>JAVBJF010001610.1:0-11348 GCA_033439095.1 Pseudococcus viburni
TTCAACTTTCATGATGAATATAAAAGATAAAGATGTAGGCCACCATTAAATTTAAAAATCTGAAAAAATTGCAGCAAGGAGAAATTTTCATTCTGTCAAATAATTACGTTTCAAGATGGGATCTGAACACCCCAAGGGAGAACAGGGATTTCCAAATCTGGTCAAAATTCAAAAAAAAAAAAAAATGGAAAAACCAAAGTACCTTAAGTACATATCAATTTTGAATTTTTTCCAATTGATTGAAACTTGAAAAAAGAAATTGAAAGACCGAATGGAACCGGGAGAACCGGGATCAATTGAAACGGTCTCTAATTTTGGGAACCACCACCAGAACAACATGATGAAATTTTTCGAAACAGAACCCAAAACCAGAACCATTTGCAAAAAATAAAAAACCAGAACCATTTCAAGATCAGAATCACAAATTACAAAAACTGAAAATATCAGAACCAAACAGAACCGTTTCAGACAATTGAACCGTGTTAAATCAAAAGAGACCAAGCGACATCAAAAATTTCACCAAAAAACAAACTTGAAAGTACGATAACTTCTGAAAAAGTTGAAGAAGGGATAATAAGTATGAGAAATATGAACTCTGGTAACATTAATCTATCAGTAATTTACGTGTTCAGAAGCTTATTTTGTGTTCCCAGTGAGAAATACGTTAAAATCTCAGCACTCTCAAATTTGTCGCTTGGTCTCTTTTGATTTAACACGGTTCAATTGTCAAAAACCAATTCAAAAACCAGAACCACCCTATTGGCAAGGGAACCGCTCAAAAACCTGCTCAGCAGCAAAATGAGACTATTTCCAAGAAAAATGCCCATGGGCGTTTATTTGCGCGTAATTGATAGCATTATTTATGGCAGTTATGTTAGCACGTAACGGTAATTACAGTAATCGGCATCACTTCATGCCTTGAAAAACGCTTTCCATTTTTTTGGGCGAAGTCCGGATTTTGGGCGTTTTTTTAGGCATGTGCAACTTTTAAGGCAGGTTTAATAGCGTACGCGTATTTTTAAAAACTGCTCAGCAGTAAAATGAGATTTTTTATGGCATATGGCAGGTTTTTGAGCGGTTCCCTTGCCAATAGGGCAGGAACCATTTAATAACAACGCATCCCAAAACCACAACCACCACCACCAATTGAACTTCAATCGGTTTTGAACACTGGTTTTTTTTTACATTTTTTGATAACTTTTGACACTTCAAATCAATTTTCTAAGCAAAGGAAGGGTTCAACGAAAAAAATTGATAGAACATAAATTGTACAACGTAAAATTTCCTTTCTGTAGAGTCTAATTAGTTTTTTCTAACGAGGTTTAGCTTTCGAGATAAAGTTGGAAGTTCATAGTTCAATTCATTTTTTTATTGAAAATATCTCAGAAATGAAGCCTCCTCGAAAAAACTAATATCATTGTACTTTTATCAGTTTTATCACCACCTGAAGTACCAAGTATACCTACATAAAAATCGCAAAATTCAAAGAAAATTCCTGATAGGTACGTTTTAATTGTCTGAAAGTTTAACACAAAAGATTACTGGTGAACTGGTGTCCTTTATTGCGATGTAAAATAAGTATGTAGCGATGATAAATGAAGAAAAAATACGACTAGGTACATTGACGTCATAGAATAACTTACAAAACTATTATTATTTACAATCTTGGCAAAAGTTAAGTAGGTACCTAGGTACGTAGTTTAAAAGAAGAGGGAGGGCCCAAAAATCTCAAGTTTTTTTTCAATATCTACGTCATTACCTTCACAAAAACAACCATAAAAAATTCAACTCACTTTAAAACCCACGGTTTCTAGTTTCCGAAAATAGAATACCTATAAAGAGTTCATCAACGATTCGTAAAAATGTACATAGAAATCGATTGAAACAAGTTTTGAATAAATTTTCAACCAGTCAATGTACTTAGTACAGACATTTTACGTTTTGACCTCAAAAAATTAGCAGAAAGAGGAAGTTTGGAGAAACTGGTTTGGGTCAAAAATGGGGGTCCGTTTTTTTTTTTATTGAAATAGAGTCTACAAACACTAACGCGATTAAAATTTGATGTTTTTTTTGAAACCGGTTCAGCAGTTTTAAACCAATTGTCAATAATTTCCGAAAAAGTGAAGATATGAAAAAAAATTGAAACAAAAGTTGTAGAGAATTGAAAAACAAACATTTCTTGTTCCATAACTATTTTTCCATCTTGTAATGGAAAGGACAGGTACAATTTTATCTTTTTTGAGCCATAACTCTTCTCCATTACTAGTTGAAAAAAAATTACAGAACGTGAAATGTTCAGTTTTAAATTCTCTACAACTTTTATTTCGAGCTTTTTTTGATATCTCCACTTTTTGATAACTGGTTATATCGACTTGAAAAAAAATCCAAGGAACTTGGAAAAATTCGGTTCATCTTGCACCGGTTTCAAAAAAGTGGAGATATCAAAAAAAGTTTGATATAAAAGTTGTAGAGAATTAGAAATTGAACATTTCGCGTTCTGTAACTTTTTTTCCATCTAGCAATGGAGAAGAAATATGGCGTAAAAAAGAGAAAATTATACCCAAGTCATTTGTACCATAACTTCTTTTCATTGCAAATTTGAAAAAAAGTTGCAGAACGTAAAAAGTTCAGTTTTTAATTCTCTACAACTTTTATTTCAAACCTCTTTTGATATATCCGCTTTTTTATAACTGGTTATTGATTTTCGATTGAGTCGAGACTTCCAATTTTTATTAAAGATCGAATCTTAAACGATCCCTGTAGTCAAAATTTGAGCTTCCAAAATTAATATCTCGTTTTTTGGTAAATTTTTGAAAATTTAAAACCAATTTTTTCAGAAAAGTCTGAACTTTTTTTTCGAAATTTGATGAAAAGGACTCTACTCATTTTTAATTTTCGTGTATTTTCTAAAGCAATTGATTAATTTAATTTGAAGGAAAACTGGGCCATCTTAAGTTAATTTCCTAAATATTTTATCAGTTTTTTTCTCGTTTGTCAAAAATTTTCAACGGTCGTTTTTTAATTTTTTATGCGCACCAGTTTAAAAATTAAATATTTACTTGGCTGATTTTTATGAAATAATAGTTTTAGTAGGTATCTTTTTTTGAAAAATAACTTAAATTTTTTATTGAATTTCACTTACTTCGGATTGGTTAAAACTTCTTGAATTGCGTCGAATAGCTGATCCTCTGTGAAACTAAAATCCAATCCTTTTCCAATACCTAAATATTCGATCAATGCAATGTTATATTGTTGATCATTGAAGAAAGGAATTCCAATCAAAGGAACCGAGTAGTTGACACTTTCTAATAAGCTATGCAATCCTCCGTGAGTGATAAATAAACGGCAATTTCGATGACCTGATGAAAAAAATCGGTAATTTATACATACCTAATCGCATAAAAACAATAAAAAATTTAATATCGAACTTACTTAAAATACTATTTTGTGGAGCCCATTTTTTAACCAGAAAATTACTCGGTTTTGACGACAGCAATTCTGGGTTCCATTTGAAAATTATCTTTTGAGGTAGACGTTTCAATACGTTGATGAAAGTTTCACCGAGCATATCTATATCACGTGGTTGAATAAGTGATCCCATACTGACATATATTACTCCTTGGGTAGCATCATCCATAAACTTTTGTATGTCCTTATTTCAATAAAATTGAATACCATAATGAAATACGTATATGGATAGGTAGGTAGAGGTACTACGTTTAATTTGATCAGAGGCGTGATGATCCGGGGGGGGCACCGTCCAGATCATCCCAAAGTTGCAAAAAGTTGGATAAAGTTGGGATTTCCATATTTTTCCCTACTTGTCCTAACGTTTCCCAAGTTTGGATTTAGGAAAGTTGAGAAGGTTTGGAGGAATTTGAGAATATCACAAAAAAAAACTGAAAATTGAAATGTGTTAAAAAAAATACGTATGAATAATAAATCAAACACAATCTTAATTATAATTTTTCTTGAAATTTTCTGCCCTCGCTTCGATCGAGACAAATAGACAGATTCGATAGATTTTTTTCAATTATAATGAAATTGGTACCTATCTCTAAAGGTTTTTAAAAAATGACAAATTAGAAAAAGGCAATAAAGTGAATGAGAGGGAGAAAAGTTCAAAATTTTTACTCAGGTCACCAACCTATGCCATCCATCCCGTTCCCAAAAGTCAATCTGTTTCGTGCCTGAATAAATTTATTTTCAAAATTTTCAATATGTTTACTGCAGCCAGTGGCATCGGAAAGTAGATAGGTTTTTTCAAAGCATTAAAACGCCTTTTTTGGGCGTTTAAAATATATTTTTTTCCTTCATTGGGTTTAAACTTCTAGGTCTATTTTCTCAACGCTTCGCTCGGGCATAAACAAAATTACATTTATTTAAATTATTAAAGGCAATTGTGCGAAAAAAAAACTCCCTTTTACACCCTATCCTTAAACTCCCTCTGGTATTCCAAGCCTTCATACCCAGATTACTAGTACACTCCAAAAAAAAAGAAGCTTCCGACATCACTGGCTGCAGCTACTTTCTACGTGAAATTTAGTTGGGTTGATGTCGAAGAAAGCAGGTACTATAGGTAAGGTACATAGGAAAAAAGGAGCACTATTGGGGGGGGGGGGTAAAGAAAGTCTTATTGAAGTAGATATTATATTGTTTAGAAAATTGGAAATCTGAGTTGAGATTTTTATAGATTTTACCCCCCCCCCCTCCTCTGGAAAAATGTCATCGAAACGTCACTGGTTGGTTTAAAATATTGCCTTTCTATGATTTAGGGCCCAAGGATAGGAGGAAAGCAAGGTAGAAATAATGATTTTTTATAGTTATTGAAAGTCGTAAAAAAATGAGAGGTATGAAAAATGGAGGTTGGGGAGATGAGTACGTGAGAAAATGGGAGGGGGGAAATCTCAAAAGCTTAGGGAATTTCAGCAAATCTGTTCAATTTTTTTCTCAAAATTTTTTCAACTCAAACTGTTTTTTTAAATGTTTCTAATTCAATTTTTTCAAAAAATCCTTAAATTCTATACCCCACCTTTTTCAAATGAAATGAAAATTTCTCCAACTCTCAAATATTTTAGTCTCGCATTGAATAAAAAAATAATTTTCATGCGTTGAAAATCTTCTTACAAGGGAGATATCCCAACTCAAAGTAAAACTTCGAGCCCAAAGAAAAAAAAATCGAAAGCACATCATAACAGGACCCCGTATCCAAAATTTCAGGTGCTGAAGTTCATTTCTCGATTTTTGACGAATTTTTGAAATTTCAAAATTACCTCCGCTCTACGAAATATAAAAATTTGATCTAACGAACAAAAAGAGCTGAAATTTGGTATATATCCTATTTTCGACCTCCCGAATCGAATGGAAGCGGTTTCGAGACGTTTTGGAGCCACCAGAGAATTTTGGAATTTTCCAGCGCTGCTGGAGAACAGCTCATAAAAATGGCCCATATGCACTTCAGCACCTGTAATCGCGGATTATCCATATTGGTGACCTATTTGATCGATTAAAACACAATTTTCCGAAATTCGCAACTCTGAGTTCAAATTTATTTTTTTTGGCTGACAATTTTACTGAAAAAAATTATTTTTCTGCAAAAAAAAAATATCTATAAATTTGAACTCAAAGTTGCGAATTTCAAAAAATTCTGTTTTAATACATCAAATAGGTCACCAATATGGATAATTCGCGATTATAGGTGCCGAAGTGCATATGGGCCATTTTTATGAGCTTTTCTTCAGCGCTGGAAAATTCCAAAATTTTCTGGTGGCTCCAAAACGTCTCAAAACCGCTTCCAATTGATTCGGGAGGTCAAAAATAGGGTATATACCAAATTTCACCTTTTTTCGTTCCTTATTAGATAAAATTTTCATATTTCGCAGGGCGGAGGTAATTTTGAAATTTCAAAAATTCACCAAAAATCGAGAAATGAACTTCAGCACCAGAAATTTTGGATAAGGGGTCCTGTTATGATGTGCTTTCGATTTTTTATTGTTCGGGCTAGAAATTTTACTTTGAGTTAGGATACCTCCTTTGTTAGGAAATGAAATTTTGTAAAAATTTTGAAAAAGTTTCGAATTGTAAAGTTTTTTTTTCAGTCAAACCAATCTTTACTAAATTTAAAATTGAAAAAATTGTGAAAAGTTAGTAGATTTTTTTTTAAATTTGGAAAATTTTATAAAAATTAGTTGGATTTTTTAGGGGAAAATCGAAAAAACAGTAACCTTAGGAATTTTTTTTGGAAAAAATTTTTGGAAAAAATTTTTGGACACCCCCTTTCCCCGAAGCTCGTTTCGTCACACCCCTGAATTTTTGCTAAGAATGTAACTAAATCGGGGAAATGGATCCGGGCCCGGAATAGGGAACCGGGAATCTCGATTTTTTAGGTAAATTTACGCCGGGGTATCCGAAGGAAATAGAGCTGGTTTTAAATTAACGAGAGTTTTTATCATGTTTTAATTTTTGGGAATACTTGCGTTTGAAAAGGGAAAAATTTTTTCATTTTTTTTGGGTCTTGGTAACGATACATTTCGTAATACAACCTGCAAACAAAAATAAGAATTTCCCTTTTGTAAATAGATAAAAAATTTTATTTTATAAATTTTGATGAAATTAATCTTCAGGATTTTTTCTCAAGAAAAGGATAAAACATGCATTCCCAAACTCTCCCAAACTATCTTTGGCAACCCGGGAAAAGTGTACTGGGTGTATGTGAAATTGACAGAGGATTTCCAAAGATCCATTTATAAAACGATAATACCGGTTGCGGACTCAGTGCTATTACCGGAGCTTTGAAGTGATTCCCAAATGCTACGTAGACATCAATGTGAAGAATTTCAATCATCACTAAATCGAATTTGGTATCTTTGGATTGGAGTAAATTTTGCACCGAAGGTTCTTCCAGTACCATTTCGATATGGTCGACCAAAATTCGATTGTAAAATATCGTATTTTCTAATCTGCCTTGTTTCCTGAGTGCAGCAGGAGTAAACCCTGCGTGAAAAAAAAATCGGTAAAAAAAATGATTCGTATGAGGAGAGTTTTTCCATGTTATGATGTTACCGATAAAGCAATTTTTCACCTAATTTGTCGATAGTAAGGTGACCAACGTCAATGTGTGTATAGTTTTGATGAAAATTCTTTGATAATTTTTGAAAACCTATTATGGTTAAATTATGGCCTCGCCGGATGAGCTCTTCGAATAACGGTTGAAATGATTTAAAAGGGTTTCCCAAAAAAATAATCAGGCCCCCCTTTTAAAAAAAAAAAATAAATTTACATTCCACTAAATAAAAGTAAAATAACATTAAAAACAATAAATTTTTTTTTTTCTTTTCTTTTTTTTTTTTTTTTTTTTTTTTTTTCTTTCTTTTTTTTTAATGAAAAATTCTTCCCTTTAAAAGTCCCTTAAACGGTAGGTATATTCTTTAAAAGTCAATCTAGTTGTTTTTTTAATACAAAACACGTTTCCGATATGATACCAAGTTTTTCATGATAGGTACTGTACTCGATGTTCACTGGTACTACTATGAAAAACCTGTTTTGTTAGTTAGCCTTTTTTCACAGCAAATCGTATAAAAAATTAAAAAACATTACCACCTGTAATCGACCATTTCTTATCGAAATATGGTCAAACTTACTTCGCAGTGAGTATACGTTTTAGAAAGGTATAGCTATTGCCTATGTACTCACCTAGGTACACATAAAAATAAAGGCCATAGACCAATTGGCAACATTTTCAATGACGAAATACGATAATTTTATAAGTACCTATTTCAGGTAGTAGGTATTTATTTGTCACTTTTGTGAAATCGGGTTATACAGTTAGTTTGTTTACTTTGTGGTTTTAGGTACCTCTACCTACTTGTATAATTTATTTACCATATAAGAGGGTTATTCATTGATCAGGTAGATGGGGCTATCCATACCAACTCAGACCAAAAATGAAATCGAGTCTTCCAAATTCGCTCTTTTTTTTTACCCGGCCATAAGTAGTATGGAATCGAGATTGGAAGACCTGGTATGCAACCACTTGCACATGTTTTAAAATTGAATAAAATCGGCAATTCAAATATCAAGGATGATAGGAAAAAAAATTGCAAAAAAATGGTGGTAGGAATTTTTGCCTATCTTCATTTTTGAAGAGGCTACAGTGATTTTAAATTTCCCCAGAATTTCATGTTTTTAAAATTTTACTGAGATTGTGGGAAAAAATTGAAAAAATTTGTGGTGTGCACTTTTTGCCTATCTTCACTTTTGAAGAGGCAGCAATGATTTTAAATTTCCCCAAAAATTCATTTTCTCAAAGTTTGACTGAAATCGTTAATCACTGCTGCCCTTCAAAAATGAAGATAGGCAAAAAGTGTATGCACATATTTTTTGCAAATTTTTCTCAATTATCCTAGGTAGGTACTTAAACTAACCAATTAAGTGAAATTTAAAAAAAATGAAATTTTGGATTTTAAAATATTACTGCAGCCCCTTCAAAAATGAAGATAGGTAAAAAGTAAACATATACCACAATTTTTTTTGAAAATTTTTTTTCTATCATCTTTGATAATTTAATTAACGATTTTAATTTTAAAAAAATATTATACGTCGTATTTCCATGTGCAAGTGGTTGCATACGATGAACATATAAGGAGTCTGAGACCAGACGCAAATGTAATAATTATTGCGATTTTTTGTCAGATTACCCAACTCTGAACAGGCATGAAAAGCTGTAAAATTAAACTTCTGCTTTTGGCTTTTGCTGAAAATTTCAAAAATAAAACTTTCTGATTTAGCTTTTATCTTTTTGATTCATACTGCTATGAAAAAGAGAAAATTTTGAAAATTTAAACTAGAGCAGTTTCGGAGTGAGAAGAAAAACTTTTTTTTGAAATCGAAAAATTTTCAAGTAGGAAGAGTGAAACATTGAAATTTTGTGACAATATCGATCAAATACCAAGGAAATTTTTTTCAAGTGCGCAAGTGCTATAAAAATTCCCCAGTTTAAATTTTCATAACTTTCTCAGATTGCTATTTTTTCCGAGTTCAAATAATTCTGAAATGTTCCGAATTTCTTTCTACTCGACAAGACCTAAAAAATTTGATAACACAGGGCGACATGGAAAATGCTGTTTGAGGTTTGACGGGTGATTTTTATAGTATTTTTCGCGCTGATCACGAAGAAATCAGTGAAAAAGTTCCATCACCCAAGGATTTTTCACTATTTGAATTTTTCGTTTAACGATTTTTCTACTTTTTTTGATGACTTTTGACACTTCAAGTCGATTTTCTGAGAAAAGGAAAGGTTCTACGAAAAAATAAATAGAACATTAATTGTAGAGCGCCAAATTTCCTATCAGTAGAGTTGAATTACTTTTTTCTTAGGAGGCTTAGCTTTCGAGATATTTCAGCTCAAAGTTCAAAGTTCAACTTTTTTAAAAATTGAAAATATCTCAAAAACTAAGCCTCCATGGAAAAAACTAATTCAACTTCACAGATAGAAAATTTAACGTTCTACAATTGAGGGGCTTAGTTCCAAAACTCACTTTTGCCAAAAAAAAATCGATGTCGTTTTTTTTGCAGATTTCGATTCAGTATGAAAAACTGAACCAGAATCCGCAAAAAAAACGACATCGATTTTTTTTGGCAAAAGTGAGTTTTGGAACTAAGCCCCTCAATTTATGTTCCATTCATTTTTTTTGTAGAACCCTTCCTTTTCTCATAAAATCGACTTCAAGGGTCAAAAATTACATCAAAAAGTGTAAAACAAATTTTCAACGAAAAATCTTCCAATTATGAAAAATCCTGCTTCCTGGAATTTTTTCACCATTTTTCTCGTGATCAGCGTGAAAAATAATACATACATATAATAATTATCCATTACATTTAAAACACAATCTTATTTTTCTTGTTTTAATCACTGTTTTTAGTCTAAAATGTAGCACTAATTTTAAAATTTCTCCATCACTCAAGTTTTTTTTTGCAAAAACAATTTTTTCTTCATAAAATGAACACATATTCCCTAATTTTATTTTGAAATAAAAACTTCACGAAAAACTTATATGTAATTTTAATTATACATGGAAAATGGCGAATTCAAACACGTACACTGTACTTCCTCAACTCGGTTTTTTTTTTTCTGAAAAATAAACGGGTTGATTCAATCCTTTTTTTTTGTTTTAGTTCGAATATGTTTCATTTTTTTTGAAAATTTTTTTAAAATTTTTTTTTCTTTGGGCTTTTTTCAAGTGGGAAAAATTTTGGAGTTGAAAAAAATTCTGTGAAAATTGAAACTTGGGAAAACATTTTTAATAGGTAGGTATTATTAATTGTTTAATTTATTACCTATGTAGATATGTACGTACTTCCTAAAACTATGTAAGTACGCACTTACAGGTACCTCTACTACCTACCTACCATTTTTTATTACTTGCATTGCAATTCAACGAATGTTTTCATTCTTTTCAAGTTATATTTTATGATTCTTATCTTTTTTCTCTGATATTTTGCAACAATAAAACTAAATTTTGAGATTTAAAGTAAAATGATCGTGAAAAGGGTGTTTATTGGGGTATTTTGATCTGCTGAACACGAATACGGAATTAGTTTTTTCATTTGGTCATTTATTTTCGTATAAAATGCTCAAAATTTGAAAACAGCAAATCGCTCCAAGATCGATACAAATTAATGCCATATTCATATTCGTAACCAATCAACGAATTCAAATTAGTTAAAAAGGTCAAATTGTCAAAAACGACTCTTATTCGGTTCGACTGAACTAAGATCAATTTCCAACTCCGAAACAAAGATCTGCCGTCGAAATGAATTCAGTATAGTTATTATTTCAATATCATTTTGCTGTTTTAATTGTTATTTTTGTGATAATCTTGCATTGTTTTTGATTTATGATTCATTTATTCAGTTTTTTTTGCCATAATTTTACCAATTTCACCATCAGAGTTCAAATTGGATTCAATTTTATTTTTCTGTCGGCGTTTTCTTCAAATTTAAAAATAAATTTTTATTTAAATTAAAAAAAAAAGATGAAAGTTGGTGAAGTTGTCAATATACCTATACAAATCTTGAAATGTTGTGAAAGTAGCACACTCCACTGATACGAGTTATCAGCGAAAAATTGAAAAAAACTCGTGACGCGAGAAATTATTTCGTCTTGCTGTTGGTTTTAATGGTTTTATTTCAATTTCTATTTAGAATTATGAATTTATGTAATCGTTTTTAATTAGTTCGGACTAATGAAATAGTACATTCATTCTACTGGACATTTTTTTTTGGGATCTATCACTCTGTTTCAACTCAGGTAATTACACTTGATCACTTTTTCAATATGACTAAGAAAA
>JAVBJF010001611.1:0-7500 GCA_033439095.1 Pseudococcus viburni
ATAAAAAAAAAATAAAGTAAATTAGCAATAAAAAAAAAATAAAAAAATAAATTAAAAAAATTAAAAATAAAAAAAAAATTAAGGAAAAAAAAAAAAAATAAAAAAAAAAAAAATAAAAAAAAAAAAAAAAAAATAAAAAAAAAAAAAAAAATAAAATAAAAAAAAATAAAATAAAATAAAATAATAAAAAAATAAAATTAAATATAAATAATAATAAAAAAAAGTAAAAAATAATATAAATAATTGAAAAAAAAAAAAAAAAAAATAAAAAAAAAAAAAATAAAAAATAAATAAAAAAATATAAAAAAGAAAAATAAAAAAAAAAAAAAAAAAAAAAAAAAAAAAAAAAATAAAAAGATAATAAAAAAAAAAATAATAATATCAATTAAAAAATGAAAAAATAAAAAAAATTAAAAGAAAAATTAAAAAAATTATATAAAAAAAATAAAAAATAAAAAAAAATAAAAAAAAAAAAAAAAAATAAAAAAATAAAAATAAAAATAATAAAAAGTAAAAAAAAACAAATATAAAAAAAAAATAAAAAAAAAAAAAAAAAAAAAAAAAAAAAAAAAAAAAAAAAAAAAAAAAAAAAAAAAAAAAAAAAAAAAAAAAAAAAAAAAAAAAAAAAAAAAAAAAAATAAAAAAAAAAAAAAAAAAAAAAAAAAAAAAAAAAAAAAAAAAAAAAAAAAAAAAAAAAAAAAAAAAAAAAAAAAAAAAAAAAAAAAAAAAAAAAAAAAAAAAAAAAAAAAAAAAAAAAAAAAAAAAAAAAAAAAAAAAAAAAAAAAAAAAAAAAAAAAAAAAAAAAAAAAAAAAAAAAAAAAAAAAAAAAAAAAAAAAAAAAAAAAAAAAAAAAAAAAATAAAAAAAAATATAAAAAAAAAAAAAAATGAAAAAAAAAAATTTAAGAAAAAAATTATAAAAAAAAAAAAATTTAAAACAAAAAAATAAAAAAAAATTTTAAAAAAAAAAAAAATAAATAAATTTAAAATAATAAAAAAAATAAAAAAAAATATAAAATAGTAAAAAAAAAAAAATAAAAATTTTAAAAAATAAAAAAAAAAAAAAAATATAAATAGAAAAAAAAATGATAAATAAATGAAAAAAAATAAATTGAATAAAAAAAATAAAATAAAAAATTAAATAATATTAATTTGTAAATTACAATAAGTATGAAAATATAGAAAAATAATGAATAAAAAATAAAAAAAATAATATAAAATAAAAAAAATAAAAAAAAAAAAAGAAAAAAACATAAAAATAAAATAAAAATATATAAAAATAATAAAAAATAAAAATTATAAAAAAAAAAAAAAAAAAAAATAGAAAAAATAATATAAAAAAAAAAAACAGAAAAAAAAAATAAAAGAAAATTAAAAATAAAAAAGGAGTGAAAAAAATAAAATTTAATAAAAAAATAAAAAAAAAAAAAATAAAATAAAAAAAAAAAATAAATAAAATTTAAAAATAAAAATTATAAAATTAAATATTAAAAAATAAATAAACAAAATAAATATAAGAAATAAAATAGAAAGTAAATAATGAATATAAAATATAAGAAAAAAAATTAAAAATATAAAAAAAAGATTAATGAAATAAAATTAAATAAAACTTTAACAGAATGAGAAGAAAAAAAATAATAATTAAAGTTTAATTAGAATAATATACAAAAATATAAAATAAGATATAAAAAAATAAAAAAAAAAAGAAAAGGAAAATAATAGAATAAAAAAAATAAGATTAAAAATTAAAATATGGATTTAAAAAAATAATAAAAATAAATGAAAGAAATATAAAAAAAGGATATATATAATAATGAAAAAAAAGTTGATAAAAAAATTATAATAAAAAAAAGTAGAAAAAAAAATATAGAAATATAAGAAAATAAAATAATTATAAAAAATAAAAAAAAAAAAAAAATTTAAGAATTAAAATATAGAATAAAACAAAAGAAAAATAGAAAGAAATTTATAAATAATATTAGTAAGTAAAAAAAAAAAAAAATAATAAAGTAAAAAAAAAAAATAAAAAAGTTATAGATAAAAGATAAAAGTAACAATGATAGAATAAAAAAAAAATTTACTACAATATATAATAAAAAAGAAAATATAAACAAGAATTAAGGTCAAAAAATAAAAATTTTAATATGAAAAAAAGAATCAAAATTTAAATAATAATATAATATAGAAAATAAAAGAAAATTAATTATAATGAAAAAAAAAAAAAGAGGTTGAATTAATATAATAAACAAAAAAAATAAGAAAGGGAAAAATAGTTATAAAAAATAAATATGAAATAAGGAATAAAAAAGAAGAATAAAAATAAAGAAAAAAGAGAATAAATTATATATAATAAAATATTTGAGTTAAGAAAAGTCGAATTAAAAAAAAATAAAAATAACAATTTATAATTATAATAAAAGACAGAATAATAATAAATATTAAAAAATAAACAAAAAAAGAAAAATAAAAAAAAGAAAGAGAAAAAAGAATTAAGAGAAAAGAGTAGAAAAAAAAAGAGGAAAAAAGATGTAATAAAAATTAAAAAAAAAAAGAAATATAAAAAGAAAAAAAAATAAGATTTAATAGAAACATATATAAAAAAAAAGAAATAGAAAAAATAATCAAAAAAGAAGTTAATAAATAATAAAAAAATAAAAGAGTAAAAAAATTAAAAAAAAATAATAACATTAGAATAAAAAAAAAAAAAAGCAAACTAAATAAAAGTGATGAAATAAAAAGATATAGTTATACAAAAAAAAAAGTAAGAATAGTAAAGAATAAAAAGAAATTCTTATAATAAAAATCGTAAAAAGTAGTTACAAAAAGTAAAAAAAACAAAATATAGCAATAAAGCAAGAACTTCAATACATTAAAAATAAATCAAAATATAGAAATAATAAAAAAAAATATCTAAAATAAAAAATATGAAGTTAAAAAAGAATAAGAAAACTAATAAAAAGAAAAAATAATAAAAAATAAAAACGTATTAAAAAAAAAAAAAAGTCAAAAAAAGTTGAATATAATTATAGAAAAAGTTATAAAATGAAAGAATAGATATAGAATATAAGTATAGTAAATACAATAAAAAAAAGTAAAAATAAATAAAATACATATAAAACAAAGTTTAATAAAATGAGGACAAAATAAAAATGAAAAAAGCTAGAAAGAAAATAAAATAAAAAAAAAAAATATAAAATATAATAAAGATACAAAAAAAAATATAATCAGAAAAAAGAAAATAAAAATAAAACAAATAAAATTATAAAAAAAAAAAAAAATAGAGATAATCAACTAAAAAAGAGGAAAGAAAAAAGTAGAAAATAAGAAGGAATAGATAGAAAAAAAAAAAAATTAAAAAATAAGAAAAAAAAGAAAAAATAAAAAATAAAAAAAAAAAAAATAAAAAGAAAAAAAATTTAAAATAAAAGTAAAAAAAAAGAATAAAAAAATGAAAAATAATGATAAAATTTAAAAAAGTAAAAATATAAAAAAAAAATAAAAGAAAAAGAAAGAAAAATGAATGAAATTAAAAATAATAATATAAAATAAAAAAGAAAATAATAAAAATAAAAAAAAAAAAATTAATTAAAAAAACTATATATAGAAAAAATAAAAATAAATAATATAAAAATATAGAAAAAAAAGATAATTTAAAAAATAAAATGGAAAAATAATAAAAAAAAAAATATAACAAAATGGAAGAAAAAATAAAATGTAATATATAGAATAATTTAAAAAAAAAAAATAAAGAAATAAAAAAAAATATATAAAAAAAAAAAAAAAAGATAAAAAAATAGAGAAAAGAGAGATTTAAAAATAAAAAAAAAAAAAAAAAATAATAAAAATAAAAAATAATGAAGATATAAAAAAAAAATAAATATAAAAAATGGAATAAAAAAAGAAAAAAATAAAAGAATAAAAAAGAAAAAGAGAATAAAAAATAAAAAATAAAATAAAAATAGAAAAAAAGAAAATAATAAAAAAAAATAATAAAAAAGAAAAAAGAAAGAAATAAAAATAATAAAGTAAAAAAAAATAAAAAAAATAAAATAAAAATAAGTAAAATAAAAAAAGAAATAATAGTATGAAAGAATAAAATAAAAAATAAAAGAATAAAATAAAAAAAAAAAAAAAAAAAAGATAGAGAAGAAAAGTGAAAAAGATATAAATTAGAATGAGTATAAAAAAAATTAAAAAGTAAAAAAAATAATGAAAAAATTAAAAAAATAAAATAAAAAAAAACAATAAAAATTAATAAAAGAAATGATATATAAAAAAAATTAAAAAAAAAAAAAAATAAAAAAAAAAAGGTATAAAAAAAATGAAAAAAAGGTAAAAAATAAAAAAAAATAATAGTAAAATAAAAACATAATAAAAAAATTAAGATAATAAAAAAAGAAAAGAAAAAAAAAAAAGAAAAAAATAATAGAAAAGATAATAAAAGAAGAATGTATAATAAAGAAAAATAAATAAAAAAAATAATAAAAAAAATAAAATTGAAAGAAAAAAAAAAAAAAAGAATAAAGATATAAAAATATAATAAAAAAAAAAAAAAAATAAATTAAGAAAAAAATATAAAAAAAAAGATAAAAATAAGAAAAATATAATGAATCTAAAAAATAATAAAATAGAAAAAAATAAATTAAAAAGTAAAAAGAATATAAATAAAATAATTATAAAATAAGCAAAAAGAAAGAATCAAAAATTGAAGTGAAAAAATTGACAACAAAAATAAAATGGACGCAAAAGCACATAAGTTAAACACACCATACACGAAAGTACTCAAAAAAATAATATAATAAACATAAATAAAGTAAATTCTTATAAAAATAAAAAAGAGGGAAAAATCTAACAAATAAGTGAATGAAGCACAAAGAAAAGTAAAAATAGGTATAAATAAAGTAAAATTGAAAAAAAATACAAAAAATATTCAAATAAGAACTAATAAAGGAAATTCCCACATACTGTAGAAATCGAACTCGACTCACACCCATTTGCGACTTTTAAATCACAAACTTAAAAAATAAGTCACATAGTGCCTGCTACATCTGCAATAGCCACAACAAAAGTTCTAAATTGGCCTCCCGTTACCGCCAACCAGTCAACACCCCCCTTTGTTAATAAACATTGTACACTCCTCCGTCCACACTCAACATACAAACTCTAAATATGACATACAGACTTAAATAAATTAAACACACTGGAAGAAACTAAGACACAACAACTACTTCGCCCATGACACCACACATAACTAACATCAGATCAACACGACTACACAACGACTCCGCAGATACAAAAAATAAAACATAGAATTGTAACAACAATATTATAAAAAAATAAGAGAAAGTAATAAACATAAAAACAACCTTCCTCATGAAAAAGCTCGTCCTATAACACAACACTGAAAAAAAAAGGAATACAAAAAATAAATGACATAATTATTTAAAAAAAACATAAACATAAAAAATGAAAAAACAATATAAAAAGAAGTATAAAAAAAAAATAAAATTTCTAAAAGAAAATAAAAAAATAAATAATAAACACACAAAAAAAAAATATTAATAGTTAATATTGAAGAAATAAAATAAAAAAAGGGAAAAAAAAAAAAAATGCATAAAGACCACTAAAATCGAAAAAAAAAATATAAACATTAAAAAAAAAACAATAGTAACGCAACGAATGATAGAAAATTAAAAAAAGAAAAAAAAAAAGAATGAAAGGCACTGTAAAATAAACAGTAACAAAATGTAATACAAAAATAGAACATATAATAAATATAGATAAAAAAAGATACAATAAACGTAGAAAAGTTGGAAAATGAAAGACAAAGATGTCAAATGATAAGTCATAAGAAATAAGATGCTACCAAACACAAAAAAAATATAAACAAATTACAGAGCAGACAAAGCCTATACAAATAATACAAAAATTATCTAAAAAAAAAATAAATAAAATAAATAATATAAATATACTTTATAAACAAGAAAAAGAAATTCAATAAAATAAAATGTTCACTTGAAGAAAAGAAAAAATTTAATAAATAACAAAAAGAACAAAAAAAGATAAAACAAAGAAACAAAAATTAACGAAAAAAAAAAAAAATAAAAAAAAAAAAAAATGGAGATGAAAAATAAAATTAAAAGGAATAAATTATAAAAACACAATAAATGATGAAACAAAATAAAATTAAAGAAAAAATAAAAGATAATAATTAAGAATAAAATAAAGAAACAAAAAAAAAAATTAAGAAAAAAAAAAATGAAAAAATAAAAAAATTATAAATATAAATAAATAAAAAATTAAAAAATAAAAAAGAAGAAAAAATAAAATAAAAGAAAATAAAAAACATAAAAAAGAAAAAAATATAAAAAAAAATGAAAAAATAAAAAAAAAAAAGAATAAAAAAAAAATGTAAAAATAAGAATTAAAAAAATAAAAATAGTAGGACAAAAAATTAAAATAGAAAAAGAATAAACAAAAATATATTAAAATACGTAAGGAAATTTAAAATAATTAATAAATAAAAAAAAAAAAAAAACATACAGAAAATTAGAATAAAATAAAAAAAAAAAAAAAAAAATATAAAAATAAATTAAAAAATATAAATATATAAGAAAAAATAAAAAATAAGGTAGTAAGAAAAAAAATAATAAAAAGAATAAATGATAAATAAAAAATATAAAAATAAAAATATAAATAAAGTAATAATAAAAAATAAAAAATACCAATTAAAAAAAATAGAAAAAGAAAATTAAATAAAATATATATAAAAAATATTAAGAGAAATAGACAATGATAGAAAACAAAAAATAAAAAAAATAGAAAAAAATATAGAAAAATTAAAAAAAAAACTAAAAAAAAAATAATAATAAAAAATTATAAAAAAATAATAAAAAAAATAACAAAATATTATAATTTATTTAACTGAAAAAAAAAAGTAAGATAAAGAAAAAAAAAAAAGAAATTAAATAATAAAATAAATTAATAGAAGTTAAAATATTAATAAATAAAAAAAAATGAAAAATAACTAAATGTAAAAATAAAAAATAAAATGAAAATAAAAAAAAAAAAATAAAAGAAAAAAATAAAAAAATAAAAAATTTAAATAGAAAGAAAGGAAAAAATTAAAAATAGCAGAAGAAAAATATATAAAAATAAAAAAATAAGAAAAAATAAGAAAGAGATAGAAAAAAAATAATATAATAAAAAAATAAAAAAAAGAAAAGTAAATAAAAAAGAAAATAAGAAAAAAAAATTGAAAAAAAATAAAATAACAAAAAAAAAAGAAAATAAATTGCAAAAACAAAAAAATATAATAAAAAAAAAAGAAAATATAATAAATATAATAATAAAAAAAAAATCAATAAAAGAATAAAATGGAGAATTTGAAAAAAAAACTATAAAATAAATATTAAAATACAAATAGAATAAAAAAAAATAGAGAAAAAATTAAATATTAGAAATTGAATAGAAAGAAAAAAAAAAGAAAGAAAAATTATATA
>JAVBJF010001612.1:0-11331 GCA_033439095.1 Pseudococcus viburni
TTTTAATTTTGAAATTTAATCGCAGAAAAATTCCTTCCTGGGATTCTTCTGGAGAATGCGGACCGTTGAGTGACCATACCAGTAATAAAGGCATTACGTCCTTCGCCTTTGAGTTGGCTCTCGATTACTGTATTTTTTCACCGGAACCATCCACAAGAATGTACACTGCAGCAATTACAAGTAAATGATGATTTTGACTTTTTTTTTTGGACATGGATCATTTTAATCAAATATTTCGGTATTATTTCATAGGACCAATATTGCTAAAAAACCGGACTATCGTTATAAAAACCTGAAGAGAATTTAAAATGTATCCAAAACCATCACCACGTAATCAATCGTTTCCAGATGACGGAAGAATGCACGACGAGTATTATATGAAAATTGCCGTAAATTGCGTAAAATTTCATCAACTAATTGGCTCCTTTTTTCTCTTTCCGTAATCCGAAATTTAAAATCCTTTAATTATGTTACGCGTTCGTGTTGCAGGATGGGTTTACAATCGTACGAAGGCGGTCCTCCTGGAGTTTAACCTGGTTTTAGAGGTGATTGGGCGAAATAGATTGATGCCGTTTGCCGACTTCGAAGTCATCGAAATCCCAAATGAATATTTACTCCCAACGGTAATTTTCCGTCGGTTATTTACAGTCGAACGAAGAGGATCAGGACGCCTCCGGGATTAGGTATAACATGTATTGGGCATCCCGTTGGTGTATACCAATTTGTTAGTCATATTTTATAAGGACCGTTTATTTTATTTGCCGGAATTAGTTTATAATAAAGTTTTTTATTTTTTTAGTTTCTTAACTTTTGTATACGAATGGTAAAGGTTTTTCGCTTACGTTTTTATATGAAACCGGTACTTTTTTTGTTGAATTTTTTATGTATTAAGCTTATTATTGGGTTGTGTTTTTTGAAGTCATAAGTAAAATTTTCACAGATAATGAATGGATAAATGGTACTAATTCCCATCCTTATTTTTTGGGAAAAATTCCTCAAAATTTATCAGAGAAAAAAAAAGAAAATTGGGTCTTAAAAAATCCGTAGATGTGTTTATCTTACACCCTATCTAAGTACTAAATTTTATTTTCGAATCATCTTATTCATTTCGACATTCATTGCCATTAAAAATCACCAAAAAGTCATTGTGAAGCAAAAATTAAGACGAGTCAAGCCATAAAGTAATTTTTGAATTATGGTTTATTGCTTCCAAATTTAAATAAAATAAAATAAATTCGTTTATTTTATAATTGTGTGTTTTCCAATTTACTCTACATTTTTAATGGTTTCGACGATTTCGTGTTTGACACGAACAATAACATTTATTATATGAAATGCGAAAAATTTGTTGCTTTCATAAAATTCTTACTTACTCGCTTGTCGTTGTCGGTATTTCTTCGAACATGATAAACCCAACCGACGCGACGTATTGAAAATAATTTGAAATCAACGATGGTTTGGACTGATGAAATGAAGAAAGGGTAGGTTTTTTGGACTTCGTATTGGTGCGAAGATAAGACAGGTCGGTGATTTTTATAGTATTTTTTGCGCTGATCACGAAAAAAAATGGTGAAAAAATTCCATCACCCAAAGATTTTTCACAGACATTTGTGGTCAATTTTCTGAGCAAAGGCAGGATTCAACGAAAAAAATGAATGGAACGTAAATTCAGGGCCGGATCCAGTAGGCGAGCTACCGAGCAAAGCTCGGTGGGCCGCTAGATGTGCGGGCCGGTTCGATTTTTAAAATTTTGACCAAAAAAAAAAAGAAATTCTACTTGAGAGAAAGTTGAATATCTACCTATATGCAAAAAGATGCTATACATTTATGTTGACTGAATTCAATCATAATCATTAGTATACGTATTAAATTTGAAGCCCAAAAAGATGCGATGTATTTCTCACGTGCTTTGGTGGACTAACATCACGCTTACTCGGGCTGTTCCGTTTCCTCATATGCGCTGTAGCAGCACCGCGCTCATGTGGACTACCTATTCATAATGACTCCAGGCAAGTAAGCCCGAATGAGGAATTATCTCTAAGCGCATCGTGTGCGTTTTTATTAGTCCAGCCCCGGCCCCGGCCCCGGGGTCGGCGTCATGATTATACTACTGGAAATGTGGGATATTAGATTTCCAATTCAAAACATTCAAAAAATTGTAAAATTGATTTTTTGAAAAATTATCAATCTAATCTTTCAACATTTAACCCTCCAAAAATTTTCAATAAGTATACATACATATACCTAGGTACTTACTTCTTCTTTCAAAGAATCTTCAAAATTTATTTCCCAAAACCTTTTTGAAATTCATTTTCCAAAAATTAGGTGTATAAATTTAATTTATTTGTGAATTTTTAGAAATGATTTTTTGATGAAATTCCGAAATTGATTTTTTGATAAAATTCTTGAACCGATTTTTCAAATATTTTCTTCTATTCCCGATTTTTTTTTTTTAAATGCGTTAAAATTATAAAAAATGATTAATTTTGTAATGAATTTTTGAAAATTCTGTAGCCAAAGATTCAAGTTTTTTTCTTCTCATTTTTAGCATGTAGGTACCTACCTACCAGTTGACGTGTATAGCTCGACACTAGGACCTTATTTTTTTTTTTTTGTATGATTTCCTTATTAGGTAATTTACCAGTGAATCGATACCTATCTTGAAATTAATCTATTTGTAGGTTAGTTCTAATTTCAAACTTGAAAAAAATATACCATTTTTCAAGCTAAAATTGCAATTTTTTTTCAAAATTTCTGCCCTCGCTTCGCTCGGGTTATACTAAGTATATGGGTACTTTCTATACTTTACAACTTTGCTTAGGTACTTGAAAAATGGCCTGTTGGGCAGGAACGTATCGATAAGTGGGAGGGTGGAGCTTCTCCCCCTGATGGAATTTTTTACTTTTGAGTTGGGAAAATTGAACATTTTAACACATTAGTTGGGAAAATTTGTCATTTTCCCAACTGATGAATAAGGCATTTTTTGGGCATTAAATACACAATTTTTTCAGATCTTCGCCCTCGCTTCGCTCGGGCATAAACGAAATTACAATTATATATTAAATTATGTAAATCAACAATGCGAAAAAAGTTTCTTTTTTACCCCCTCCCTCGAACATCGTTCTGTTAACCAAATCTTGATAAGTAAGTACTCACTATAAGTATCCACCCTCCCAAAAAAAAAAGCTTCCGATACCATTGTATCTAAGTATTTACTTGATAAATCAAGTCGGTATATTTTGAACTTAAAAATAATTGAAATCAGGAGTATCGAAAAACCTCATTCCAAGTCCTCGAAAAAAATTTTGGCGGAGAAATCCCCTTTTAGAACTCCGATCCATCAGTGAAATCACCTCCCAAATCTAAATTTTTCAAAAACTTTGGCCTCGCTGCGCTCGGCTTGATGATTGCATACCTACTCATATTTTTCCCTTTCTATACCTAATTCAGAAATAATTTAATCCTACAGAAGTAATTTTTTGGTATTTTTTCTCAAAATTATTACAACTAATACCTATTCATTACATTTTTTCTCCATAAAACTTATTTTTGATGTTTAAAAGCCAATTTTTCAAAAGCTTTGGCCTCGCTGCGCTCGGCCTCTTTCTTTGTGTTTATTCTTAAATAAATAGGTAGTTTCAAAGTAAAAGTGACCGATTTTTTATTCAAGTTTGTTAAAGCAAAACACGATTTTATTGCACTCTGAATTGACGGTTATCAATAATTTTCACCCTCGCTTCGCTCGGGCTAAATTCGTTTCTCTCATATTCACATTGAAACTACAAATTTTTGAAAATTAAATTATGAAATTTTTTACTCTCGTTCAATCTAGAAAAATACCTGATGGCTTCGCTTGGGGCAAATGGACAATTTTATGTTAATAATCGCCGGTTCATTTTTTTAAAATTGAAATAATCAATACCTGATATCGGTGAAGTGTGTATGTAGTTAGGAATCTTGAGAATTTAAGTTGGGATTTTCATCAACCAACCCCCCCCCCCCCTTCCCCCAAATGAGGGCAAAAAATGGGCCGGTGAATGTTGCGTGGGCCGGTATAAAAGGGGATAGCTCGGTGGGCCGCTAACTTTTCCCAATTTCGGATCCGGCCCTGCGTAAATTGTAGAGCGTAAAATTTCTTTTCCGTAGAGTCTAATTTGTTCTCTCTTCAAAGACAGCTTTTGAAATATTTTAGTTGAAAGTCCAACTTTTTTTAAAATTGAAAGTATCTAAAAAACTTACCCTCCTAAGAAAAAGCGAATAGGACTTTACAGAAGTGAAATTCTACACTCTAGGTGCAATTTATGTTCTATTCATTTTTCTTTCATTGAACCCTTTCTTCGCTCAGAAAATTAACTTCAAGTGTCAAAAGTTATCAAAAAGTGTAAAAAAAAGTTCAACAAAGATCGTGGTAGAAAATTAATCTCGTAAATGCGAGATGTTTAGATTTTTGTAATTTTTCCGGTGTACCTATTGGGCGATTTTTTCAAGTCAACTTTAGGGGCTGAAATTTTGGCTGTGGAAGTTTCGTGTGATACTCTACAAATCGGTAAAAAATTTCAATTTGGCGTGTCAGACCTAGGGTAGCTCTCTTGTTAGTAGCGATGTAATTTCTTTCGTAAAACATTTCCATTAATAGAGGAGCTCGGACCTCTTCTTTAATGCTGATGAACCCTAGAGTTCTCTCATCTTCAAAATCAAAAGAATAATATTGCAAATGCAAACGAATGAATTTTTGAATTATTTATTCAGTTTAGGTAAGTATGTATAGCATATACTTGGTACCTAAATATAGATACAAAGTAAGTAATATTTCTAAAACAAATAACATGTAAAATGGAATTACTGATACAAAATTTTATCTAAATCTAGGCTGGGATATGAGAACTGATCGGGTAAGTACTTGACAAGTTTCCATCAGCTGTGAAAAGGAGAAAAAATTTTCTATGCATTATGAGAATTTAGTTTATTACTCTCCAAATGTCTGGAATTTGTATCATTTTTTGTGTAAACATTCTTATACACCCAATAGTCTTATTTTCTTTCACTCCAAACAAATAATCGCAATCAAGAGGATCGCCGTCATCGTTGATTATACCTAAAACAATTCTGCAAAAAATCGTGTTGACATTATATTTATGTATACTCCCTCATCATAATTTTTTTTAAGTTTTAATTTGTAAAACATATTTTTTGAATATTCAATTAAATATGTTCGATATGAAGGAGGCGGAAAAATCACTTCCTTACTCTACATGCTACGTCTAGTGCTGTAAATAATTTCTCAGATATGTATGCTTACTTTTTATCATATGTGGCGCTTTCTTTGATTACGTCTGCAGTTTCAAAAGTTGTAAGTACTGTATATATTTCAATATCGGAATTGTTTGAACTTTTATCAAATTCTATCATGCCAGCTGTAAATGAAAAAATAAATCTATGTTTTGGTGAATTGATTCTTAGACTTACCTGGGTAGGTATCTACATTTATTTTGTTTCAAAAAATGATTTTTTTGACATTTTGAGCCTTGCTTCGGAGCTGAACAGAGCCGCAAAGAGTCAATAGGCACCCCGAGATAAAAAAAAAAGAAAAAGTACGAGGCTCTTGAAAAATTTTCAACGGCTGCCCCCCCCCACCCACCGGTGCTTTTTGTAACATAAATTCGGCCTTTTTTTTCTTGTAGAGGAATTCAGATAAAAAATCAGTTTTTTAATTTTTAAGCTGGAAATATTTCCTTTAAAATATTTCCACGATTCATGGCTTGCCCTCTTTCCTAAAAAAAAACAAGTGCTTCAAATTGACAAATCCCATGCTAGCCCCTGCAGTTTTTCCAGCTCGTCTCAAAGTAAATCAATTGAAGCGGGTTGCGAAGGAAAAAAAACAAAGTTTTAAATATTATGAGTTTAACTAATAATAAAAAATTTTTCATGTTAATTTATTGAGTTCGAACGAAGAGAAGGTGAGAATTTTTACAAGGAAAGGCAATGACAAGTTTACCATTTCATTAATTTCCATATTTTCAGTAATGATTAAAGAAATTAATTGGTGACTTTCGATAAAATTTCAAAAAAAAACGCAGAAAAAAATGAATTTCGTCAGGAAAACCAAGAATAAATTTTTTAAATTCTTTTCTAAATTTTAGTCAAAATTCATAGGTAATTTTTTTTGAAGTAGACACCTTGAAACAAATGGAGTTAGATTCATAGATAGGTACCTATTTCATTTGATTATTAAGTCATCAAAGGATGTTGTGTCTCATATTTTTAATTTGTTGAACCTAAAAAAATAAATAATGAATAATTTTAAATTCGCAAATCCAAAATATTTACCACTGGCATAGTGAAAGCCTGGAGACGATTTTTGAAAAAGTCGGACCCGAGACAAATTTCTCCCTTTGCCTCCTTCTTGGCTACTCTATTCTCTATTCTTATATTGAACTGATTACGAAGAGAAAAAATATAAAAGCGACACAAAATCGTCATCAGAACAGACGAATAAATATGCACATAGGTATTTTACACTTGTATGCAGTTTCAAATCTTTCTCGCTTTGTTTTGGTGATACCTAACTTTAGATAGGTAGGTAGATATTACTGATGAAGAGAAAAAATCAATTGAAAATTAGTAAAAAAAGTCGCTGAAAAACATTTTAAGAAGTTAATACGTTTCTGCATTTAGTGTAATGAGTGAATACCGTATCTAATTCATTCAAAAATTTCAAATAAGTTTTTTTTTTTTAGGGAGATGGGGGGGGGGAAAATTTTCTCTCGAAAATCTGTTTACCCAGATTTAAGATGAAATAAAAATGAAAATTTTACTTGCCCTGCAGTATAATATTCGCACAGTAATTATACTTACGATAAATATACGACTTTTCATGTATTAACCAAAGCCCATATGGTAACCGGAATGTTGAGCATTCCTGATTTTTACGGTCAAATCGCAATTTCCTATTTTTCATAACTGCAATCCATTTGCCCGAAAGGATTTAATTTCAGTTGCGTTGGGTGGAGGTGGCAATAGATTGACATCCATCCTTCTGGGTTCCGCCAATACTGCCATGCCCTGTAGAATAGAAAAATAGAATATGAACAACAAATTTAAAAAAACAGGACCGGTGGGAGGGGTGTAAACGTTGAATTTGTATCTAGATCTGTATTTGTTTCTTATTTGGTGTTTTTTCGTGACAGTTTAAGACTCAATTTGCAGACTTTTTTGGAAATTTTCACAAAAAATCAACAAATTTTGTTGTAAATCAGTATGTTTTCTTAGATTTACCGATTTGCAAAGAATTTTACCAATTTAGGCCACGTACAAGATTTGCAGACTTCTTGAAAAAATTTCTTTAACGGTTGGCAAATTTACCTAGGTACCTATTTTTAGAACAAAATTTTTCGATTTTTAAACAAATTTGACAGTTATATCAAATTTACCGATTTTCAACGAAATTAGCAGACTTTTTGAGAAAATTTTATCATTTTTGTTATCTTTCTAAAATCATAGGACAAATGTGTTCTAATTAACAGCGAAGGACCCAACTTGTTTTTTTTTCGAAAATCGTAAAATTCTCAAAGAAAATATATTTCAAGAAAGAGACAGGAAATCTCAATGCTCCTACTTCGAAGATTACCTACCATACAAATCTACTCCCAAGTATGCGAGATCACCCAAATACGAAAGTTTGTAAATGAGGATTTCGCGACTCCAAGTGTACCTACAGATGATTAAAAAAAGTAAAATCGACAACTGTTTCAAAAACTGATTCATTCCATCAGTGCTAATAAAATTTCAAGAAGTCTTTTTTTTATGATTAGGTAAGTACAAGTAAGTTATCTAATGATAATGAAACTTCTAATCAGCATACTTCGAATACATATGGCAGATCTGGAAACTTTGGACCAAATTCCATAATATATATAAAATGGAAGGGGTATAGTTGTCCAATAGTTAGTGGTCCTGCATACACATCAGATTCGTAAAATGATAAAGTTGCGTGACGTTGTTTAATGAAAATGGCCACCAAGATCAATGGCATCAATATCCACGTGTGTTGAGATATTAATGATATCCTCATTCTTGTAACCTAAAGAAAAAAAAACGTCGATGAGTAATTTAATTCAAAAAGTCGAATTTCATTAGGGACAATGTACAAATTGGAAAAAGGAGAAATGTTGAGTTGAAAACAAGGTTTTCATCCAATTGTTATCGAAATTGAAATGGAGAAATCAACAAATTAAGAAATCAACGTCAGAGTTGTTATCAACAAGTCAAATAGGTATCCTCTCAGATGACGCGTAAAGTTTAAAATCGCATTTTTCAAGGTACGGTTCTCTTTTCTTTTTAAAAACGTTGTGAGGTACAGACTACAGAGACACGGATTCGGCTACAAAATTTTGGGTAATGCTGACAACTTCAACGGAATAAAATGATGAGAGCTGTCAACTCAAAAATTTTGTACCGTGGGCAACTTTCAATTACCGATTTAAAGTCCATCGTTCAATATTCAATTCGCGAATGAAAAAAAAACGATCACTTTAAAAATAAAAATTATGTCAAGTAGGTATCCGTTCATTGAAAACTTAGAAAAAATAACTTTATGATACCGAAATATTAAACAAATTATTTATAGCTACTTACGTTTTTGAAATCAAATAGATTTTGTACGCGGCGATGATGATGGTAATATAGGTAAGTGCTTCACTTTACCGAAATTTTTCGGTAAAAATGGATCTGAAGGATGATATCACACTTTCAAACGTACGAAAAAATCTCCGTATCTAATAATACACGTTTTCTCCTCGCAAACAGTTAAAGGTACTGACGAATCGAAGGAAGGAAGGGATCAAACTAAACATATACACCATGCCATCCCTCTTAATGGTTTAACGAACTTCTCCTCATTCATCAAGATCGAAATCAATTAAGTATTTTAAATGGCGTCTAGGAACATCGATTTGTGCCTTTGGATAATTTTTTTTTATTAATTTAATTATAACCTTCAAGGAAGAGTATTGTTCATTATTACCTACCAGTAGGCGGTAAGTGTTCGTCTCACTATTTGTATGATTTTATCTTACAGTTACAGTTAGATATTTACCAGAACTGGGTAGGTAGGTAGTAGGTACTTACTTAATTTAGTATAGCTGACATTTAAGAGTAGTCCGGAGAAACGTAGGTACAGGTACCAACAGTTGTGAGTAGTGAAGCACTAATACTCTATAATTTTTGAATGTGTTACTATATTTTTTCAAGTGAATGAGGTATGGAAGTTGACACTAATTGAATATTTTTCATTTACAGTAAAAAAGCTTACTTGCATAATTAATTTCCTAAAACAATAAAATAGATGTAGAAGTTGATACTACACGGGTAAGGAAGGTGACAGGTGCTGGGGTAGATCGATAAAAAAAACCTATGGTATCCTGAATTTTGATGAAAATTGGTGAGGTAGAGAGCTAGAAGAATATTATAATTTTTAAAATCACGAAGAAAAGTGGTAATTTGTGATTGTGAGCGAATGAACATTTATTCGGTCTATGTTAAATAAAAATAGGTAAAAAATTCTAAATTTAACATTGAACATTTCTTATCTAAAACAAATAACACATACTTATGGTATGAAATTATCAATATAAAATTTTATCACCAGCCAAATATCTACTAGGTATCTAAATATCTGTAAAAAAAAACAACACAAATAAACTTGAATAGGTAGATCTTAAAATTAGGTAGGTATTGAAAATAAATAATGCACCAAAAGCTAGGGTAGGTATTACAACAACTATTAATTGATAGGGTAAGTAAATTTGAGACTATCTAAAATTTTCAATTTATGCAGGCGATTTTTCGAAGCAGGTGAATTATATAAGTAAGTAGGTACACCATATATTTTTTAATGGAAATCCAACCAGTTACTATAAGATGTACTTATTACGTAATATTTATGTACAATTTTAAAAATAATAAGTAAATACAGTGCAGTGGTTAAAAATGAGTGAAGAAAAAAATAAGATGAATTTGTATCTACGTGCGTGGCATAAAAATGGCATGTGGCATGCTCTAGCCACACCCAGATTAACGTAAAGTCGAGAGTCTAAAGTTTTAGTTTGCATGGGCACTTCATATGAAGGATACAGGGAAAGAAGCAAACAAGTCCTTTTGTTTCAAAAATGAGATAATTATATATTCTGGTAGATAATTCTGAGTAGAATATCATGACATGATCGAATTTTTAGAATTAGGTATCAACAGTTCAATACTGCGTCATAGAATAGTGTTCAAAGTCGTTTTTGAATTTTTTTTATTGAAAGTAAAAATGCGAATAGGTATTAGGTACGTAGTAATCAAATACATATAACGATGAAAAGTTGAAAGATTTACCAAAAGAACAAGAAATGGACAAGCTGTCGTATTTTTTAATGAATTTCTTCATAAACTGGAATAAAAATGAACAGTCATCATTTCATAATGCCGAAAAAAATCAAAACGAAAAAATTTTTGTTTAACATTATCTGTAAAGCTTTGATTTCATTTTTGCAAAATGTTGGAAAAATAACAGTTTTTTCTGTTTTTAGTTTTCGACGTTATCAAGAAATGTTACCAACACGTTTTTTTTTGTTTTGAACCAAATTTCATCTGTGTTGGAAATTAAGCACTCAAAACATGATTTAAAACTTGACTTTTTTCCCTCAAGCACCCTGACGATAGAATTTTAAAATTACATAATGGGTCTTATTTCTATGTAGGCATCTCCTCGTATACCTCATAGTCATAACACTCTGTACACATAGCTTAGGTATAATCTTGGGAATAAAAATAGCACATTCTTACATAATACTTACATATCAAAACTTCAAAACATTGATTATGGTTTTTAATTAGGTATGCTGTGGTAACATTACCTTTTACATTTGAAGTTTATTTGAACTTTACAACATTCACTTCGAACTTTAAACCTCAGTTTCGATGTTTTCGAATGGTATCATCTAAAAAATACGTAATAAATATTACTTCTTTGGTTTTAGGTGTTGGTTATTCACTGGGATATTTCGGGAGCTAAAAGGCTATTCCCCTTGGATCAACGGACTAAGCGACTATTTCCCCCGGATCAAAATCGGCTTAATGTTCAACAATTAACTATTTTTTTGCTTTTTCAACATCATTCTCCTTAAAAATTTTCACATTCGCTTTACTTCGGCAATAAGTAATTATTTCTTCTTTTTTACGTATGTAAGTATGAGATATCTCTCTTTTTTCGTTTTGGAAAATTTCATCGGAAGTCATATAAATTTTCTGATATTAAAAAAAACTAAATCTCAAATTTTAATTTTTTGC
>JAVBJF010001613.1:0-11315 GCA_033439095.1 Pseudococcus viburni
TTTTTTCACTAAAAATCATTCACCTTCTACCATTCGTACTCGATTGTTGGACAATTTCAAAGCTTTTCTCTGAGATTTCTGAAATGTAAGTTTTTAGACTCTAAAATATTTCGAAAAAATCAGTTCCATTTTTGGCAAGAGTCATAAGAATAGAAAATCATTTACTGTGGATTTTTTCACTAAAAATCATTCACCTTCTACCATTCGTACTCGATTGTTGGACAATTTCAAAGCTTTTCTCTGAGATTTCTGAAATGTAAGTTTTTAGACTCTAAAATATTTCGAAAAAATCAGTTCCATTTTTGGCAAGAGTCATAAGAATAGAAAATCATTCTACTGTGGATTTTTTCACTAAAAATCATTCACCTTCTACCATTCGTACTCGATTGTTGGACAATTTCAAAGCTTTTCTCTGAGATTTCTGAAATGTAAGTTTTTAGACTCTAAAATATTTCGAAAAAATCAGTTCCTTTTTTGGCAAGAGTCATAAGAATAGAAAATCATTCTACTGTGGATTTTTTCACTAAAAATCATTCACCTTCTACCATTCGTACTCGATTGTTGGACAATTTCAAAGCTTTTCTCTGAGATTTCTGAAATGTAAGTTTTTAGACTCTAAAATATTTCGAAAAAATCAGTTCCATTTTTGGCAAGAGTCATAAGAATAGAAAATCATTCTACTGTGGATTTTTTCACTAAAAATCATTCACCTTCTACCATTCGTTATCGATTGTTGGACAATTTCAAAGCTTTTCTCTGAGATTTCTGAAATGTAAGTTTTTAGACTCTAAAATATTTCGAAAAAATCAGTTCCATTTTTGGCAAGAGTCATAAGAATAGAAAATCATTCTACTGTGGATTTTTTCAAGTAAAATCATTCACCTTCTACCATTTGTCTCGATTGTTGGACAATTTCAAAGCTTTTCTCTGAGATTTCTGAAATGTAAGTTTTTAGACTCTAAAATATTTCGAAAAAATCAGTTCCATTTTTGGCAAGAGTCATAAGAATAGAAAATCATTCTACTGTGGATTTTTTCACTAAAATCATTCACCTTCTACCATTCGTACTCGATTGTTGGACAATTTCAAAGCTTTTCTCTGAGATTTCTGAAATGTAAGTTTTTAGACTCTAAAATATTTCGAAAAAATCAGTTCCATTCTTGGCAAGAGTCATAAGAATAGAAAATCATTCTACTGTGGATTTTTTCACTAAAAATCATTCACCTTCTACCATTCGTACTCGATTGTTGGACAATTTCAAAGCTTTTCTCTGAGATTTCTGAAATGTAAGTTTTTAGACTCTAAAATATTTCAAAAAATCAGTTCCATTTTTGGCAAGAGTCATAAGAATAGAAAATCATTCTACTGTGGATTTTTTCACTAAAAATCATTCACCTTCTACCATTCGTACTCGATTGTTGGACAATTTCAAAGCTTTTCTCTGAGATTTCTGAAATGTAAGTTTTTAGACTCTAAAATATATCGAAAAAATCAGTTCCATTTTTGGCAAGAGTCATAAGAATAGAAAATCATTCTACTGTGGATTTTTTCACTAAAAATCATTCACCTTCTACCATACGTACTCGATTGTTGGACAATTTCAAAGCTTTTCTCTGAGATTTCTGAAATGTAAGTTTTTAGACTCTAAAATATTTCGAAAAAATCAGTTCCATTTTTGGCAAGAGTCATAAGAATAGAAAATCATTCTACTGTGGATTTTTTCACTAAAAATCATTCACCTTCTACCATTCGTACTCGATTGTTGGACAATTTCAAAGCTTTTCTCTGAGATTTCTGAAATGTAAGTTTTTAGACTCTAAAATATTTCGAAAAAATCAGTTCCATTTTTGGCAAGAGTCATAAGAATAGAAAATCATTCTACTGTGGATTTTTTCACTAAAAATCATTCACCTTCTACCATTCGTACTCGATTGTTGGACAATTTCAAAGCTTTTCTCTGAGATTTCTGAAATGTAAGTTTTTAGACTCTAAAATATTTCGAAAAAATCAGTTCCATTTTTGGCAAGAGTCATAAGAATAGAAAATCATTCTACTGTGGATTTTTTCACTAAAAATCATTCACCTTCTACCATTCGTACTCGATTTTCGACCATTTCAAATGCATTTTCTCTGAAATATTTGAAATGTAATTTTTTAGACTCTAAAATATTTCGAAAAAATCAGTTCCATTTTTGGCAAGAGTCATAAGAATAGAAAATCATTCTACTGTGGATTTTTTCACGTAAAATAATTCACCTTCTACCATTCGTACTCGATTGTTGGACCATTGAAATGCATTTTCCTGAGATTTTTGAAATGTAAATTTTTAGACTCTAAAATATTTCGAAAAAATCAGTTCCATTTTTGGCAAGAGTCATAAGAATAGAAAATCATTCTACTGTGGATTTTTTCACTAAAAATCATTCACCTTCTACCATTCGTACTCGATTGTTGGACAATTTCAAAGCTTTTCTCTGAGATTTCTGAAATGTAAATTGTTAGACTCGAAAAAATTTCAAAAAAATCAGTTCCATTTTTGGCAAGAGTCATAAGAATAGAAAATCATTCTACTGTGGATTTTTTCACTAAAAATCATTCACCTTCTACCATTCGTACTCGATTGTTGGAAAATTTCAAAGCTTTTCTCTGAGATTTCTGAAATGTAAGTTTTTAGACTCTAAAATATTTCGAAAAAATCAGTTCCATTTTTGGCAAGAGTCATAAGAATAGAAAATCATTCTACTGTGGATTTTTTCAAGTAAAATCATTCACCTTCTACCATTTGTACTCGATTGTTGGACAATTTCAAAGCTTTTCTCTGAGATTTCTGAAATGTAAGTTTTTAGACTCTAAAATATTTCGAAAAAATCAGTTCCATTTTTGGCAAGAGTCATAAGAATAGAAAATCATTCTACTGTGGATTTTTTTCACGTAAAATCATTCACCTTCTACCATTCGTACTCGATTGTTGGACAATTTCAAAGCTTTTCTCTGAGATTTCTGAAATGTAATTTTTTAGACTCTAAAATATTTCGAAAAAATCAGTTCCATTTTTGGCAAGAGTCATAAGAATAGAAAATCATTCTACTGTGGATTTTTTCACTAAAAATCATTCACCTTCTACCATTCGTACTCGATTGTTGGACCATTGAAATGCATTTTCCTGAGATTTTTGAAATGTAAATTTTTAGACTCTAAAATATTTCGAAAAAATCAGTTCCATTTTTGGCAAGAGTCATAAGAATAGAAAATCATTCTACTGTGGATTTTTTCAAGTAAAATCATTCACCTTCTACCATTTGTACTCGATTGTTGGACAATTTCAAAGCTTTTCCCTGAGATTTCTGAAATGTAAGTTTTTAGACTCTAAAATATTTCGAAAAAATCAGTTCCATTTTTGGCAAGAGTCATAAGAATAGAAAATCATTCTACTGTGGATTTTTTCACTAAAAATCATTCACCTTCTACCATTCGTACTCGATTGTTGGACAATTTCAAAGCTTTTCTCTGAGATTTCTGAAATGTAAGTTTTTAGACTCTAAAATATTTCGAAAAAATCAGTTCCATTTTTGGCAAGAGTCATAAGAATAGAAAATCATTCTACTGTGGATTTTTTCACTAAAAATCATTCACCTTCTACCATTCGTACTCGATTGTTGGACAATTTAAATGCATTTTCCTGAGATTTTTGAAATGTAAATTTTTAGACTCTAAAATATTTCGAAAAAATCAGTTCCATTTTTGGCAAGAGTCATAAGAATAGAAAATCATTCTACTGTGGATTTTTTCACGTAAAATCATTCACCTTCTACCATTCGTACTCGATTGTTGGACAATTTCAAAGCTTTTCTCTGAGATTTCTGAAATGTAAATTTTTAGACTCTAAAATATTACGAAAAAATCAGTTCCATTTTTGGGCAAGAGTCATAAGAATAGAAAATCATTCTACTGTGGATTTTTTCAAGTAAAATCATTCACCTTCTACCATTTGTACTCGATTGTTGGACAATTTCAAAGCTTTTCTCTGAGATTTCTGAAATGTAAATTGTTAGACTCGAAAAAATTTCAAAAAAATCAGTTCTTCTCTCGGCAAGAGTCATAAGAATAGAAAATCATTCTACTGTGGATTTTTTCACGTAAAATCATTCACCTTCTACCATCCCTACTCGATTGTTGGAACAATTGTAATGCATTTTCCTGAGATTTTTGAAATGTAAATTTTTAGACTATAAAATATTTCGAAAAAATTAGTTCCATTTTTGGCAAGAGCCATAAGAATAGAAAATCATTCTACTGTGGATTTTTTCACGTAAAATAATTCACCTTCTACCATTCGTACTCGATTGTTGGACCATTGAAATGCATTTTCCTGAGATTTTTGAAATGTAAATTTTTAGACTCTAAAATATTTCGAAAAAATCAGTTCCATTTTTGGCAAGAGTCATAAGAATAGAAAATCATTCTACTGTGGATTTTTTCACTAAAAATCATTCACCTTCTACCATTCGTACTCGATTGTTGGACAATTTCAAAGCTTTTCTCTGAGATTTCTGAAATGTAAGTTTTTAGACTCTAAAATATTTCGAAAAAATCAGTTCCATTTTTGGCAAGAGTCATAAGAATAGAAAATCATTATACTGTGGATTTTTTCACTAAAAATCATTCACCTTCTACCATTCGTACTCGATTGTTGGACAATTTCACAGCTTTTCTCTGAGATTTCTGAAATGTAAGTTTTTAGACTCTAAAATATTTCGAAAAAATCAGTTCCATTTTTGGCAAGAGTCATAAGAATAGAAAATCATTCTACTGTGGATTTTTTCACTAAAAATCATTCACCTTCTACCATTCGTACTCGATTGTTGGACAATTTCAAATCTTTTCTCTGAGATTTCTGAAATGTAAGTTTTTAGACTCTAAAATATTTCGAAAAAATCAGTTCCATTTTTGGCAAGAGTCATAAGAATAGAAAATCATTCTACTGTGGATTTTTTCACTAAAAATCATTCACCTTCTACCATTCGTACTCGATTGTTTGACAATTTCAAAGCTTTTCTCTGAGATTTCTGAAATGTAAGTTTTTAGACTCTAAAAAATTTCAAAAAAATCAGTTCTTCTCTCGGCAAGAGTCATAAGAATAGAAAATCATTCTACTGTGGATTTTTTCACTAAAAATCATTCACCTTCTACCATTCGTACTCGATTGTTGGACAATTTCAAAGCTTTTCTCTGAGATTTCTGAAATGTAAATTTTTAGACTCTAAAATATTTCGAAAAAATCAGTTCCATTTTTGGCAAGAGTCATAAGAATAGAAAATCATTCTACTGTGGATTTTTTCACTAAAAATCATTCACCTTCTCCCATTCGTACTCGATTGTTGGACAATTTCAAAGCTTTTCTCTGAGATTTCTGAAATGTAAGTTTTTAGACTCTAAAATATTTCGAAAAAATCAGTTCCATTTTTGGCAAGAGTCATAAGAATAGAAAATCATTCTACTGTGGATTTTTTCAAGTAAAATCATTCACCTTCTACCATTTGTACTCGATTGTTGGACAATTTCAAAGCTTTTCCCTGAGATTTCTGAAATGTAAGTTTTTAGACTCTAAAATATTTCGAAAAAATCAGTTCCATTTTTGGCAAGAGTCATAAGAATAGAAAATCATTCTACTGTGGATTTTTTCACTAAAAATCATTCACCTTCTACCATTCGTACTCGATTGTTGGACAATTTCAAAGCTTTTCTCTGAGATTTCTGAAATGTAAGTTTTTAGACTCTAAAATATTTCGAAAAAATCAGTTCCATTTTTGGCAAGAGTCATAAGAATAGAAAATCATTCTACTGTGGATTTTTTCACGTAAAATCATTCACCTTCTACCATCCCTACTCGATTGTTGGAACAATTGTAATGCATTTTCCTGAGATTTTTGAAATGTAAATTTTTAGACTCTAAAATATTTCGAAAAAATCAGTTCCTCCCTCGGCAAGAGTCATAAGAATAGAAAATCATTCTACTGTGGATTTTTTCACTAAAAATCATTCACCTTCTACCATTCGTACTCGATTGTTGGACAATTTCAAAGCTTTTCTCTGAGATTTCTGAAATGTAAGTTTTTAGACTCTAAAATATTTCGAAAAAATCAGTTCCATTTTTGGCAAGAGTCATAAGAATAGAAAATCATTCTACTGTGGATTTTTTCAAGTAAAATCATTCACCTTCTACCATTTGTACTCGATTGTTGGACAATTTCAAAGCTTTTCTCTGAGATTTCTGAAATGTAAATTGTTAGACTCGAAAAAATTTCAAAAAAATCAGTTCTTCTCTCGGCAAGAGTCATAAGAATAGAAAATCATTCTACTGTGGTTTTTTTCACGTAAAATCATTCACCTTCTACCATCCCTACTCGATTGTTGGAACAATTGTAATGCATTTTCCTGAGATTTTTGAAATGTAAATTTTTAGACTCTAAAATATTTCGAAAAAATCAGTTCCATTTTTGGCAAGAGTCATAAGAATAGAAAATCATTCTACTGTGGATTTTTTCACGTAAAATAATTCACCTTCTACCATTCGTACTCGATTGTTGGACCATTGAAATGCATTTTCCTGAGATTTTTGAAATGTAAATTTTTAGACTCTAAAATATTTCGAAAAAATCAGTTCCATTTTTGGCAAGAGTCATAAGAATAGAAAATCATTCTACTGTGGATTTTTTCACTAAAAATCATTCACCTTCTACCATTCGTACTCGATTGTTGGACAATTTCAAAGCTTTTCTCTGAGATTTCTGAAATGTAAGTTTTTTAGACTCTAAAATATTTCGAAAAAATCAGTTCCATTTTTGGCAAGAGTCATAAGAATAGAAAATCATTCTACTGTGGATTTTTTCACTAAAAATCATTCACCTTCTACCATTCGTACTCGATTGTTGGACAATTTCAAAGCATTTCTCTGAGATTTCTGAAATGTAAGTTTTTAGACTCTAAAATATTTCGAAAAAATCAGTTCCATTTTTGGCAAGAGTCATAAGAATAGAAAATCATTCTACTGTGGATTTTTTCACTCAAAATCATTCACCTTCTACCATTCGTACTCGATTGTTGGACAATTTCAAAGCTTTTCTCTGAGATTTCTGAAATGTAAGTTTTTAGACTCTAAAATATTTCGAAAAAATCAGTTCCATTTTTGGCAAGAGTCATAAGAATAGAAAATCATTCTACTGTGGATTTTTTCACTGAAAATCATTCACCTTCTACCATTCGTACTCGATTGTTGGACAATTTCAAAGCTTTTCTCTGAGATTTCTGAAATGTAAGTTTTTAGACTCGAAAAAATTTCAAAAAAATCAGTTCTTCTCTCGGCAAGAGTCATAAGAATAGAAAATCATTCTACTGTGGATTTTTTCACGTAAAATCATTCACCTTCTACCATTCGTACTCGATTTTCGACCATTTGAAATGCATTTTCCTGAAATATTTGAAATGTAAATTTTTAGACTCTAAAATATTTCGAAAAAATCAGTTCCATTTTTGGCAAGAGTCATAAGAATAGAAAATCATTCTACTGTGGATTTTTTCACGTAAAATAATTCACCTTCTACCATTCGTACTCGATTGTTGGACCATTGAAATGCATTTTCCTGAGATTTTTGAAATGTAAATTTTTAGACTCTAAAATATTTCGAAAAAATCAGTTCCATTTTTGGCAAGAGTCATAAGAATAGAAAATCATTCTACTGTGGATTTTTTCACTAAAAATCATTCACCTTCTACCATTCGTACTCGATTGTTGGACAATTTCAAAGCTTTTCTCTGAGATTTCTGAAATGTAAATTGTTAGACTCGAAAAAATTTCAAAAAAATCAGTTCTTCTCTCGGCAAGAGTCATAAGAATAGAAAATCATTCTACTGTGGATTTTTTCAGGTAAAATCATTCACCTTCTACCATTCGTACTCGATTGTTGGACAATTTCAAAGCTTTTCTCTGAGATTTCTGAAATGTAAATTTTTAGACTCTAAAATATTACGAAAAAATCAGTTCCATTTTTGGCAAGAGTCATAAGAATAGAAAATCATTCTACTGTGGATTTTTTCACTAAAAATCATTCACCTTCTACCATTTGTACTCGATTGTAGGACAATTTCAAAGCTTTTCTCTGAGATTTCTGAAATGTAAATTTTTAGAATCGAAAAAATTTCGAAAACATCGGTTACATTCTTGGCAAGAGTCATAAGAATAGAAAATCATTCTACTGTGGATTTTTTCACGTAAAATAATTCACCTTCTACCATTCGTACTCGATTGTTGGACAATTGAAATGCATTTTACTGAGATTTTTGAAATGTAAATTTTTAGACACTAAAATATTTCGAAAAAATCAGTTCCATTTTTGGCAAGAGTCATAAGAATAGAAAATCATTCTACTGTGGATTTTTTCAAGTAAAATCATTCACCTTCTACCATTTGTACTCGATTGTTGGACAATTTCAAAGCTTTTCTCTGAGATTTCTGAAATGTAAATTGTTAGACTCTAAAATATTTCGAAAAAATCAGTTCCATTCTTGGCAAGAGTCATATGAAAAGAAAATCATTCTACTGTGGATTTTTTCACTAAAAATCATTCACCTTCTACCATTCGTACTCGATTGTTGGACAATTTCAAAGCTTTTCTCTGAGATTTCTGAAATGTAAGTTTTTAGACTCTAAAATATTTCGAAAAAATCAGTTCCATTTTTGGCAAGAGTCATAGGAATAGAAAATCATTCTACTGTGGATTTTTTCAAGTAAAATCATTCACCTTCTACCATTTGTACTCGATTGTTGGACAATTTCAAAGCTTTTCTCTGAGATTTCTGAAATGTAAATTGTTAGACTCGAAAAAATTTCAAAAAAATCAGTTCTTCTCTCGGCAAGAGTCATAAGAATAGAAAATCATTCTACTGTGGATTTTTTCACGTAAAATCATTCACCTTCTACCATTCGTACTCGATTTTCGACCATTTGAAATGCATTTTCCTGAAATATTTGAAATGTAAATTTTTAGACTCTAAAATATTTCGAAAAAATCAGTTCCATTTTTGGCAAGAGTCATAAGAATAGAAAATCATTCTACTGTGGATTTTTTCACGTAAAATAATTCACCTTCTACCATTCGTACTCGATTGTTGGACCATTGAAATGCATTTTCCTGAGATTTCTGAAATGTAAGTTTTTAGACTCTAAAATATTTCGAAAAAATCAGTTCCATTTTTGGCAAGAGTCATAAGAATAGAAAATCATTCTACTGTGGATTTTTTCACTAAAAATCATTCACCTTCTACCATTCGTACTCGATTGTTGGACAATTTCAAAGCTTTTCTCTGAGATTTCTGAAATGTAAGTTTTTAGACTCTAAAATATTTCGAAAAAATCAGTTCCATTTTTGGCAAGAGTCATAAGAATAGAAAATCATTCTACTGTGGATTTTTTCACTAAAAATCATTCACCTTCTACCATTGGTACTCGATTGTTGGACAATTTCAAAGCTTTTCTCTGAGATTTCTGAAATGTAAATTGTTAGACTCGAAAAAATTTCAAAAAAATCAGTTCTTCTCTCGGCAAGAGTCATAAGAATAGAAAATCATTCTACTGTGGATTTTTTCACGTAAAATCATTCACCTTCTACCATTCGTACTCCATTTTCGACCATTTGAAATGCATTTTCCTGAAATATTTGAAATGTAAATTTTTAGACTCTAAAATATTTCGAAAAAATCAGTTCCATTTTTGGCAAGAGTCATAAGAATAGAAAATCATTCTACTGTGGATTTTTTCACGTAAAATAATTCACCTTCTACCATTCGTACTCGATTGTTGTACAATTTAAATGCATTTCTCTGATATTTTTGAAATGTAATTTTTTAGACTCTAAAATATTTCGAAAAAATCAGTTCCATTTTTGGCAAGAGTCATAAGAATAGAAAATCATTCTACTGTGGATTTTTTCACTAAAAATCATTCACCTTCTACCATTCGTACTCGATTGTTGGACAATTTCAAAGCTTTTCTCTGAGATTTCTGAAATGTAAGTTTTTAGACTCTAAAATATTTCTAAAAAATCAGTTCCATTCTCGGCAAGAGTCATAAGAATAGAAAATCATTCTACTGTGGATTTTTTCACTAAAAATCATTCACCTTCTACCATTCGTACTCGATTGTTGGACAATTTCAAAGCTTTTCTCTGAGATTTCTGAAATGTAAGTTTTTAGACTCTAAAATATTTCGAAAAAATCAGTTCCATTTTTGGCAAGAGTCATAAGAATAGAAAATCATTCTACTGTGGATTTTTTCACTAAAAATCATTCACCTTCTACCATTCGTACTCGATTGTTGGACAATTTCAAAGCTTTTCTCTGAGATTTCTGAAATGTAATTTTTTAGACTCTAAAATATTTCGAAAAAATCAGTTCCATTTTTGGCAAGAGTCATAAGAATAGAAAATCATTCTACTGTGGATTTTTTCACTAAAAATCATTCACCTTCTACCATTTGTACTCGATTGTTGGACAATTTCAAAGCTTTTCTCTGAGATTTCTGAAATGTAAGTTTTTAGACTCTAAAATATTTCGAAAAAATCAGTTCCATTTTTGGCAAGAGTCATAAGAAAGAAAATCATTCTACTGTGGATTTTTTCACTAAAAATCATTCACCTTCTACCATTCGTACTCGATTGTTGGACAATTTCAAAGCTTTTCTCTGAGATTTCTGAAATGTAAGTTTTTAGACTCTAAAATATTTCGAAAAAATCAGTTCCATTTTTGGCAAGAGTCATAAGACTAGAAAATCATTCTACTGTGGATTTTTTCACTAAAAATCATTCACCTTCTACCATTCGTACTCGATTGTTGGACAATTTCAAAGCTTTTCTCTGAGATTTCTGAAATGTAAGTTTTTAGACTCTAAAATATTTCGAAAAAATCAGTTCCATTTTTGGCAATAGTCATAAGAATAGAAAATCATTCTACTGTGGATTTTTTCACTAAAAATCATTCACCTTCTACCATTCGTACTCGATTGTTGGACAATTTCAAAGCTTTTCTCTGAGATTTCTGAAATGTAAGTTTTTAGACTCTAAAATATTTCGAAAAAATCAGTTCCATTTTTGGCAAGAGTCATAAGAATAGAAAATCATTCTACTGTGGATTTTTTCACTAAAAATCATTCACCTTCTACCATTCGTACTCGATTGTTGGACAATTTCAAAGCTTTTCTCTGAGATTTCTGAAATGTAAGTTTTTAGACTCTAAAATATTTCGAAAAAATCAGTTCCATTTTT
>JAVBJF010001614.1:0-5000 GCA_033439095.1 Pseudococcus viburni
ACAAAAAAACACACACAAACCCCAAACAATCAAACTTTAACACACCCCAAAATCAAAAACAACAAAAAAAAACCCCACACACACACACAACACCCCAACAAATTTTACAAACACACAAAATTATACAAACCAAAAACACAAAAAAACAAAAAAAAAAATACATTAAATCAATAACAAAACAAAACAAATAACAATTTAAAACCCCAAAAAAAAAACAACACAAATCAAACAATCAAAATCAAAACAAATAAAAACACCCCAAAAACAAAAAACATTCAAAACCCAAAAACAATAACAAAACCCCAAACCCCAAAACACAAAACCAAAAACAATTCCCCAAAAACCAACCCCACCCCCCTAAACCCCAATTAAACCAACAAACAAAATTTACAAAAATCCCAAAATTCTTAAACCAAAACAACAACACAAAAACACAACAAACAACTTTACACCCCAAATATTCAAACCAAAAACAACCCCAAAAAAAAAAAAAATCAAAAAACTCCCAACAAAAAAACAACAAAAACAAAACTCAAACAAAACACAAAACATAAAACAAAAATCAAAAAAAACAAACACAAAAACCCCCAAATTTAAAAACAATAACCAACACCCCATCAAAACACATACACAAACCAAAAATAAAAAAACAAAACAAAACACAAACACACAACAATAACCCCACAAACAAAACAAAAAACACAACATTAAAACAACAAAATTCAAAATAAAAAATTCCCCAACCCTCAAATTAAAAAAACAACACAACCACAACAAAAAAAACACCCAAATTCCAAATTTACAAAAAAAAAAAAAATCAACACAAAAATTCAAAAATTAACAAAAAAGACATTTATAAAACACACACAACAATATTTCCCTTCAACCCAAAAACAACAAAACAAAAACAATTTTAACAACAAACCAAAATCAACAAACAAACAAAAAACAACAACCAAAAAAAACACAAACAAAAAACAAACCCAAAAAACCCAACCCCAAAAACAAAAACAAAAAAACAAAAAAAACAAAAACCCAAAAAAACCACACAACAAACCACCAAAAAACAAAAAAAAATAAAAAAAAAACACAAAAACAATAAAAAACAAAAAAAAAAAAAAAAAAAAAACAAACACCCCCACACAACAACACAAAAAATCACAAAAAAAAAAAAAAACAAAAAAAAAAAACCATCAAAACACAAAAACAGCAAAAAAATTTCCCAAAAACAAAAAATTTAAAATTTTACAAAACCCCACAACAAACACACACAAAAAAAAAATCAAACAAAAAAAAACACCCCACACACAAAAAAAATTACACAAAACCCCCAAAACAACAATCAACAAAAAAAACACAAAACAATTAAGCAACAAATACACACAACAACAAAAACCCCACAAAAAACCCTACAATTTAAAACCCAACCCCATCTTACAAAAATAAACCCAAAAAACACAACAACCAAAAAAACACACATTTAAAACAAAAAAAAAACACAGACAACACAAACAACATCCCCCACAAAACACAAACACACAATAAAACATCAAAATTCCCCACACAACACAACACAAACACCCAACCCAAAACACACACACAAACAACAAAAAAACTCCCTTTACAAAAACAACAACAAAAAAGCACATTCAAACCAACACATTACCCCCAAAAACAAAAAAAATTCCCCAACCAAAACCAAAAACACAAAAACAAACCCCAAACACCCAAACAAAAACAATTACCAAAAAACAAACACAAAAACAAAAAAAAAAATTTACAAAATTTAAACAACAACACAAAATTCCCCCAAACAAAAAAACAAAAAAAATCAACCAAAACAAAAACAAAAAATCACATTAACACATTTACAATTCAAAACACAACACAACCCCAAAAAAACAACACAACACCCAAATCAAAACCCCAAACAAAAAAAATTCAAAAAACACACAAACAAAACAAAAAACAAAACAAACAACACATAAAACAAACAAAAAACAAAACCAAAAAACACAAATTAAAATTTACACAAAACACATTTTAAACCCTTAATCAAAAAACCCCTTTTAAAACAACAACAAAAAATTTACAACAACAAACAAAAAAATCAACCCCAAAAAACCAAAATCAAAAACAACCCCAAATCACAACAACCCAAAATCACAAAAACATTCAAAAAACCCTTTAAAAACCCCAAAAACAAATTTCACAAACAAATCATCACAAAAAAAAAAACCCCAAAATTCCCCAAAACAACCCCCCAAACAAAATTTTAAACACATTAACAAACACAATTTTACAAACACAAACAATTACAAACCCAATATAAAAACAAATTTTCCCCAAAACAAAAAACACAACCCAAAAAACACAACAAACAAAATCAAAAACAACAAAACAAAAAACATCAATCCCCCAAAAAAAAATTTACACCCACCCCCCCCACATTAATCAACCCCAAAAATTTAAAACAAACAAAAAACCCCACAACAAAACAAAAACACAACAACAAACAATTTAAAAAAAACCCAAAAACAAAACACACAAACACACAATCATTTAAAAAAACAAAAAAACAAAAATTTTAAACAAAATTTTTCAAAAACCCCAAAAACATATCAAAAAAACATAACAAAAAACCCCAAAACATTTAGACAAAAAAAATCAAATCACAAAAAAACAAAAAACCCAAAAATTTAACACACAATAACAAAAAATTCCCAAAAAAAAAAACAAAACAACCAAAAAACAACCCAAACACCCCCAAATTCCCCAAACCCCCAAATCAAACAAAATCAACCCTTAAACAACAAACCCCACAAAAAAAAAACCACAAAACCACATACAAAAACAAAAAATCAAAAACAAACAAATCACCCCCCCAACAATACACCAAAAATACAAACAAAAACAACACACAAAAAAAAATTTTTCCCCAATAAAAACAATCAAAAAACACAAACCCCAAAAATTTTACCAAAAAATTATACAAACAAAACAAAAAAACACTTCACACACCAAAAAAACACCCCCAACACACACCCCAAATTTAATCAACCCCAAATCCCAAAATCAAAAAACAACAACAAATTTCCCAACATATACACAAAACAAAACAAACAACAAAAAAACCAAAAAAATCATTTTTCAAACAAAAAAATCAAAACAACCCAAATTCCCCCCAAAAAAAATCAACAAAACACAACCCCAAAAATTTAACCCCCCCAAATTCAAAAAACATTTAACAACCAACAACCAAAATTAAAACACAAAATAATCCCTCAAACAACCCCCAAAAAACACAAAACCCAAATCACAAAAAATTCAACCCAAAAACAAAATCAACACACCAAAAACCCCAACATTCAACACACACCCCTTATACACAACAACACCAACAACAACAAAAAAACAATTCACAATCACAAAAAAAAAACAAACACCCCCAAAAAATACACAATTCACCAAAAAACACAACCCCCCCAAAACCCAAAACACCCAAACAACAACAAAACACACCAACACAAAACCCCCAAAAAACACACAAAAACAAATTTACCACACAATTTAAAAACAAAAACAAACCCCCAAAAAAATTAACAAATCAAAAAAAAAAACACCAAAAACAAAAACAAAAACAACACCCCAAACCAACATAAAAAACACAAAAAAAAAAAACACAAAAACAATAAAACAACACAAATATCACAAAAAAAAAATAACCCAAAACATCATTTACCCAAAACAAAACAACACAACCAACAAAAAACACCCCACATTACAACAACACATAAAACCCAAACCCAAAAAAACAATCAACAAAAAATTTAACAAAATCAAACAACAACAAAATTTCCCTTCAAAATCAAACAACCCCAAAAACAAAAACACAAAAACAACCCCATTAAAAAAAAATTTAAAAACAATAACCCAAAAAAAACCCAAAAATAAAAAAAATCAACAAACAATTCAAACCACCAAAACACAATAAAAAACCCAACCCTTTAAAAAAAACACCCAAAAAACATTTTCAAACCCCAAAAACCCAAATTCCCCAATAAAAAAAAAACCACAATAAACAACACACAAAACAAAATTTCCCAAAAACAAAAAAAAACAAAAAAAATACAACACCAATTAAAAAAACCCAAAATCAACAAAACACCCCAAAACAAAAACATCCCCAAAAAACACACAAAACATTACAAAAACCCCACCCCAACATCAAAAAAAAAACAAAAAACCCAAAAATACAAAAAACAAAACCCCAAATCAAAAACACAACACAAAAAAACACAAAACAAAATTAAAAAACAATTTTATACAAAAAAAAAAAACACAAACAACCATCACAAAATAACCCCAATCACAAACCCAAAAACAAAACAAATCAAACAACACAAATCACAACCCCAAAATCCTCAAAACCAAAAAAAAAAAAAAAAACCCAAAATTTTTTCAAACCCCAAAAATCACACAATCAAAAAACAAAATAACAAAACATCAAAAAAAAAACCCCAAACACAACAAAAATAAAAAATCAAAAACACAAACAAACAATTTCCCCCAAAAAACAACAACCAAAATTAAAAAACAAATCCAAAAAAAAAATCCTAACCCCCAAAAAACAAAAACAAAAACAAATTCAAAACAAACCCCAAAACCCTCACCCCAAAAATTTAACACATTCATTTAAAAACCCCCCCCCCAAACAAACACAAAAAAACACACCCAAACATTTAACACCCCAAACAACACAAATTCCCCAACATTTAAAACACAAAAATTAAATCAACAAAACATTTAAAAACAAAAACAAAAACCCACAAATTAAACCCCAAAAAAAACAAACACAACAAAATCAACAAAAAAACAACACAAACAACAACCCCAAATACATTATCAAAAAAATCACAACACAATAAAAAAAACACAAACAAACAAAACAAAATTTCCACACATAAACCAAAAAACAAAACAAAATCAAAACTTCCCCA
>JAVBJF010001614.1:10000-11314 GCA_033439095.1 Pseudococcus viburni
AAAAAAAAAAAAAAAAAAAAAAAAAAAAAAAAAAAAAAAAAAAAAAAAAAAAAAAAAAAAAAAAAAAAAAAAAAAAAAAAAAAAAAAAAAAAAAAAAAAAAAAAAAAAAAAAAAAAAAAAAAAAAAAAAAAAAAAAAAAAAAAAAAAAAAAAAAAAAAAAAAAAAAAAAAAAAAAAAAAAAAAAAAAAAAAAAAAAAAAAAAAAAAAAAAAAAAAAAAAAAAAAAAAAAAAAAAAAAAAAAAAAAAAAAAAAAAAAAAAAAAAAAAAAAAAAAAAAAAAAAAAAAAAAAAAAAAAAAAAAAAAAAAAAAAAAAAAAAAAAAAAAAAAAAAAAAAAAAAAAAAAAAAAAAAAAAAAAAAAAAAAAAAAAAAAAAAAAAAAAAAAAAAAAAAAAAAAAAAAAAAAAAAAAAAAAAAAAAAAAAAAAAAAAAAAAAAAAAAAAAAAAAAAAAAAAAAAAAAAAAAAAAAAAAAAAAAAAAAAAAAAAAAAAAAAAAAAAAAAAAAAAAAAAAAAAAAAAAAAAAAAAAAAAAAAAAAAAAAAAAAAAAAAAAAAAAAAAAAAAAAAAAAAAAAAAAAAAAAAAAAAAAAAAAAAAAAAAAAAAAAAAAAAAAAAAAAAAAAAAAAAAAAAAAAAAAAAAAAAAAAAAAAAAAAAAAAAAAAAAAAAAAAAAAAAAAAAAAAAAAAAAAAAAAAAAAAAAAAAAAAAAAAAAAAAAAAAAAAAAAAAAAAAAAAAAAAAAAAAAAAAAAAAAAAAAAAAAAAAAAAAAAAAAAAAAAAAAAAAAAAAAAAAAAAAAAAAAAAAAAAAAAAAAAAACAAAAAAAAAAAAAAAAAAAAAAAAAAAAAAAAAAAAAAAAAAAAAAAAAAAAAAAAAAAAAAAAAAACAAAAAAAAAAAAAAAAAAAAAAAAAAAAAAAAAAAAAAAAAAAAAAAAAAAAAAAAAAAAAAAAAAAAAAAAAAAAAAAAAAAAAAAAAAAAAAAAAAAAAAAAAAAAAAAAAAAAAAAAAAAAAAAAAAAAAAAAAAAAAAAAAAAAAAAAAAAAAAAAAAAAAAAAAAAAAAAAAAAAAAAAAAAAAAAAAAAAAAAAAAAAAAAAAAAAAAAAAAAAAAAAAAAAAAAAAAAAAAAAAAAAAAAAAAAAAAAAAAAAAAAAAAAAAAAAAAAAAAAAAAAAAAAAAAAAAAAAAAAAAAAAAAAAAAAAAAAAAAAAAAAAAAAAAAAAAAAAAAAAAAAAAAAAAAAAAAAAAAAAAAAAAAAAAAAAAAAAAAAAAAAACAAAAAAAAAAAAAAAAAAAAAAAAAAAAAAAAAAAAAAAAAAAAAAAAC
>JAVBJF010001615.1:0-11300 GCA_033439095.1 Pseudococcus viburni
CTTTTTTTTAACACCCCTCCCATTAATTAAAAATTAGATAAACTGTTCTAAATTTGAATTTTATAAGTGACCAAGAAAATTTTCTGTCAAAAAATATGGATTTGAACTCAAAGTTACGAATTTCAGCGAATTGTGCTTCAACAGATCAAATACCGTAGCAAGAGTTGTGAATTAATGGAAGGGGACATTTAAAACAAAATAATTTTACTTGGAATTAGAATTAAATACAAATTTCAAAAAATTGATTGACCTTAAAAATTAATTTTTTTCAAATTATTAATTAATCGAAATGTTCTCAATTGGAAAGAATCAGTATACATATACGTCGATTTCCGTCCGAAGGACGGGTTAAAAGCTAGTTCGTCAATAAGTATCATCCACAAAAAAGCTAGGTATCGATTTTCGTACAAAATTAAATCTTAATAGCATCAATCACCTTTCAAAAAATCAACGTGAAATCCCTCTACTGCAACATTTTATCGCAACGATGCATTTGGAAGATTACGTTGCCATTCTGGTGGATTTTTATACGCCACGAAACTCATCTCATTTTGCATGCGCCCTCAAAGAAGTCAACTGGCGTAGCAGACTTATCGGTAACAAATAAGGGGCTATAGATTGGTATCTTTGAGTTCATAACGCGTATTTAAAAGACACGTTATCGTTTGAGAAAAAAAGTCGTGAAGGGATAAAGGTAACCACGAGCTCGACTTCGATAAGAGAACAAAGGCTAAAAACGTGCGTATAACAATTTCATAACTCGCGATTGCGGTTCAATGTTTGAATAAGGGGGTGTTTATGACGACGCCGCAATCTCTTTTATTACCTTTTCGTATAACTAAATGAAAAGAAATATTGTAAGTATTTTGTATAATATTTTATAGCGTGATTTTGAATTTGCGCCTATGTCGTTGTTGTTGATAAACACGGCGAAACATTTCGATTTGTATCCAAAAGGGATAAAATAATCTGCGGGATATAATAATCCTACATCATATTAAACAGCACAACCGGCATTCCGGTATATTCGAAAAATATACGCGGATGATGGAATATCTCCGGAAACATAAACTAATACGTGTACGCAGTTAAATACAAAATTCGCCAAATTTAATCGTCGTAAATTATATTCCGGTTTGGTCCATGTCCTATTCGCGATCATTTGCATTTTAGCCATACACGTAATACATAAACGTAGTACAAGGGAGAATTTTTTTCCTCATTCGAAAAGTTTTCTATTCAATCTGACGTTTTAAAAAATGTCTGGTTAATTGACCTCTTCAATAAAATTCTTCGTAGATAACGAACGCTTCGCCATTGATTAATTAGACAAGAAAGATTTGTTAGCAGCGAGCCGAGAGAACAGATGGCAGATGTGGCACAAATGGCGAAAATTCTTCAACATGATACTTCCTTACTTGGAAACTTATACGGAGTAGTTTTAGAGGCGAGAAAAAAAAGAGCTTAAATTCGTCCATGCATGCGTAATACACTACAAGTCGTGTTTCTCGGCCTTTTTAGAGTTGGAAAATTGTATAAAAATTTTCCCAACTTCGAGCACCTACCTATGCCTGGGACAAAATGGTGTTGTCCGAAGTAAACTATCCGTAGATGGCAAATGTTTCAGAGTTTGTAACTCTTTAATGGATTCGACGAGGGAAAAAATGTGGCATCGCGATTGGGAAATTATAAAAACCGTAGAGCATTAAGGCATTTGATAAAAGTGATATAAGTACATAATTTTTTTTAAAATCAGCTCAAGATTGATTCAAAATAATTAGAGAAAAATATTTCTTGACTTTGTAAAAAAAAAAAAATACAAATTTGAAACATTTACCTAATTTTTTGATTTTGTTCGACATTTGAATAAAATGTCATTCAATCACTATAATAATCCTTCCCATATCCAGGATCGGACCGAAGGAGGAGCAGAGAGGATAGCCCTCTTCAATGACGGTAAACTTATATTTTTAGGTTTTTTAGGTGGAAAAATTGAAGGTTTGAGCCAAAAAATTTTGGAAAATGATGACCTTTTTTGGAGAAATTTTCGTTTTTGAGTTGAAAAATAAGGGAAAAATTGTATTTCAAGTCAAAAAAATAATTGATTTTCAATTTTTCACTTTTGACGTTGACTGCCATAAAGCATAAAGTAAGCATAGAAAAAGTGAGGGAAAAAAAATTGGACAAGTTTTGTAAAAACAAAAGCTTTTAAATCTAGATACGTTTTAGATATTCTTCTTCCTAAGTTATTTTTTATAATTTCACATATTAAGTGAATAACTTGAAATATATGTATGAAGATGATTTTCCTTTAAATGTCAGATATTTAAACTTTTTTCTCCAATTTTCAAAATTATTGCCAGGTAATTTTAATAAATTAAAAGGAATAATCAAACTTGGCATTTTTGTAACTTTTTGATACAATGTCAGACATCAGGGTGTCCACTATATCTCAGAAATAATTTTCCCTGACTTTTCCAGGTTTTCCAGACCAATTTTTCGAAATTTTCCAGACCTTTTAAATATGTTTATTCCTGAACGATGGAGACGGGGTGGCTTTTCCGCGTGATGAAATTTTGTAGAAAAATGATTTAAAATGCATAATGTTCAACAATTTTTTTTTTATCAAAAATCGTTAGTTCTTATGAGACTTTTAGATGCCCCTTTTCCAGCCACAAAAAACGACTTAAATTCAATTCTGAAATTTTTGACGTCACCTCCCTCTCAACTTGGTACAAAAAACTTTAGACCTTGAATTTATAACAGAAAAAAATTTTAAAATAAAAAGGAAAAACATTGGTTTCAACCAAATCGTGAGACTAAAAGTTTGGATATTTCCAGTCCGAAATTCAAAAAATTCCTTCACAATTCAACCTCCCCCCCTCCTCCTCCTCAAAAAAAACACGCACTTCAAATTTATAAATTTTACGGAAGTCCCTAATACAGTCTTTTCGGCTTAGCCCAATAAATAATAGATCGATGAGGAGTAGAATATCAATTACCTACTTTATGAGATAAACGAATGCGATGAGCCCAAGCGAAGGCGAGGGCGAAAATTTTTGCAAAAAAATACCTTCAAAACTTGAAAATTCATCACTTCACATCCCCAGTAAAGTTTCCCAAAATGTGACCAAAAAAATACAATTCTCTTTCCATTCCTTTCCCTTCTTTTTTCAAAATCGTGATCAGGGGCGTCATGGTACTTCTTTCACATTACATTTTATCAAAAAGTACGTGTTCAAAAAAAAACTCAACAAAGAAAATTTTTTGAAAACTCAATGATTCAATAGACAAAAACGTGTGTTTAAATATAAATTTTCTTGTACATTATGGTCGACAAAAAATGATACATACAAAAATTAGTGCAAACGATTTGGCCCGAGTGGAGCGAGGGAAATTTTTTTTGAAAAAATTTATAATGAAATGAGTCCAGAAACTTTAGCTAATTTATTCTTCTTCTGGATTTTTACAAAATTCCAGCGGAAATGCCGGAAATTTCAAAATTCCCTGACTTTTCCCGGTTTTCCAGAAAATGGACACCCTGGACATCGGAAAACAATTTTTCCTTTCTGTTAACAAGTCAGATATTTTTATTTTTTCATATGTAAGTAGATGTTTTTTTTCTAATTTCAAATTTTCAAGCAATTTTAATAAACTGAAGAATAATTTCAGATCAAAAAATTTGTCCATGTTTGTCCAACAGTACCAAAAGCTAAAATTGTGGAATTTTTTTTTAAAATTTAAAAATATTTTTTGCTTGATAAAATATTGATAGTACATACATCCGTATGATACCTACATTATGAATATTCGTAATTCGTAAGGTTACAGAAAATTGGTCAGTGATTTTTGAAAACTGAAAAATTTTTCTAAACACTGGAAAATCTTTAGACTACACAAATTTTCCAATCACTTATGAATCTTTGGATTACTGACAAATTTTTCAAAAACGGGAAAATCTGTCACTTTTAGAATATTTGTTAGGTTTTTTAAAAAAATTGTCAATTTTTCAACATAATTTGTCAGTGTTTATCACACTTGTCACTTTTCAGGAAATTGTTGACGAAATTTTTTACACGCTGGCAAATCTTTCAGAACCTAAACAAATTTTATAGGAACCGTAATCATGCACTGAGAATTTTTATGACTAAGTACTAACAAATTTTACTTCAAGATGAGGTGAGATGGAACGATTCAGGTAAGGGTACATATTGCCATAAATGATGGGATAGGGATTTTGGAGCATTTTTGCTACCCCTGGAGAAACTTACTCCAGTTCTAAAAATATATCTATTCATCACATTTTTTCAAATTTTCCAATCAAAGAGTCTACCAAAATTCAGAAATTGAACTTCTCAAAACTTTTTCCATTTTTTTCAACTGCTTGAAAAATTACATTTTTTACTTTTCGTAATCCCCCTTCTCTAGTATAGATAATTAATTCGATTACTGATGATTTTTATAGATTAAAAACAAACGCCTCAAATTTAGGTCACAAGAATAAGATATTCTCTCAGACCCACACAAGTAGAGTTCAGAAGCGATCAAAAGTTGGCTCATCGAAGGAACAAAAAATCGAAAATTCTCGACTGAAATTGAATTTTTTAATTTTTCGGTCTAAAATTTCGATATTCTCATTTTTTTCAACTTGAAACAAAAATTTCTCAGAAAAAAAATCATCACGTTCGAAAATTTTTCTACTAAAAATTCAATTTTGCCATCGTAGGTGGAATGGGCGAGCTGTTTCTTCTGCTCCTTCCCATTTAGTCTAACCCTGACAAATGTAATAAATTATCCAAGAGAAAATGCAACTCGAATTTTCAGGAACAAAATTTATTTATGAAAAAAACACCAACTCTCAGTAATTTTTTTGCCATCTGTGTCTTCTCTGTTTAATTCGCATTTGGAACAGAACAACTGCTAAATTCGACATCAACCCTTATGCTATTCTTGGGTTTGTTCGCATATATCATTGAAAAACAAATCGATACGAGGTTAATTAGAAAAAAAATTTTAATCGGGAATTTCACGGGCACGATCTGCAACTGCCTCTCTAACTCGCCTCCTTTTTTTTTGTTAGTCACGCCATTAAATAACGAAAAATTTATAATTACTTTTGTACGTGAAATATCCCGGTGTTGCCTTGCGATTAAATTGTACAAGGATTTGATTAAAATAACATTTCACAATCCCTCCGTTTTAAACGAATTTCCATTTCGTTATTTGTTCAATCTACGTATGACGTTGTTTTATTCGTGGTTCCTAAATGTTCATTTTTCGGTTTAAATGCTCTTAGAGTATTGAGTGACGAGAGATTTGTTTCTGCCATGCGTACTTTCATGTTATATTTTTTTGACATTTTTTTTAAAATTTTAACCATTGAGGATGTTTTTTCTGGCGATGCGTACTTAAAGATATTCGCTCGGCGAGTTTTTCCGCACGAGCGAGGTACCAAGTGCTGAAAATTACGTATCACTGGAATGACACACGTTAGCTTTTTAATTCACGCGTACAAGATTTGTTAATTACTCGAGCATACGTATATACGAAGAGATTGTAAGTCTTTGGAACCAAAGTCAGGAAATCGAAATAACACCTGATGCTAAACTGTCAAACTGTTTCATTATCAGCAGCATCCTTTCGTCACGTACACGTAAGGTACGTTTTTGTTTATTCAAGTCGCTGGTGTTCCAAGCATTAAACATGGGTATTGTCGGCGGAATAGTATAATTTTGCAGCGAAATTTTTGACCTAATTTGAAAAACGTTATACGAGGTTTCTTCGTGTTTGCATATAACGTAGTATGTCGTCGTCTTGAGAAAACTTTAAGCGTAAAAGTATTCAAAAGTAAATGTTGTTAATTTTTACGACTTAAAATATGCAAATAATTGGGTAATTTTTGCTTTCTTTTTAAATCAGCACAAAACGATTCGAAGATTCGATCCGATGTGTATAATATTTCCGTAGTTCGTATCACGAAATGAACAAAAATTTTTTACTCTCAATTACTGTAATTTTCTCGCGCGGGTCGAACGTGATACGAAAAAATTTCTTCGCCGAGCAGATTTAAATGTCGATGGTGGTCGCCGGTCGGCGCTCGACGGTGGTGTAACCACGGACGAAAATTTGTGAATATTTATACACCTTAATAAATTCTCGTTTTCGAATGCAAAAAGAATACTTTAAGCTGCGGTTCGCGTGATACGAATATGCTGCGGTCATGTTGGCAGCACGTTGAAAGAAAAGCATATTTCAATAAATAACGCAACAGTTGACTAATTTATGTTATTAAAACATTAAATTAGGTGAAATTAAAATTTACTAGAGTTTTTAGCGAAAAAAGTACCACATTTGGGTATTGGAAATTTAAAAAAACGTTTTTGAAAAAAGATTATAGATCGATGAGACTTGATTTGATTAGAATTCCTTAGCTGAAGAAATACTACTTCAACTTTGTCAACTTTTTTTCCAAGAAAATTTCAGGAAACACAAACGATCTGTGCATTTCGGTACGTGTGCGTCGAATATACCCGGTTATGTGATTGAATATTCACGATCCAGATGACCGGCGAAAGTACTCAAAGCAGTAATAATCCTCCAACCTGGCAAGAGGTGCCTCGGAAAAGAAATCGAGAAAAGAATACACCCTCCCCTCCTGTAAAAAAGTTGGCGAAAACAACTAAAAATAACCATGCAATTGTTCAACAAAATCGTTTCTCCGCATTGCAAGATCAGTCTGATGAAGAGTATGACGAAAATGAAGAAAAGACTTCTTCTCAGCCTCCAGCAGTTATGCTCAGTGGAATTACGGATATCAATAAACTGAATGAATTACTCTCTTCCAAGCTCAAACAAAAGATCAATTTCGGTTTTAAAATGACGAGAGGTAATGTTATCAGAGTTAACACTACTAGTGTGGAATCATACCGTACGTTGATATCACTTTTGAAAGATAACCATCTCATTGGATATACATTTGCCCAACGTAGTGAAGTTGCATATCGAGTAGTTATCAAAGGTATTCATCCTTCAGTGGCTAAAAAATGAAATTGTAGAAGAACTCGCCAAAGTGGGTCATACAGTTAAAGGAGAAATAATTAATGCTCGAAATCGTATCACAAAAAAAAAATATCCCAATCCACTTTGTAAATTTAGAAAGAAAAATCAATAACAAAGATATTTACGAATTAAAGTATTTGTGTAATCTACGTGTATCAGTTGAAGCTCCATATAAGAAGAAAGAAATTGCTCAATGTATGCGATGTCAACAATATGGGCACACAAAAAACAACTGTTTTCGTCCACCCAAATGTGTAAAATGTGGTAATGATCATATCACAGCTGAGTGTGCTCTCCCAAAATCCACTAAACATGAAGACTTAACATGTACTCTATGCTTAGAGAAGGGTCATCCTGCGAATCTACAAAGGTTGTAAAGTATATCAAGAAATTTAAAAAGGAAATACCCAGATAAAAGCATTTAAGTCACAGAAATATGGAAAAATACAAATATTCCGAGTGCACCAATTCAAAATCAAGATATAATGGTGAAACAGAAGATCAAACTCCTCGATCCTATTCTCAAGTGGTCCAAAATGTGAGCAATGGAGAATCCGGTGCTACAAATAATCAAATAGAAAAACCTACTTCGTAACCAGGCCGAAATGTTTGATAAATTATTTAAGCAGCTAAGTTCTATGTTAGAACTGTTAACAAAAATAGTCTCAAAGATTTATAAATTATAATGCTTAGCTCAAATAATAATAAAACCCAATATCGAATTGGTATATTGGAATGCCAATGGTCTTCGGTTACATCGACAAGAAGTAGAAATATTAATAAACTAAGCATTGTTTAGACATAATGTTGATATCTGAAACCCACCTTAACGATGATAAACTACTTTAAAATTAATGGATTTGCATTTTATGATACTAAACATCCATCAGGCACTCCAAGAGGTGCACAGCTGTACTAATTCGGAAGAATATAAATCATCATGAAGTTCATGGAATATCATTACCCAATATTCAAGCCACAACTGTAGCTATTGAAGATGAATATGGTCCTCTTAATATATCAGCTATATACTGTCCTCCAAATGAAAAACCTACAGCTGAAATGTTCGAGAGTTTATTCAATTACCTAGGAACTAGGTGGATAGCTGGTGGCGACTGGAATGCCAAGCATCAATCATGGGGCTCGAGGCTAGCTTCTCCACGAGGTAAAAAATTATTCTCAGCTATCGAACGACTCAATTGTATCACCCTAGCCCCTTCGGAACCTACTCACTGGCCTACAGATCAAAGTAAGCTTCCGGACATCATTGATTTTTATATTGCCAAAGGCATATCAAGAAACTTCATCGAAATATCAAACTGCTTAGATTCTTCCAGTTCACATTCGCCAGTGCTAGCAGTGGTTAGTGCCAAAATCATATCAAAACCAAAAAATCCTACACTAACCTCTAAAAAAACAGATTGGTTCTCTTTTGAAGAATGGCTCAAGAAAAATTTCAACCCTAAACAGAGATTAAAATCAGCGGAGGACATTGACATGGCCACTCAATACCTAATTGACCAAATTCAAAAAGCAGCATGGCTCTCTACTCCACCCCCAATGGAAAATAACCTTGTTAAAAACTACTCCATCAAATTAAATAAGAAAATTCAAGAAAAAAGAAAGCTAAGAAGAATCTGGATGAGAACAAGAAATCCGAGTGATAAAACTAAATTAAATAAATCTTCCAAAGAGTTGAAAGAATTGAAGAAAAAAATTGATAATGACTCATTTCAATGCTACTTGGAAAATTATCACCAATGAAGAATAATGACTATACATTGTGGAAGGCAACCAAGGCTCTGAAATACCAAAGCAGGCCCCTACCTCCGATTAAAGAAGAGGGGGGGAAATGGGCAAGGTCAAACCAGGAGAAAGCGGAAACTTTGGAAAATATCTGGAAAAAAAATTATTTTCCCCAAACCCATCAAATGAAATAAGAGTTGAACAGGAAATTCTTCAAGAGCTAGATGAACCTTTTCAAATGACACCACCAATCAAAATGGATCAACAGCAAGGAAGTTAAAACAACACATCCAAGAAAGCTCAGGGAAAAAAGCTCCTGGCTATGACCTTATAACTGCCGAAGTACTTCAAAGGCTACCCAAAAAAAGTGGTTTTGCATTTATCACTTCACTATTTAATTCAATTTTACGATATTCTTATTTTCCATCACAATGGAAAGTAGCATTGGTGATTATGATCCCAAAACCAGGCAAGCCTGTAAATCTGGTATCTTCTTATCGTCCAATAAGTTTATTACCAGTGTTATCAAAGATTTTTGAAAAAATACTTCTATCTCGACTGAAAGAGGTACTTCATGAATACGAAATAATTCCGGACCATCAATTTGGGTTTAGAGAAAAACATTCTACAATTGAACAGGCTCATAGAGTAGTAAATGAGATTCATTCAACTTTAGAAAATAAAAAAAAGTATGCTCCTCAGCTTTTTTGGATGTTCAGCAGGCCTTTGATCGAGTGTGGCACCTAGGCCTATTATACAAGATCACAAAAGTGGCTCCCATACCAGTATTATCTCTTCTTCAAGTCATACTTGAGTGATCGGAAGTTTATTGTAAAGCAAGATTTACTGAACTTTCCTCCATATATGATGTCAATGCAGGAGTCCCACAAGGCGGCTTGCTGGCCCCATTCTTATACTCTTTTTACACCTCAGATATACCTACAGATAATGAAACAGTCTTATTGCACATTTGCAGATGATACTGTGGTGCTTAGCACCAGCAATTGATGTTCAAACTGCATCTGCCAAACTACAGCGGCACCTATGTAATATTGAAGAATGGTTATCCAAATGGCGAATTAAAGCAAATCCTAATAAGTCAACTAGCATAACCTTCACTTTGAAGAAAATCACTCCATTACCAGTCAAACTAAATGGTGTCATCTTACCAATGAAGGAATCTGTCAAATACCTTGGTCTTCACTTTGACAAGTCACTGACATGGCAAACTCATATCAAAAACAAAACGTAAGGAGCTAGACATCAAGTTTAAAAAAATGTATTGGTTAATGGGGAAGAAATCTAAACTTTCATTGGACAATAAAAATTTATTATTATAAAATGCATCCTTAAACCTGTTTGGACATATGGTTGCCAACTATGGGGTACAGCTAGTCTCTCAAACATCAACCTGATACAAAAATTTCAAAGCAAAACACTACGTACAATCACCCAGGCACCAAGATATGCAACAAATCTGTCAATACACAATTACACCGAAATCGAATCAGTGGAAAGAGTTATTCACAAATTCAGCTCCAGACATTTAACCCGATTAGAACATCATACCAACGCCTATGCTATCCAGCTGATGGACAACAGTTCAAATACAAGACGTCTAAAACGTAAACATGTATTAGACCTATGTTAAGACATTAGCCTTAATATATTGTCAATTCGGCGGATTAATTCCAATGGGGATTCATCGCCAACGCTACGTTAATCATTGTTACCATAATTAATAGAGGCCCTAAGGTCGTTGTAATGTATATCGTTGAATAAAAAAAAAAAAAAAAAAAAAAAAAGAAAATTTCAAATACATTCTTTCGGAAATTGAAATACACTTATTAGAATAAATAAACGATAATTTAGCAGAAAAACGAATTTTTCGAAACTTTATTATGAATAGTACGTGTATTTTAACGGTCGTTTATCACGACACCGGTAAATTACCTTGTAGTTTTGACCATTACTAATTTTCTTAATCATAGTGACACCGCGTTATACAATGTACATTGTTATTGCTGGAATCATTTTCGACATAGGTAAACTTTTTTATATTCGTCTATATGCAAATGGTAGTTTAAAATCGAACGAAAAATAACGTGTTTTTTTTTAATGAATTAACGTCGAATCTTCATCTTTTCCTTTTTTGCCAAGCTTTCACAACTTTTTCAAGTCTTCGTTTAGAAAGTTTGATGTTTTGAATCAGGAAAATCCCCCCCCCCCCCATTTGAACATTTTACCCTGTATTAGGTCTGAACCAAAATAGAAATTCCTGGCATCACAGCGAAATTTCGAAGAAAAAAAAGTGACTTTTTAGTGAACTTTTTTGAGCAAAAAGTGACCAAAAAATGACCAAAAAAAGTAACCAAAAAGTAACCAAAAATTCGTTTTTTTTGCGGGGGAATTTTTTACAGTTTTTTTTTGGGGGGGGAAATGTTTTTTGCAGTTTTCTGCAAACATTTCAAAGATAAATCACCTGAAACGGTGAA
>JAVBJF010001616.1:0-11293 GCA_033439095.1 Pseudococcus viburni
ACAAATCTCGAATTTTTTGAAAATCATCAATTTTCGAAAAAAACCATGAACTAACCCCTTATGATTTTTTTGGATTTTGATGATTTTCAAAAAATTCGAGATTTGTGTCGTTTTCGACTAATTCGAGGTCGCTGATTCCGAATCCGGCGACCGTTTTGTTCGCCGAGCCTTTGTTGACGAGTTATGGCCTTTTTTTCGGTAAAAAAAATGCAACTTTCGTGAAAAAAATGCAACTTTCGCGAAAAAAGCTCAAAATGTAAACGTGAATACACCATTCGATTCGTCTCGACGAGAGGATTCCGAAAATGCCCTCGTTTTTGCATTTTCGTCAATTTTAGTCAGAGTTATGGTGCTTTTTCAGCAGAAAAAGTGAAACTTTCGTGAAAAAAAATGCAACTTTCGCGAAAAAAGGCCAAATCTGACTTTTTCCCCACAATTTTTTTGAAAATCATAAAAAAATTGTTTATTTTGATGAAAAATTGTGTAAATTGTTGAAAAATTGCGTGAAATGTTGCTCAAATTGTCGAAAAATTGTTTAATTTGATGAAAAATTGTGTAAAATGTTGAAAATTAGCGTAGAAAAGTGTTTTACATGTTGAAAAATTGCGTAAATTGTTGCCTAAAAGGTGGAAAAATTGCCTAAATTGATGAAAATGTGTGTAAAACATTGAAAAAAGTCGTAAAATTGCTTCAATTGTCGAGAAATCTTGCATAAATTGATGAAAAATTGTGTGAAATGTTGAAAAAAAGTTGTAAAATTGCTTCAAATGTTGAAAAATTGCATGAATTGTTGCAGTTTTTCGACAATTCTCTCAATTTTTAACAAATATCTCGACTTTTACACACAATTTTCAACAATTTAAACAATTTTTCGACAAATTAATGCAATTTTACGACTTTTTTCCCAACATTTTACACAATTTTTCATCAAGTTTAACAATTTTTCGACAACTTGAGCAACATTTCACGCAATTTTTCAACATTTTACACAATTTTTCATCAAATTAAACAATTTTTCGACAATTTGAAGCAATTTTACAACTTTTTTTCAACATTTCACACATTTTTTCATCAATTTATGCAGGATTTCTCGACAATTGAAGCAATTTTACGAATTTTTTCAATGTTTTACACACTTTTTTATCAATTTAGGCAATTTTTCCACCTTTTAAGCAACATTTCACGCAATTTTTCAACATTTTACACAATTTTTCATCAAATTAAACAATTTTTCGACAATTTGAGCAACATTTCACGCAATTTTTCAACAAAAAAGACACTTTTCTACGGAAATTTTCAAAATTTTACACAATTTTTCATCAAATTAAACAATTTTTTTATGATTTTCAAAAAAATTGTGGGGAAAAAGTCAGATTTGGCCTTTTTTCGCGAAAGTTGCATTTTTTTTCACGAAAGTTGCATTTTTTCTGCTGAAAAAGCACCATAACTCTGACTAAAATTGACGAAAATGCAAAAACGAGGGCATTTTCGGAATCCTCTCTTCGAGACGAATCGAATGGTGTAATCACTTTTTAATTTTAACCTTTTTCTGCAAAAGTTGCATTTTTTTGAACTGAAAAATCAGTTCCTTTGCAGAAAAATCACCACAACTTTGAGTAAAATCGACCAAAATGCAAAAACGAGGGCATTTTCGGAATCCTCTCGTCGAGACGAATCGAATGGTGTATTTACTTTTTGTTTTTGAGCTTTTTTCGCAAAAGTTGCCTTTTTTTTACCGAAAAAAAGGCCATAACTCGTCAACAAAGGCTCGGCGAACAAAACGGTCGCCGGATTCGGAATCAGCGACCTCGAATTAGTCGAAAACGACACAAATCTCGAATTTTTTGAAAATCATCAATTTTCGAAAAAACCATGAACTAACCCCTTATGATTTTTTTGGATTTTGATGATTTTCAAAAAATTCGAGATTTGTGTCGTTTTCGACTAATTCGAGGTCGCTGATTCCGAATCCGGCGACCGTTTTGTTCGCCGAGCCTTTGTTGACGAGTTATGGCCTTTTTTTCGGTAAAAAAAATGCAACTTTCGTGAAAAAAATGCAACTTTCGCGAAAAAAGCTCAAAATGTAAACGTGAATACACCATTCGATTCGTCTCGACGAGAGGATTCCGAAAATGCCCTCGTTTTTGCATTTTCGTCAATTTTAGTCAGAGTTATGGTGCTTTTTCAGCAGAAAAAGTGCAACTTTCGTGAAAAAAAATGCAACTTTCGCGAAAAAAGGCCAAATCTGACTTTTTCCCCACAATTTTTTTGAAAATCATAAAAAAATTGTTTAATTTGATGAAAAATTGTGTAAAATGTTGAAAAATTGCGTGAAATGTTGCTCAAGTTGTCGAAAAATTGTTAAATTTGATGAAAATTGTGTAAAATGTTGAAAATTAGCGTAGAAAAGTGTTTTACATGTTGAAAAATTGCGTAAATTGTTGCCTAAAAGGTGGAAAAATTGCCTAAATTGATGAAAAAGTGTGTAAAACATTGAAAAAAGTCGTAAAATTGCTTCAATTGTCGAGAAATCTTGCATAAATTGATGAAAAATTGTGTGAAATGTTGAAAAAAAGTTGTAAAATTGCTTCAAATGTTGAAAAATTGCATGAATTGTTGCAGTTTTTCGACAATTCTCTCAATTTTTAACAAATATCTCGACTTTTTCACACAATTTTCAACAATTTAAACAATTTTTCGACAAATTAATGCAATTTTACGACTTTTTTCCCAACATTTTACACCATTTTTCATCAAGTTTAACAATTTTTCGACAACTTGAGCAACATTTCACGCAATTTTTCAACATTTTACACAATTTTTCATCAAATAAAACAATTTTTCGACAATTTGAAGCAATTTTACAACTTTTTTTCAACATTTCACACAATTTTTCATCAATTTATGCAGGATTTCTCGACAATTGAAGCAATTTTACGAATTTTTTCAATGTTTTACACACTTTTTTATCAATTTAGGCAATTTTTCCACCTTTTAAGCAACATTTCACGCAATTTTTCAACATTTTACACAATTTTTCATCAAATTAAACAATTTTTCGACAATTTGAGCAACATTTCACGCAATTTTTCAACAAAAAAGACACTTTTCTACGGAAATTTTCAAAATTTTACACAATTTTTCATCAAATTAAACAATTTTTTTATGATTTTCAAAAAAATTGGGGGGAAAAAGTCAGATTTGGCCTTTTTTCGCGAAAGTTGCATTTTTTTTCACGAAAGTTGCATTTTTTCTGCTGAAAAAGCACCATAACTCTGACTAAAATTGACGAAAATGCAAAAACGAGGGCATTTTCGGAATCCTTTCGTCGAGACGAATCGAATGGTGTAATCACTTTTTAATTTTAACCTTTTTCTGCAAAAGTTGCATTTTTTGAACTGAAAAATCAGTTCCTTTGCAGAAAAATCAGCATAACTTTGATAAAAATCGACGAAAATGCAAAAACGAGGGCATTTTCGGAATCCTCTCGTCGCGACGAATCGAATGGTGTAATCACTTTTTAATTTTAACCTTTTTCTGCAAAAGTTGCATTTTTTTGAACTGAAAAATCAGTTCCTTTGCAGAAAACTCACCACAACTTTAAGTAAAATCGACCAAAATGCAAAAACGAGGGCATTTTCGGAATCCTCTCGTCGAGACGAATCGAATGGTGTATTTACTTTTTGTTTTTGAGCTTTTTTCGCAAAAGTTGCCTTTTTTTTACCGAAAAAAAGGCCATAACTCGTCAACAAAGGCTCGGCGAACAAAACGGTCGCCGGATTCGGAATCAGCGACCTCGAATTAGTCGAAAACGACACAAATCTCGAATTTTTTGAAAATCATCAATTTTCGAAAAAACCATGAACTAACCCCTTATGATTTTTTTGGATTTTGATGATTTTCAAAAAATTCGAGATTTGTGTCGTTTTCGACTAATTCGAGGTCGCTGATTCCGAATCCGGCGACCGTTTTGTTCGCCGAGCCTTTGTTGACGAGTTATGGCCTTTTTTTCGGTAAAAAAAATGCAACTTTCGTGAAAAAAATGCAACTTTCGCGAAAAAAGCTCAAAATGTAAACGTGAATACACCATTCGATTCGTCTCGACGAGAGGATTCCGAAAATGCCCTCGTTTTTGCATTTTCGTCAATTTTAGTCAGAGTTATGGTGCTTTTTCAGCAGAAAAAGTGCAACTTTCGTGAAAAAAAATGCAACTTTCGCGAAAAAAGGCCAAATCTGACTTTTTCCCCACATTTTTTTTGAAAATCATAAAAAAATTGTTTAATTTGATGAAAAATTGTGTAAAATGTTGAAAAATTGCGTGAAATGTTGCTCAAGTTGTCGAAAAATTGTTAAATTTGATGAAAAATTGTGTAAAATGTTGAAAATTAGCGTAGAAAAGTGTTTTACATGTTGAAAAATTGCGTAAATTGTTGCCTAAAAGGTGGAAAAATTGCCTAAATTGATGAAAAAGTGTGTAAAACATTGAAAAAAGTCGTAAAATTGCTTCAATTGTCGAGAAATCTTGCATAAATTGATGAAAAATTGTGTGAAATGTTGAAAAAAAGTTGTAAAATTGCTTCAAATGTTGAAAAATTGCATGAATTGTTGCAGTTTTTCGACAATTCTCTCAATTTTTAACAAATATCTCGACTTTTTCACACAATTTTCAACAATTTAAACAAATTTTCGACAAATTAATGCAATTTTACGACTTTTTTCCCAACATTTTACACAATTTTTCATCAAGTTTAACAATTTTTCGACAACTTGAGCAACATTTCACGCAATTTTTCAACATTTTACACAATTTTTCATCAAATAAAACAATTTTTCGACAATTTGAAGCAATTTTACAACTTTTTTTCAACATTTCACACAATTTTTCATCAATTTATGCAGGATTTCTCGACAATTGAAGCAATTTTACGAATTTTTTCAATGTTTTACACACTTTTTTATCAATTTAGGCAATTTTTCCACCTTTTAAGCAACATTTCACGCAATTTTTCAACATTTTACACAATTTTTCGACAATTTGAAGCAATTTTACAACTTTTTTTCAACATTTCACGCAATTTTTCAACAAAAAAGACACTTTTCTACGGAAATTTTCAAAATTTTGCACAATTTTTCATCAAATTAAACAATTTTTTTATGATTTTCAAAAAAATTGTGGGGAAAAAGTCAGATTTGGCCTTTTTTCGCGAAAGTTGCATTTTTTTTCACGAAAGTTGCATTTTTTCTGCTGAAAAAGCACCATAACTCTGACTAAAATTGACGAAAATGCAAAAACGAGGGCATTTTCGGAATCCTCTCGTCGAGACGAATCGAATGGTGTAATCACTTTTTAATTTTAACCTTTTTCTGCTAAAGTTGCATTTTTTTGAACTGAAAAATCAGTTCCTTTGCAGAAAAATCACCACAACTTTCAGTAAAATCGACGAAAATGCAAAAACGAGGGCATTTTCGGAATCCTCTCGTCGAGACGAATCGAATGGTGTAATCACTTTTTAATTTTAACCTTTTTCTGCAAAATTTGCATTTTTTTGAACTGAAAAATCAGTTCCTTTGCAGAAAACTCACCACAACTTTAAGTAAAATCGACCAAAATGCAAAAACGAGGGCATTTTCGGAATCCTCTCGTCGAGACGAATCGAATTGTGTATTTACTTTTTGTTTTTGAGCTTTTTTCGCAAAAGTTGCCTTTTTTTTACCGAAAAAAAGGCCATAACTCGTCAACAAAGGCTCGGCGAACAAAACGGTCGCCGGATTCGGAATCAGCGACCTCGAATTAGTCGAAAACGACACAAATCTCGAATTTTTTGAAAATCATCAATTTTCGAAAAAACCATGAACTAACCCCTTATGATTTTTTTGGATTTTGATGATTTTCAAAAAATTCGAGATTTGTGTCGTTTTCGACTAATTCGAGGTCGCTGATTCCGAATCCGGCGACCGTTTTGTTCGCCGAGCCTTTGTTGACGAGTTATGGCCTTTTTTTCGGTAAAAAAAATGCAACTTTCGTGAAAAAAATGCAACTTTCGCGAAAAAAGCTCAAAATGTAAACGTGAATACACCATTCGATTCGTCTCGACGAGAGGATTCCGAAAATGCCCTCGTTTTTGCATTTTCGTCAATTTTAGTCAGAGTTATGGTGCTTTTTCAGCAGAAAAAGTGCAACTTTCGTGAAAAAAAATGCAACTTTCGCGAAAAAAGGCCAAATCTGACTTTTTCCCCACAATTTTTTTGAAAATCATAAAAAAATTGTTTAATTTGATGAAAAATTGTGTAAAATGTTGAAAAATTGCGTGAAATGTTGCTCAAGTTGTGGAAAAATTGTTAAATTTGATTAAAAATTTTGTAAAATGTTGAAAATTAGCGTAGAAAAGTGTTTTACATGTTGAAAAATTGCGTAAATTGTTGCCTAAAAGGTGGAAAAATTGCCTAAATTGATGAAAAAGTGTGTAAAACATTGAAAAAAGTCGTAAAATTGCTTCAATTGTCGAGAAATCTTGCATAAATTGATGAAAAATTGTGTGAAATGTTGAAAAAAAGTTGTAAAATTGCTTCAAATGTTGAAAAATTGCATGAATTGTTGCAGTTTTTCGACAATTCTCTCATTTTTTAACAAATATCTCGACTTTTTCACAAAATTTTAAACAATTTAAAAAATTTTTCGAAAAATTAATGAAATTTTACGACTTTTTTCCCAACATTTTAAAAAATTTTTCATCAATTTTAAAAATTTTTCGACAACTTGAGCAACATTTCACGCAATTTTTCAACATTTTACACAATTTTTCATCAAATAAAACAATTTTTCGACAATTTGAAGCAATTTTACAACTTTTTTTCAACATTTCACACAATTTTTCATCAATTTATGCAGGATTTCTCGACAATTGAAGCAATTTTACGAATTTTTTCAATGTTTTACACACTTTTTTATCAATTTAGGCAATTTTTCCACCTTTTAAGCAACATTTCACGCAATTTTTCAACATTTTACACAATTTTTCATCAAATTTAACAATTTTTCGACAACTTGAGCAACATTTCACGCAATTTTTCAACAAAAAAGACACTTTTCTACGGAAATTTTCAAAATTTTACACAATTTTTCATCAAATTAAACAATTTTTTTATGATTTTCAAAAAAATTGTGGGGAAAAAGTCAGATTTGGCCTTTTTTCGCGAAAGTTGCATTTTTTTTCACGAAAGTTGCATTTTTTCTGCTGAAAAAGCACCATAACTCTGACTAAAATTGACGAAAATGCAAAAACGAGGGCATTTTCGGAATCCTTTCGTCGAGACGAATCGAATGGTGTAATCACTTTTTAATTTTAACCTTTTTCTGCAAAAGTTGCATTTTTTGAACTGAAAAATCAGTTCCTTTGCAGAAAAATCAGCATAACTTTGATAAAAATCGACGAAAATGCAAAAACGAGGGCATTTTCGGAATCCTCTCGTCGAGACGAATCGAATGGTGTATTCACGTTTACATTTTGAGCTTTTTTCGCGAAAGTTGCATTTTTTTGAACTGAAAAATCAGTTCCTTTGCAGAAAACTCACCACAACTTTAAGTAAAATCGACCAAAATGCAAAAACGAGGGCATTTTCGGAATCCTCTCGTCGAGACGAATCGAATGGTGTATTTACTTTTTGTTTTTGAGCTTTTTTCGCAAAAGTTGCCTTTTTTTTACCGAAAAAAAGGCCATAACTCGTCAACAAAGGCTCGGCGAACAAAACGGTCGCCGGATTCGGAATCAGCGACCTCGAATTAGTCGAAAACGACACAAATCTCGAATTTTTTGAAAATCATCAATTTTCGAAAAAACCATGAACTAACCCCTTATGATTTTTTTGGATTTTGATGATTTTCAAAAAATTCGAGATTTGTGTCGTTTTCGACTAATTCGAGGTCGCTGATTCCGAATCCGGCGACCGTTTTGTTCGCCGAGCCTTTGTTGACGAGTTATGGCCTTTTTTTCGGTAAAAAAAATGCAACTTTCGTGAAAAAAATGCAACTTTCGCGAAAAAAGCTCAAAATGTAAACGTGAATACACCATTCGATTCGTCTCGACGAGAGGATTCCGAAAATGCCCTCGTTTTTGCATTTTCGTCAATTTTAGTCAGAGTTATGGTGCTTTTTCAGCAGAAAAAGTGCAACTTTCGTGAAAAAAAATGCAAATTTCGCGAAAAAAGGCCAAATCTGACTTTTTCCCCACAATTTTTTTGAAAATCATAAAAAAATTGTTTAATTTGATGAAAAATTGTGTAAAATGTTGAAAAATTGCGTGAAATGTTGCTCAAGTTGTCGAAAAATTGTTAAATTTGATGAAAAATTGTGTAAAATGTTGAAAATTAGCGTAGAAAAGTGTTTTACATGTTGAAAAATTGCGTAAATTGTTGCCTAAAAGGTGGAAAAATTGCCTAAATTGATGAAAAAGTGTGTAAAACATTGAAAAAAGTCGTAAAATTGCTTCAATTGTCGAGAAATCTTGCATAAATTGATGAAAAATTGTGTGAAATGTTGAAAAAAAGTTGTAAAATTGCTTCAAATGTTGAAAAATTGCATGAATTGTTGCAGTTTTTCGACAATTCTCTCAATTTTTAACAAATATCTCTACTTTTTCACACAATTTTAAACAATTTAAACAATTTTTCTAAAAATTAATGCAATTTTACGACTTTTTTCCCAAAATTTTACACAATTTTTCATCAAATTTAACAATTTTTCGACAACTTGAGCAACATTTCACGCAATTTTTCAACATTTTACACAATTTTTCATCAAATAAAACAATTTTTCGACAATTTGAAGCAATTTTACAACTTTTTTTCAACATTTCACACAATTTTTCATCAATTTATGCAGGATTTCTCGACAATTGAAGCAATTTTACGAATTTTTTCAATGTTTTACACACTTTTTTATCAATTTAGGCAATTTTTCCACCTTTTAAGCAACATTTCACGCAATTTTTCAACATTTTACACAATTTTTCATCAAATTAAACAATTTTTCGACAATTTGAGCAACATTTCACGCAATTTTTCAACAAAAAAGACACTTTTCTACGGAAATTTTCAAAATTTTACACAATTTTTCATCAAATTAAACAATTTTTTTATGATTTTCAAAAAAATTGTGGGGAAAAAGTCAGATTTGGCCTTTTTTCGCGAAAGTTGCATTTTTTTTCACGAAAGTTGCATTTTTTCTGCTGAAAAAGCACCATAACTCTGACTAAAATTGACGAAAATGCAAAAACGAGGGCATTTTCGGAATCCTCTCGTCGAGACGAATCGAATGGTGTAATCACTTTTTAATTTTAACCTTTTTCTGCAAAAGTTGCATTTTTTGAACTGAAAAATCAGTTCCTTTGCAGAAAAATCAGCATAACTTTGATAAAAATCGACGAAAATGCAAAAACGAGGGCATTTTCGGAATCCTCTCGTCGAGACGAATCGAATGGTGTAATCACTTTTTAATTTTAACCTTTTTCTGCAAAAGTTGCATTTTTTTGAACTGAAAAATCAGTTCCTTTGCAGAAAACTCACCACAACTTTAAGTAAAATCGACCAAAATGCAAAAACGAGGGCATTTTCGGAATCCTCTCGTCGAGACGAATCGAATGGGTTTTTTTTTTTTTTTTTTTTTTTTTTTTTTTTTTTTTTTTTTTTTTTTTTTTTTTTTTTTTTTTTTTTTTTTTTTTTTTTTTTTTTTTTTTTTTTTTTTTTTTTTTTTTTTTTATTTAAAAAAATTTCGAGATTTGTGTCTTTTTCGAATAATTCGAGGTCGCTGATTCCGAATCCGGCGACCGTTTTGTTCGCCGAGCCTTTGTTGACGAGTTATGGCCTTTTTTTCGGTAAAAAAAATGCAACTTTCGTGAAAAAAATGCAACTTTCGCGAAAAAAGCTCAAAATGTAAACGTGAATACACCATTCGATTCGTCTCGACGAGAGGATTCCGAAAATGCCCTCGTTTTTGCATTTTCGTCAATTTTAGTCAGAGTTATGGTGCTTTTTCAGCAGAAAAAGTGCAACTTTCGTGAAAAAAAATGCAACTTTCGCGAAAAAAGGCCAAATCTGACTTTTTCCCCACAATTTTTTTGAAAATCATAAAAAAATTGTTTAATTTGATGAAAAATTGTGTAAAATGTTGAAAAATTGCGTGAAATGTTGCTCAAGTTGTCGAAAAATTGTTAAATTTGATGAAAAATTGTGTAAAATGTTGAAAATTAGCGTAGAAAAGTGTTTTACATGTTGAAAAATTGCGTAAATTGTTGCCTAAAAGGTGGAAAAAATTGCCTAAATTGATGAAAAAGTGTGTAAAACATTGAAAAAAGTCGTAAAATTGCTTCAATTGTCGAGAAATCTTGCATAAATTGATGAAAAATTGTGTGAAATGTTGAAAAAAAGTTGTAAAATTGCTTCAAATGTTGAAAAATTGCATGAATTGTTGCAGTTTTTCGACAATTCTCTCAATTTTTAACAAATATCTCGACTTTTTCACACAATTTTCAACAATTTAAACAATTTTTCGACAAATTAATGCAATTTTACGACTTTTTTCCCAACATTTTACACAATTTTTCATCAAGTTTAACAATTTTTCGACAACTTGAGCAACATTTCACGCAATTTTTCAACATTTTACACAATTTTTCATCAAATAAAACAATTTTTCGACAATTTGAAGCAATTTTACAACTTTTTTTCAACATTTCACACAATTTTTCATCAATTTATGCAGGATTTCTCGACAATTGAAGCAATTTTACGAATTTTTTCAATGTTTTACACACTTTTTTATCAATTTAGGCAATTTTTCCACCTTTTAAGCAACATTTCACGCAATTTTTCAACATTTTACACAATTTTTCATCAAATTAAACAATTTTTCGACAATTTGAGCAACATTTCACGCAATTTTTCAACAAAAAAGACACTTTTCTACGGAAATTTTCAAAATTTTACACAATTTTTCATCAAATTAAACAATTTTTTTATGATTTTCAAAAAAATTGTGGGGAAAAAGTCAGATTTGGCCTTTTTTCGCGAAAGTTGCATTTTTTTTCACGAAAGTTGCATTTTTTCTGCTGAAAAAGCACCATAACTCTGACTAAAATTGACGAAAATGCAAAAAACGAGGGCATTTTCGGAATCCTTTCGTCGAGACGAATCGAATGGTGTAATCACTTTTAATTTTAACCTTTTTCTGCAAAAGTTGCATTTTTTGAACTGAAAAATCAGTTCCTTTGCAGAAAAATCAGCATAACTTTGATAAAAA
>JAVBJF010001617.1:0-11290 GCA_033439095.1 Pseudococcus viburni
TTTTGAAATGTTTGCAATTTTTTACCACTGGAAAAATATAGTCTATGTTCTATGCCCGATTATCGTTCAAAAAAATTTTTCATTCGGGGGACTGAAAAATTTTGTTGAAAATGGGTATTCACAGATCCCCTCTTTCCAAAAATGCAATGTTCCCAACCCCAAGTCACTGGGCTCACCCCCGGGGGGGGGGCTCTTGAAAAGTCAAATTTTGGTGCCGTGCATACTTTTCGGGGACTATGGGAACATTACATTTTTGGAAAGGGCACTCATCACTGATCAAGAAAAAAAATGTTCCCACCCCTCGGACCATGGGCTGAGGTACCTGGTGTAAAACATCCTCTTATTGTGTATATTTTTGTGATTTTAATGTGGAACATATAATATTGTCGTATCACTGTAGTTCAATAATGATCGTAATATTCCCTCCCCAACCCTTGAAGAGGGCTCACCCCCCTTTAAAACTTGAAGTGCATATATATCATGACGTAATGCACTTATTTAAACACAGTTTTTTTCAAGACGTAATAGTTTATTCATAATATTTAAAAAATATTTTTCGCGCTCCCCCCTCTTCATGCTTACGTCTCACCCCCCACTCAGATTTTTAAAAATACACAACTGGGGTTATAATGCAGCCTTTTTGCAAAGTTTTCGCTGTTGACCTAGAAATCTATATACCTATATTAAAAGAGGTTTGGAGGTTGTAAAACAGCGAAACCTATGTCCAATCGGCCAGCCTCTCCTAATGGACCGATTTTGCTCATTTTTTTTTCAATATGTCCCATCTTGAGCCATCAAACATTCGATTCAAAAAAATTTCAAATTTGGGGCCCCAAAAAATCAAAATTTCAATTTTTTCACTTTTTTGAAAATTACTCGAAAACTATGAAAGCTACAGAATCGGGAGTGGTCTTAAATTGAAGGGCATGAAATTTAGCGTATTTCCGTCGCTTACACCAACCCTCTAGCTTTTTTAGTTTTTGAGTTATTTTTGAAAAACCGACCATGATTTTCGGATCAAAATAACTCGAAAACTAAACGAGCTAGAGGTATAGTATAAGCGAGGGAAAGTTTCGAAATTTCATTACAAATACGTGTGTTACGTTTTCGTTATGAAAAAATTGACCCGTGACGAGAAATCATTGAAAATTCAAGCGACCGAATCACCCAAAATTAGTCAAAAAATTCATGTAACAGTAGCGCGTTGGTACTGCATCTCACGTTGCTGCGAGCGAGGTCCAGTACGTTATGGGGTGGTGGGCGTGGCTACGTAGCATCCGGTTTACCTACCCTTGGCTAGGTCGTACTTGCTTCACGTGTCCCGCATTCGGCTTTCAGTATTTATGTTATTTATGTTTATTCCTTGAGATTATAGTCCAAGAGCTGAACCTACTGAAATTTACTGCAGAAGGTATAAAGCTGGGACCGGTCCCAAAAGTTAGTGTTTGTATGCCTATTTTGAAAACCACCAGTCTGCCAATCCGCGGGTGACATGGTCAAGCACAGCGAAAGCTCGAAAGTTTACAATTTTCATGAACTTTCAGTCAAAAACATTTATGGTCGAAATTGGTGTCAAATTACAGGATTTTTCGCGCTGAATCCGAATATGTGGGTCTGCCGACCCCTAAGTGCCGTCAAAGCCCAGGCAGACGGTGTCTAAAGGGGAGAAAATTCAAAAAATTATCCATTTTCGACTTAAATTCTCATAAAGAGCCATATAATTGGTCTAAAAAATAATTTTAAGCGGTTTTAAGGGGTGTTCGGTAGCAGTGACGACTTTTCAAACTCGAAAATGTCCAAAACTTTCAAATTTATGGGGGTGGGGTAAGTGGGGAGCGTCCATAAATTCACGAATTCGGGCGTGTGATATGTCGAAATCTATGTTTTTTGGGTCGTAAAAATTGATTCCAGCAATATTTTTCACATTTGGGGTAAGGGGGTAGTACCTATTCTACAACGTTGAAAAACCACGTTTTAATCAATACGAAAATCGCGCAATCACACACATAATTGACTGTTCGAGATTCCGTGCCACGCTTCAACTGAAGAAATTCTGTCAAATTCTCAGACGTTCAGACAGTTATCGGAAAAAAATCAGCCAATGCATTCGATAAGTGGACAAAAATAAATTATGCAACGTCGATTAATCGATAAAATTAAAAAGACGTGAAATCAAAACACACCTAAATGTGAAAAATATTGCTGGAATCAATTTTTACGACCCAAAAAACATAGATTTCGACTTATCACACGCCCGAATTCGTGAAATTATGGACGCTCCCCACTTACCCCACCCCCATAAATTTGAAAGTTTTGGGCATTTTCGAGTTTGAAAAGTCGTCACTGCTACTGAACACCCCTTAAAACCGCTTAAAATTATTTTTTAGACCAATTATATGGCTCTTTATGAGAGTTTAAGTCGAAAATGGATAATTTTTTGAATTTTCTCCCCTTTAAACACCGTCTGCCTGGGCTTTGACGGCACTTAGGGGTCGGCAGACCCACATATTCGGATTCAGCGCGAAAAATCCTGTAATTTGACACCAATTTCGACCATAAATGTTTTTGACTGAAAGTTCATGAAAATTGTAAACTTTCGAGAAAGTTGGAAGGGTTGTGATTGGTCAATATTTCTGACTCAATTTCTCTCGTTCAACTGAACCAATAGTTTTGAAATGTTTACAGTAAGTTTACATCGTACAGGAGAAAAACTGATTGTTTTGGTGTAACTCTGTGCATAGAAAGCTGAGCTTTGAAACTCCAAAGCTCATTTTTCTGAAACCTCCCTCTGACAAGATAAATAAAATCGACCGATCGATTTGAAATTTTTATGGTGATAATAATGTGTTTAGGAGAAAATCTGATTGAATTTGGAAGGCGATCTGTGCATAGAAAGCTGAGCTTTTGAAGCTCAAATTTATTCAGTTATTCAAAAATATCTCGGAAACAGTGCATTGTAGAGAAAAATGGAGGTCAAAAAAATGGTTAGGAATTTCAAGCTCTATTTCTCATGAATTTTTCTTAAAATCACACGTTTTTGAGAAAAATGAGCTCAAAGTTCAAAAGCTTGTAATAGGTCAATTTTTCCGACTTGATTTCTCTCGTTTAACTGAACCGATCGTTTTGAAATTTTCACAGTACGTATAGATCGTGCAGGAGAAGACCTAATTTTTTAGGTTAAATTTTGAGCAAGGAAAGCTGAGCTTTGAAGTTTTAAAGTTATTTTTTGTGGCACCATAACTCAAGTCAGAGTTGATCGATCGACTTGAAATTTCCTTAGTAATTAGAATGTGTATAGAGGAAGAGATGATTAAATTTTGAAGTTGATACGTGCATTGAAAGTTGAGCTTCACAAGTTCAATTCTAGTTTGTATATAATAGGAAGTCCGCTCTTTTGACACAGTGTGTCTAGTTTATTTATTTATTTGTTTGTTTGTTTGTTTGTTTGTTTGTTTGTTTGTTTGTTTGTTTGTTGAAGCCTTTTTTTTCTGACGCGATTTCTCTCGCTAAACTGAACAGATCGGGCTGAAATTTTTACAGTAGGTGTAGTTCATGCTGGAGAAGAGCTGATTAGATTTTGGTGCAATTCTGTGCACAGAAAGCTGAGCTTTTCAACTTTAAAGCTCATTTTTGGGACATTTCTTTCTGACGCGATAACTCACGTTAGAGTTGACCAATCGACTTGAAATTTTTACAGTTGTTAGAACGTGCATGGGAGAAGAGCTGATTAAATTCTTTGAAAGTTGAGCTTTTCGAGTTCAAAGTTTATCCAGTTTTTCGAAAATATCTCGCGAACGGCACATCGTAGAGGAAAACGGAGGCCCAAAGGATAATCAGGAATTTCACGCTCTACAACTTTGGTTCTGAGGACTTTTTCTTGAAAGCTCACCATTTACGAGAAAATTGAGCTCAAAGTTTGGAGGCTTGTGATTGGTCAACTTTTCTGATGCGATTTAATCATATTTCACAACAATGGGTCGGCAGATAAAATATTTTCTTTGAACCCTTGCAATACCACCTGCTGGGTCGGCTTTTTTAGACCAACACAAAGACTGGTTTTATGGCCCCTTTGAGGCAGTGGTCGGCAGATAAAATCTTCATCAAAAATTCCTTATAAGGCTTGAGCTTAAAGTTGGAAGGCCTGTGATTGGTCAATTTTTCCACCTCAATTTCTCTCGTTTAACTAAACCAATCGTTTCGAAATTTCTGTAGTAGGTGTACATCGTGCAAGAGAGAAAATGATCATTTTTTGGTTCAATTCAGTGCATAGAAAGCTGAGCTTGGAGCTTTCAAGTTCATTTTTGTGATCCTATAATTCAAGTTGGAGTTGACCAATCGACTTGAAATTTTTACATTGGTTAGAACGTGTACAGGAGAAAAGCTGCTTAAATTTTGAAGTCGATCCGTGCAATGAAAGTCAAGCTTTTAAAGCTCAAAGTTTATTTAGTTTTCAAAAATATCTCGAAAATGGTGCATCGTAGAGAAAAACGGTGACCAAACGAATGATTAGGAATTTTAAGCTCTACAACTTTGATCCTCATGAATTTTTCTTATAAGCTCACCATTTTCGAGAAAGTTGGAAGGGTTGTGATTGGTCAATATTTCTGACTCAATTTCTCTCGTTCAACTGAACCAATCGTTTTGAAATTTTTACAGTAAGTTTACATCGTACAGGAGAAAAACTGATTATGTTTTGGTGTAACTCTGTGCATAGAAAGCCGAGCTTTGAAACTACAAAGCTCATTTTTTTGAAACCTCCCTCTGACAAGATAAATAAAATCGACCGATCGATTTTTCAATTTTTATGGTGATAACGATAAGAATGTGTTTAGGAGAAAATCTGATTGAATTTAGAAGGCGATCTGTGCATAGAAAGCTGAGCTTTTGAAGCTCAAATTTATTCAGTTATTCAAAAATATCTCGGAAATGGTGCATTGTAGAGAAAAATGGAGGTCAAAAAAATGGTTAGGAATTTCAAGCTCTATTTCTCATGAATTTTTCTTAAAATCTCACGTTTTCGAGAAAAATGAGCTCAAAGTTCAAAAGCTTGTGATTGGTCAATTTTTCCGACTTGATTTCTCTCGTTTAACTGAACCGATCGTTTTGAAATTTTCACAGTACGTATAGATCGTGCAGGAGAAGACCTAATTTTTTAGGTTAAATTTTGAGCAAGGAAAGCTGAGCTTTGAAGTTTTAAAGTTCTTTTTTGTGACACCATAACTCAAGTCAGAGTTGATCAATCGACTTGAAATTTCCGTAGTAATTAGAATGTGTATAGAGGAAGAGATGATTAAATTTCGAAGTTGATACGTGCATTGAAAGTTGAGCTTCACAAGTTCAATTCTAGTTTGTATATAATAGGAAGTCCGCTCTTTTGACACAGTGTGTCTAGTTTTTACACTAGGCCCTTTTTTTACGGCAGTATCACACATGTAAATATTTCGAATTGTACCTAGTAATCAACGAGTATAATTCATTGTGTATATGAAGTGTGTTTAGAAAAAAAAAAAACTTCCCATAGTTGAAAAATCAACATTGTCCACGGCGATGGAAAAAAGTATTCGCCACGGTGGTGGAAAAACCTTGATTAAGCAGGGATAGCAGTTACATACGATGGTTTTGAAATTTTTTTTTACATAATTGTAACTAATACTTACAATGTCAACTTTTTTTTCGTATTTTTACGATCCTAGCTATTCGCGTTCGTCTGCAATGATAAGCCACGGTGATGGAACGAAAAAAAGTAATAAACACAATTTTCATAGACTTTTGCAAATATCCTGAACACCTGAACTCGGATTCAATTTTTTTTTTTTTTGAAAAATATTTTTTACCGCCATCTAAAGCAATGTTACCATAAACCCCCGCGAAAAATATTCACAGTGAGCCATACGCGAGCAACAAAAATTGTCCACGGCGATGGAACAAAACTCGTGCTACAGAGCTTTGAAGCCATGTGAGCGCTCAAGGTTGTCCAAAAGAAATGTTTTTTCAGACCTCGATCTACTTACAGGTGTTCAGAATAGAATAACCCAAGTCACGATTACAGAACTTCATCACTTTTTGCTGGTAATAAAAACAATATTGAAAATCGTGGTGTGCTACAGCCACGGTGATGGAAATTTGACCCACAAACAGGGTTCCACACCGGAGGGGAGGGGGTGGACACTTATCATGTATGATATTGGTAGAGGGGGGTCGCTATGATTGACCCAGCTGTGCTCAAACAGGCCATTCTATGCTTAGAACGCAGAAATTTCACATGCACACCAAATGTGTAATTTGCGAAGAATTAGCCAGGTATGAAAAAAAAACCCCTCACGGGTCAAGCCTCTCTATCATCTCTATGTAATACTAGTGGCGCAAACAAGGGGGCTTCAGGATCAAAGCCCTCTCCCTCTCCAAACAAACCTTGAGTCAATTTAAAGTAGTGGTTTTGAAAACGTCTTGATTTTCGCCTTCGTAATGTCAATTTCCTGGTGGGGACCCTAATGTTCGAAGAATTTCGCTGTTTTGCTATTTTTCGGAGGTGAAAATCAATCATTTCCAAAACCACTATCTTAAATCGACCCAAACAAGTTTTAGAATAAGGTTAAAGGGTGGTATAGATGGAAAAAAAACTCAAATTTACGCGATTCTGCCTTATTTTACCCTATGAGGTGTTATCGTTTCAGATAATTTACTGTCAGTCGTTTCTGATGGCCCTTCGTACTCCATTATTTTGAATAAAATTCAATTTTATAATTCAAAGGGGTAAAAATCTCAATAATGCATGAAAATAGAAAGACTATGCCGAGTTTATATGCCCTTACAGCCGTGCAGAGAATATTTGGGAAAATGTTCAAGCACAAAAAAGGTCTTTCCGGTATTTTAAACATCAATACCAACGTACCTAATTAGGTAACTTTTCCATTTGTTTCAAGGTCCTCACAGTAAAAAAGACTAAAATTTTGCAACTTTTTGAAACATAACAAGCCTACTTTTACTATGAATTTTTGCTCTCACCTAAAAAAGTTTTGGTTTGCACCTCTGAGATATACGAACTGAACGGGTTTAGGCACTAAAAGAAAAGTGTGGTATTATTCAGAAAAATTTCCAATTTTCCTTTTTCTGATTTAAACACAGTTTTTCTTGCCGATTTTATTTGTTTGATGTTTTATTTTTCAGGACATACTACAAAAAAAAATAAATGAGCTTATTTTTCCCCTGACGGTAGCTTATTGGGGCGTGAAAATAGAAATTAACTGCCGTAGTGTAACATTTACCGTACCTCCAGAAGCCGTAAAAGGATTAAAACCCCAAGAAAAAAATTTAATCGAACGAAAGCACAAATGGATCGCCATACTCAAAACGTGCACTGAGGAAATGTATGTAAAATGCATCGTTACGGAAATGAAAACTTACTTTAAAAATGAACACGGCATTCAAGGAGATATCGATCCGGAAACTGATGAAACCTGGAAAAATGAATACCAAAAATTTTTAGACGATTTTGCCGCTGCAGTAGTGCAAGCCATAGAATTTCGAAATCAGTTAGCTCATCATGAATTTGCCCTTGGAAAAGTCGATGCTCTGAAGAAATTTCCCAAACCAGTCTACAAATATCTAACGATATTCTATAATTCATTATTAAGTCATATTACTGATGAAACCCCTGAAACTATAAAACCTGAAGCTGAGAACCCAGATTGTGTGACGTAAAAAATCATACTCCAAAAAACGAGCCACATTCACACTAATTCTGTAAGAAAAAATATTTTAAACGAGTAGTTCGATAATTCACTAGTGTTCACCACTGAAACAAAATAATTATTATGACTTTTTTGTGCGAACAGTATCCGTTTCTTTAAGTAAAAATGCGATTTTGCAAATGTTGACGGACAGACAACCTTTTACCCTGCCCATATTGTTCTTTCTTCTCAAATACATAAGTCATAGGTAGATTAGTTATCAACTCATGCCAGTCCGTGTTGCATTGTCGTCAGCTCATCAAGTCGTTCAAAAGGAAAAAAGCAGGCATCGTAGTGGGTCACTTTCTTAGGGTGTTGTCATAAAGGTCACTTTGGTCACTTTTTTCCCAAATAGTCACTTTTTCTCCACACTTTCAAGCAAAAATTCAATTTTCACGTAGTAATTGTCATTTTTTTAAATTCTTTCAGAAAAAAAGAAGAATTTTGATTTTTGGTTTTTAACGAAGATATTTAAGAAATGAAATTATATATACGTCGTTTCAGTTGATTTATCTTTGAAATGTTTTACAGAAAAGTAAAAAAAATCCCCCTGCAGAAAACTATAAAAAATTGCCCAAAGAAAAAAATTGAGTTTTTGGCTAATTTTTGGCTACTTTTTATCACTTTTTGATTTTGTTCAATTTTGGTCACTTAAGTCACTTTTTCCCCTCAAATTTCACTTTGATGTCTGAAAAAGTGTCTGAAAAATTGGCCTGTACCTACTCAAAATTGCTAAAAAATTCTCGTTATATTTTTACTAATATCTTTGTGCTGCTCGTGAAATTTTGACTCAATTTTGATACGTCATGCGTCACGTCTCAATTATTTAAAAATACTCGAAAATTTTTGAACACTTTTTGCCAGTTAGACTGTAGACTACTTACTTAATGAATCACGAAAAGTAAAATGAATCCCTTGCGTGAGATTCAGATAAAATTGTGAATCCGATTTAATTTTTGCAATTCAGTTTTTTTTTGCGAACTCAGGTTCAACATTGATCCGCGATTTGAATGCCCTCGTCTGTTGCTTGATGTAAACGACATTCGCTGTATGTTTAATATCCATTAAAAATAAGCAAATATGCGTAAACCAATATTTGAAATGCATGCATTTTCAAACAATATTTTTAAAATTATATAAGGCAATCCGTTTGTTGCATAATTTATAAAAATTTACTCAACTTACGAATGAATTGGATACTGCAGATGACTAGAAAAAAAATGAAAATTTTTACTAATTATATAATTAATGAGACCAGTCATTTTTACCACTACGAAATTGACGAAAACATTTGTGAAATTGATCACAATAATGGATTCACGATAGCACGTTATAAACTAAGTAACATTTGGCATGTACTATCCACATAATCTATGATTTAAACTGAGCGAATACTAATTATTTAAATGGGGAAAAATAAGTTTTTTTCTTAAGTATTCTGGTCCAATACGCCAATAACTGTTGTTTTGTGGTATTCTCCAAAATCAACTTCTGATTCTGTAAATTTAAAGAGCTAGGTACTAACTCGCTCTCTATCATCTAAGTTGTTTCGATTCATATTTTTGTGAGATGAAGTGAATAACATCATTTTTTACACATTGGCTCATTGGCTTGTACTCAAGCCCATTCTTTAAGGTGTTATTTGACGAATTTTTGGTATTTTTTCACCCGTGACAGTATCCCTCTTGTCGAGGTTATTTGGAAAAATGATAAATTCATGGAAATAATTCGAAAATTTGCGCAAATTGAAGAAAAATGCTGCTACAAGCTACAAAAACACAAATTTTCATTACAAATTCGTAAAAAATTGTTTTTATGTAATAATTGATGATTTAAAATTTGGAACAAAAAAATCATTCATGTCGGATAGACACATCCTGGAGATGAATGTACAACATCCTTTCTCCACAGAGACCTAATTGAATTGAATAGAATCATAATAGAATACTTAAAAGTTATTAGTTTTTTTTTACTTAAATTTTTCAAAAAATTATTCCTCTAGTCTAATACCATGTAAAAAATGAAATTCTGTTGTGTTAATTAATGATGCCTAAACAATTGATTTTGAGTTTTGTTTTATTTTTCAGGTGAGTTATGAATTTACATTGCTAGCATAAGAAGATTAGATAAATGAGTAAGTAATTTTATAAAAATTCTTATAAAATCCTATTTTGGTATTATGACCTTATTCTATGGTTATGATAGATGAAGCGGAATCTTCATTATTTTGGAGAGGACATTTTTTTCAAACATTATATGTGTGGTCTCTTTTTAATTTCGACTTTCTTTTTTTGGGATTTTCCAACATTGATTGTCTCTATTATAATTTCGACCTCATATAAGAACGCTGACAATTTTTCTCAAAAACTGTTCTGTTTTATGAAAAATTCCACGATTTTACAATTATAATATACAATTTCTCAAATATCTGGGCAAAGGCTCTAATGCAATAAGGGGGTCATTTGGCTTGAAGTGGAACTTTGTCAAAATTCTTACGCCATTCGATTTGCCTTGGTAGAAGATGATTTTAGAGCACATGAACGAATTTTGAAAAAAAATCCACTGGGGGAGGGGGAGAGGGTCACCCGTCTCGGGGAAATCCGCACTTTGGGACCAGGCAGGACCTCTTGTCGGTTCACGGTCATTTTCCCGAAGCCGATATCCCGAAACGGACATTTTCCCGAATAAGATTTTTCACGAAAAAATTTTTCACGAATCCGTTTTCCCGAATACCAAAATCCCGAATGTTGGTCAAAATTGATGACATGACACCTCTTGAAGAAAACTGATTTTTTGAATGTGTTTTCTTGTATTTGTACTATGTTGTACTTGATTTTCATTGATTTTTTTTTTTTACAAATTATCAACTTTTTTACTATTTTTTTGATTTATTGCAACAAAGTAAAACTACCGGTAGTTTTTGGAAAAAACTGGTAGTTTTCGACTACTGAATGCCAAAAAAACTACCGACGATTTCGGTAGTTCTTAGCAAACTAAAATAAACTTTATTAATAGTACATTGATTTTTTTTATTCGGGAAACAAAGGATTCGGGATTTCGGTATTCGGGAAAACGGATTCGTGAATTTTTTTTCGTGAAAAATCTATTCGGTAAAATGTTCGTTCGGGATTTTGGCTTCGGAAAAACGGTCCATAAACCCCTCTTGTCATATTGTTTCCGAGTCAATTATGCCAAAAAACCTTGGTTAGGAATTTTTTTTCTTTCATACTTATGTCCAACTGCATTAGACTATTACAATGGTGTAAGAAGTAAATTCGCTCTGAACATTATAGACATAAAAAATGAATAAACATTGGTGGAAATGGGACACGAAGAATAAAAAATTATATTTTTGCAGGAAACTATAAAAAATGAAAAAAAAAATGATGAAAAACAATGATTTTAAACAACAAAAATGATAAATTGCATCAGTTTTTTGAATATTTGACCACTTTCCACCTCATGAAAAAATCTGAAAAAATTCTCAAGAGTATAAAATGAATTGAGAAATTTAAATTGGAAAAAAAATTTCAGACAGCACCAAACTGTCCCTCCCAGCA
>JAVBJF010001618.1:0-11287 GCA_033439095.1 Pseudococcus viburni
AAAAAGTAAAATTCACTGAATTTTTCCTCCTTGCACTACCTATTTTCCCCCTTTCCCCCATTTCACTATTTTATTAGGTACTCATTGTATGCGGCAATTTTTCTTCTAAAAATTAAATACGTTTGTTGTTTTTTACTTTACTTTCTTCTTCATGATGTTCGAACGGATTTTCCCCCTCAAAAATGACTACTTTTTACAAAATTTTTAGAAACCTCCTCTCTAGCCACAAATCTAATTCAAACGCGGAAGGGACCTAGCTGAGGTCTGAAACGCCAAAAAACTATTTTTTAACGGCTTATAGAGCATCACAAATAACTTCCACAGCCAGAATTTCAGCCCCCAAAGTTGACTGGAGGAGAGGGATCTATGGGGGTTTGAATTTCGAAAAATCTCTAAACACACTGAAAAAATTACAAAAATTTAAATTACTTGCCTCCATATGGCATTTAGGAGATACATTTTTTACCAAAACTACCCTCGGTATAGGCCATCTGGAGGTAGAGTAGTCTTCTGAACCTGCAAGTAACACCTTGGGACCGAATTTTCACTCATATCTTATATGTGAGAAATAGAAAAATTGAAATAACTCCGCCCGGCGCCCGCAACTTATGGCGTTTAGTATTAGGCGACTTTTCAAAATTCCAACTCCCATAACTCCCTCTCAAGTCAACTTTAGGGACTGAAATTTTGGCCGTGCTCTCTAAATCTGAATCAGTCAAAATTGACTGATTAAAAAGCTGGAATCATGTCACCGTAGAAATCAGTAGAAAAATTTACTGATTCAATCAGTGAATTTTATTATTGAATCAGTAAAAAATAGAAATTCACTGTTTGAATCAGTAATTAATTACTGATTCAATCAGTGAATTTTTATTTTTGCTGATTCAACAATGAAAATTCACTGATTGAATCAGTAAATTTTGACTGACTTCAATCGGTGAATTAATTTTTACTGATTCAATAATGAAAATTCACTGATTGAATCGGTAATTTTTCACTGATTGGTAGTAAAATGTCACTGATTAACTGGGGAATCAGTGGAATTTGACTGATAATCAGTGACATAACCTGTACTGTTTCATCAGTCAATTTTGGTATTTTTGACTGATTCAGATTTAGAGAGTGGAAGAGGAAGTTTCTTGCCATGATCTACAAGCCTGTGAAATTTTTTTTTGTTTTTGGTGTGTCAGACCTCAGGTAGGTCCCTTGTCAGTCCTGAAAATTTTCGGAGAGCTTGGATTTATTACAAAATACATTTAAATAAAAGAAAACGCTTTACTTCAAGACAAAATTATTTTTTAAAAAATGAAAATGAAACGAATTATGCGAGAGTGTTTGTAAATCACGAGAACGTGAAAATTAGGCCCGAATGTTAAATCATACCTTATAAGTTAAGGTAACCTTAAAGGTTCCTTATCGCATTTTCAACCAATCAGAAGCCAGGAAAAGGTCCCTTAAACCATCAATGTTACCTTAATGATTTAATATTCGGGCCTTAGGACTTTTCTCATTTGCTTAACCCTCTCAAAAAAAACGAAAAAAAACGCGTGTTTCAAATTGATATAAATTCGAAACAAGCCCAAGAAAATTTTCCCACTTGCCCAATTAAAATAAATAGGAAATTCATTGAACGGTGTTTTTTCGCATTATAGTTCTTAAAAATGGTAATCCATTTATCAAATTATTAAATCAGACCTGTCAGAGCGAAACAAAGGCGAAAATTTTTCGGAACATGCCACCTTCAAAAGATGATTTTGTCATTTTTTACCATCTAAGTATTTCAGTTATCTATCAGAAAAAACAATTTATCGTTAATTTGTATTTTTTCATTTTTTAAAATTATTTTTAGGTTCAAATTGCCAACAAATCACGACTTTTTCACTACTTTCACTACTCACTTGAAAAAATCACTACTTTCACTATCTGTTAAACACTTATTTGAGATCATCTACTTTTACCTATTTTCTAAACCAGTAATTTTCTATGCCATAAAAATTGAATATTATTGACCTAATTTCTACACCTCTTCCTTCTCAACTCCTTCCCTTTCCTCCTTCCATAATCCATTGTTTTCTTAACCTCACTCTTTTCGTCAAAGGAATGATGACCTTTTTCAATACCCTCTTCCATCACTTTTCCAGGATCTTTTCTCACTCCCTTTTTTGTTCCATTATTCATTTCTGATTCAACTCACATATTGTTGGTTTAGAACTAATCGTAAGATGAAAGAAAAATTGAATTTCCTCAAAGTTTGAGAAACTAAAAAATTTGGAACAGTCCAACCTCATTAATGCTGCTCATGATCGAGCACTTCGGTCTCCATTTTCACCCTCATCAAAAAATTCAGATTTTGAAACAATCGAATGAATACTTGTATAGCTACCTATTATAACTTATGAAGCTGATATAAATGTAGAGGAAAGAGGCCCGAAAGGAGAGAGTAAAATTGAATTTCCAAATTATATAAAATGTTTCCCAATTTTTAGGACTCAAATAGCAGTTGTCCCAAAATTTTCCTCTTCATATGCAGAGTCATCAAAAAAAAATTCTAACGAGTAGGAAAAAAAACACCAATTTAACAAATTTTGAGACTCCAGCGGATAATTTTTCAAAAAAATTTATGAACAAAATGATCTTTAACTACCGAAATCAAAAAAAAAACATACAAAAATCAGTTAAATGAGTTTTTGAAAAAAACTAAATTGCAGGGTTAAATCTGAAAAAAATTGTATTTCAAAATGTTCAATTTTTCAATTTCATGGTTAAATTTCTCTCGCAGGATACCGTATCCACAAAGAAAACGATTACAGTCTAATTTATTTAAGAATGGAATGACGTCATCCGATGGATATCCGAAAAATTCTAGACTTCTGGTCCTTTTTGTTTACGCGTAGCTATGTGCGTTTGTATAGGTCGTAAAATTTTTTAAATTTCCTAATGATGTCGGTACATTCTGAAATGGAACATACTATATTTTTTCACTAGTTGTATAACGATTTTCAAACAATTTTACCCTCTTCCAATTTTTTCTTGGTTTAGGGTTCGTTATTCTTGAACACTCGCATGAAATATTTTCTATTTATTTTACCAAATAGAATCAAATGAAGCCAAAAAGAACCAAACGGAATCAAACAAAATATCGACCAAATTTTTTTTTTGAAAAGGACCAAATGGAACCAAACGAAACTAAACTGAACCAACATGATATTTGATGGCCAAAACAGACATTTTTATTGAAAAAAGACTATTATGTAATCAAATACAGGGCAGGGGTTATTCTAAGAAAATTTTGGAACTACCGAGATTTTAATGTTGATTTTGAAAAAAAACTGATTGAAAATTGAATTATTAGAAGAGAGAGAATTTATTGTTGAAACAATTTAATACCACTCAGTGGGGTCAGAGGCATTTTTGGGGCGGTGGGGGGGGGGGGTACAGAGTGGTATGGAGACTTAGGATACCAGAAAGATTTTAGAGGAAGGAAACGAACGTGAGCTTTTTTTTTGCACTATTGCCCCAAATAGTACATAATTATTATTTTGTTAAAGTATGCCCGAGCGAAGCGAGGGCAAAGCTTTCGAAAAATTTAATTTTTGAAGCTCAAAAAATAAATTTTTTTCTTGTCTTAATGCTTTGAGAATCTCTGTTTAATATAATGAAAGGGGGGTTTATACGGCAAATACCTGATACTCAAATGTAATTATAATTTTTTTATGCTTGAGCGAAGCGAGGGCGAAGCTCTGAAAAAATTAGATTTTTGAAGCTCAAAAAAGAGATTTTTTTATGTTTTAATGCTTTGAGAATCTTTACCAAGCAATTTTGGAGTTACCGAACAGTTTTGGGGCTACCGACTCGAATTTTTGGAACTACCTAAACAAGCTGGAACTACCCCTTAGAATAACCCCTGATACCTGGTCTATAAAATGAATCGGGCAACGTCTGCGCAAAAATCCCTACCTGAAAAAATGAAATTACAGATTTTTGTTTTTTTCGTGCCAATTACCCCTGAAAGAAAGTTTATTAAGTGTCAAAAATCGTAATTTTGATGAATTAAATTTTTAATGATAAATTTATCACTTATTTGTCAATAATTGTAATTAATAAAAAAATTCAATTCCAAAGAATTATTGATAATTTTACGTTCGAGATTACGGCATTCTGATGTTGAAAAAAAAGATTCATGTAATGTTATCGTGTGGGCATTTCAACTCTGTGAAGCGTATTTCACACCTTTTACCTGCATATTTTATAAGATGACTCATCCCTTACATTAAACTTTGTCACTTTTTTTAATCTTGCTTTCGTTTCGTTGCGTACTACAACAATTATATCAGTGATGCAACGCAACGAAACGGGAAAAAAGGAAAGAAAAGAATGGGAATTTTTACGCAGACGTTGCCCGGTTCATTTATAGACCCTGTAGAATCAAACCGAATCAAATGGAATCAAACCGAACCAAAAGGAACCAAATAGAAGCAAACATGATAACGACAAAAACTGGCGCTTTTCTCGAAAGAGGACCAAATGGAACGAAATTGAACTAAACAGAACCAGAGAGAATCAAATGGAATCAAAAGGAACCATACAGTATACCAAACATAATGACGGTCAAAAGTGGAAGTTTTCTTGAAAATGTACCATTTACCTATTTATATTTATAATTATAATGAATATTCACGAAATCCCGTCCGAAAGACATGAAGAACGGCTAGTTCTTATATAAATTTACGAAATAGGATTCTTCAAAATGACAAAAAATAGTGACAACGCCTTCCGAATCCATAATAACTTACTCTTAATTTTATTCTTGTTCGTCCCCCAATATCTAAAAAAAACATACCGTGCCCACCCTACTTTTTCTGACTTCCCTAAAAGCTGGCAAAAAATCTAACACCTTATTAAATATGTGTGTTTGACAAAATACTCGAAACAAGGACCTCTGACAGCGACGCTGTAAGTATTTACTTAGTAGGCGACCCCTCCCTCACACCCCACCCCAAATTTTTTTCCAACACAGAAATTCGGGTCAACAACGCTCAATCCCACTCCCTATCTCGAGGCTAGTTAACCTACAGCTACACGCAAAACAAAACGAGGGAGGAAAAAAATCACGATGAGAAAATCCGTCTAAAAAAAAGGTTTTCGTCCATATCACACCTACTGCAAATGCGTTAATTAAGATAAAAAAAATCCATTTATTGGCAACGAGCAATTTCGTCACTTCTCGTTCATCGACGCTGAAAAATAAATTTCATACGTAATAAACTCATTCACCATTCAATAAGCGTGAAACATGATTTTCCGCTTCTGTTAATTTATTGTAACGATGGAATTCTAATTTCTACACGTCTGCGAAAAAAAAAAGCGCACCGACGACCGACTGCGCGAAGAGCATAGAAAAAAGGGTCGAACAGGTGAAGCCGACTGAAAGGGTCGAAGCTTATAACGAAAGGGTTCTCGTCTCACATAATTAAACTCAATACTAACATAATCGTTTCCTGAACTTAACGAATTGAACGACACTTGAAAAGTGAAAAGTTTACGACATGCAAACTCGTATAAAAGTGACCGGAGGCCGGAGATGGAATATTCAACGCCAACCTTGTTCCAACTTCCATATCCGGCCCCAAAGGCCGAGCCTTATACTGTGAAACGCGCTCTGTACAAAATCCGGCACCAGCTTTTAAAGTTAATTTACCGCGCTCGCCTCGTCACAGCGATGCCTCCGTATCTCTCGATGTTCATAAGTTCATTACGATTCGACCTAAACACTATGCCATGTAATTCAGCAGCAAGTCGCACCGTCACTGCTGCATTTATTGGTTATTCCATCCGAGTCGACTACATACGTGATGCCAAAGGGCTTTTCGATACGTTTGTTTAAATACACTTTACGTAGGTAAATTATACATATACAGGGATAAGAAACAACCATCATCATTGTATCGTATTCTAGCGCATACGTAGGTCTATTGGTATAAATTTGCGATGGCGAAAACCAACACGTTAATTTCGTCGTATATGTGACTGATGTGACGAGATCCTCTCTCTAATCAACTCGGTCATCCGTGTGCTTTACATACGTTGCTATTTTCTTCCACATTACGCTCAAATAAACACGTCTCTATACCTCTTTCTCTCATTCGACGCGATAACCAAACGAAGGAAAATTGCCCAGAAAAAATATCCTCTCTGGCGAGATTTATCTTATAGATACCCTGATGCGCGTACTGTTGACTATTTATTCGAAAAAATGTTAAACCCAAATAAATTACCCGGATAGTCGTCATTAAAGCAACCGCACCCAGTCCGCAGAAAACCATCTTGGCATTATTTCCACATTTAACGTCTCAACTTGGAGCATTTAAATTCCCTAAAATAATATAATACCCGAACGAATAATTAAAAACTCTTATAGCCGGAGAAGCACTGCGAGCTGATGCGAATGGCCGAATTTTCCAAATTCGCTGATTACCTCGAATGGTACAGAAAGATGGGTATAAGTTTGGAAAAATGGAGACAGACGAAAATTTGACAGGACGAAACACAATAAATAGAGAAAATAAAAAATAAAATCCGTCGTAAAAGCGAATACGAGTAAAGGCCAATTTTTGGAGCATTTTAAAAAGCTTACCCATCCAAATAGAACATTTGAGAATAGTAAATTAATATTAATCAGTGGCATCGGATAGCAGGATATAAGGAGTACTTTGTACCTACCTCCCTCCCTTCCTCCCATCGGCTCATGGCACACACAAATATCAATTTTACACCCCCCCCCCAAAAAAAAACACATTGATAAAGATTTTCAAAGCAATAAAACATGAAAAATTTCTTTTTTTAATAATTAAAAATTCAATTTTTTCGAGGCTGTGTCCTCGATTCACTCGAACATGAACAAAATTACAAATTTTTCCCCCTTTTCCGTCCAGGGTTTAGACTCCAAGGTTTATCAGCCCATTCTCAGTAAAATAGTGGTTCATATTGACTATTTAAGACGACACAACAGTGCGAGAGAAGACTCTTATTTACTCCCCCCCCAATCTTTCTGGTATTCCAACTCTCCATATCCACTTTGGACCCTCCTAAAAAAAGCTTCCAATGCCACCGCGATAAATAATGTTGAGGCTGTTCAAATGAACGCTGAGAAGAAACGATCTAAATTTTGAATACAGCAGTGGGGAGGGGAAAGGAGAATAAAAAAATGAGAATTTCCAGTTCAGACAATTTTTTTCAACTTTTACCATTCAAAATATCATTTTTTAAAATTTCAAACATTTTTGAACTTCTCAATTTTTTGCCTGAAGTAGACATTTTAACATTTTTGAAAAGGAAAGTTGTATTTTTTTGTCCTCCATCTGGATATTTGGTTCTTAATGAATCTGAGCTCAATCCTTTTCTTATGTTTTAACTTGAGTATCATAAAAATAATTTGAAATATGTATCACATAAGAACCATTGCTCGAATATCGTGAATTTTTTTTCGAAATTTATTTGAACTGACATTATATTGCTGAAATTTATTCAAATTACAGATATTAAACTCAAAATCTTAAGAAAAGTCTCAAAATTGAAATTGCACCGTAGAAAAACATCGAAAAATTAAATAATTAATTACGATGAAAATTAAAAATATAATTAAAAATATCTTCCACAAACAATTACAAAATTATTGTGAAGATTATTATTTATCAATCTTCATTTTGAACAATATTAAAATTTAAAGAATTCTAATTTGATAAAAATTTGATGCTTTTAAATTTTCATTCTTAAAAAATATGCAATGATCACAAGTTATTTTACTGTAGGTAAGTAGGTCGATATTAAGCAAATGGACTAGGTATGTACTTGCATATTTTTTTAATAAGTAAGTAGATAAGCTCTTTTCCCCTTCATGATACATGTAAAAAGTTTCACACCACGTAAGTTAGGTACTCATTTGACAATTTTCACTTTCACATTGTTTTAATTAATTTTTTAGAATTTTCGATAATTTCTCCGGCATTTAAAATTATTTTTATGCCACCTTCACTGAAAAAAATGAGAAATGAAAAATTAATATGAAGTGTTTAAAATATGATAAAATTCAAAAAATGATAACTTTTATCCAAAAAAAATAAATTTTACCCAAAAAAATAATAACGGGACACCATTCACAAAATTGATCAAATTAATTTTTTCAGAATAAATTTTGCCAATTTTGTAAATGGTGTCCCGTTATTACTTTTTTTGGATAAAATTTATTCATTTGTTTTTTCAGTGTTTAATTTAGAAAAAATTCAATAATATTTCGACACAAAATGAATTGAAATCCTCTCCATAATTCGAGTTGAGTAAGAATGAATTATTTTTGTAATATTTCGGTCCTCAAGAAAGTTTTCCATGACATTTCATCATATTTTATTCAAAATGATCATCTCAAAATTAATACGATTATTTAATGATGCAAAACTATTCCAGTCTCCATGGGAAAGTCAATTTTTCTCATAATTTCCTTGAATAACCAATCAAGCATTTTATTTCAAGAATAAAAAAAATTAGAGAAAATTTTTTCGATATCTAGCTTGAAATTTTTTGTGGATTTTTTCCAGTGGTGAAAAATAGTAAGGTGGCAACCCTCGTATTGCAATGAAGTGGCACCAATGACACCACTCTGAAAAAAGCTTCGCACCATCCAAAAAAATTTCACAGTACATTTTTAAAATGAAGATACTAATAACAGCGTCACTCAAACAGCGAAATTCATATTGCGACTGGAATGAGTAATGGGATTCGTTTTGAAGGATTTGTTACAACTGCATGATTCATTAACGTTTTTTTATTTTTCAATTTTTTCAAAAATCGATTCGAGAACTTTGAGTTTATTACTTGAAAATTCAAAGTGAACAATTGCAAAATTAGAATCAAAGTGTTCTGACGAACTCGACACTTCGAAATTTTTATCAATAGTTTGTTTGAATTTCAAGAAAAAATTTTCAAGGGCTTTTGAGCTGAGCAGTCGAACTGGATCCTCTAGAAAATTAACCAATTCTTTGAAGAGACATTCAATATTACGAATGATTTCATTTTTATCGGGGTCAACCCTTGAAAATTCTGATAACATTCTGAAAAAAATTTAGGCTGCTATCGCTGAAAAATAGAAATTGGAACTGAAATTAAAAACTGAAAAAATCAATAGAAATAAAAAAACTGAAACTGAAAAATATGAAATTGCATGAAACAAAAATTGAAATTCATTTTCTATATTTTTTTTCCTCGTAAATGGTTGAACGTAACCTTACATCACAGGGCTAAGCAAAAGGAAAAAAAAGTCATGGTAACAGCATTTCCCCTTTAATTATTAGAAAAATTGTATTCCTGATTAAAAAATTTGTAAAAAAGTTTTCTAGTTGGAAAAATTGGTAGAAATTGGGCAGTGTTTAAAATTTTAGGTTGAAAAATTGAAAAATACTGATTTTTTTACTCTTTTCATCCTCTCTAATCAAATGAATTTTAGTTTTTTAGTTCATTCTTTGTTGTGATAATTTAAAACATAAACATCAGAAAAGTTGACAAAAAAACTGAAAAAAAAAATCAAAATTGTAACGGAAATTTTTCAATTTTCCAACACAACTAGGTATCTCTTCCAGCTTTCATTTTTCAAAAAATAACTTCTTCCTACTCGTATTTCCTCTAAATAAGGTAAGTAAAAAAGCTCTCATTGTCTGAAATTTAAGCCATGCTTAAATTTAAGCCAATTAATATCGATATTGTTCTTTGAAATATTATGTACCACTGTTTTGACACTTTCAATTAAAAATCTATACCAAAATCACATTCGTTACAATCTTGAATTTTGAGAGAAAATATTTTTCTAGTTTTTCATTCTGCATAACTTTCTCCAAAAAAAAAAAAAACATTTGACTGCTCGAAAAAGAGACTCCGCGAAAGAATACACCTCATGTTCACCCTCGATTGCAGCACAGGAAAAAGCAATTTTTCACTGATTATTCAAAGAATTTTACTGAGGTTTCAGTAAATTTCATAAATATCACTGAGTTTTCAGTGAATTTTCACTGATTTCCAGTAATTTTCTTTCACTGAAAAAATTTCACTGATTTATTATTGCACTGCAATTTCTGACTGTTTTTCAATGATTTCTGATAAATTTCACTGATTCAAAAGAGGGAATACTCACTCCTACTTCCATAACATAAATTAACAACTCGAATTACTCCCTCACCCCTTCCCTCTCTTCTCGAGTCACTCGTACATAAAGTTAGAAATATTGACGACAAAATTACACTTCTACACCATCAACAGCACGAATGGGTTACACAGCAATATTTTTTAATCACCGCGAATACATCACCATTAATCTCATCTTTGCCAGCAAGCTGACTCAAGGTACCTACACATACGAATACATCTCGGCGTATGCATCAGCTGAGATAATCATCGCGCATAAGTTGACACTTGGCACATACATGGCGTCTTTCGCCGCACGTATTCGTACCATATATGCCCATACAATACATACGTACAAAAACGCATCAATAAAATCCGAGTCGATGATAAATGATAGAATTTTTCATTAGCTCGTTTTAATAATAGAAACGAGCGAGATCGCAGCGAAAAAAAGCACATTCGCGATGCAGAGGGTGCCGACGACGCGAAAACGCGACAGAAAATGAAATATTCAATCCTTTGATGATGATAACGAGGCGCGCGAATCTAAGCCTTTATCTAATTCGATAATAACGAGTAAAAAAATACTACCACGTTGGCAATACGTATAATAAATCGTTTTAATATTAATAAACTAACGCGTTATAAGCGTGAAGAAAAATACAGGGTTTACATACAATAAGGGCAATGGTGTAGTTATAAGTCACACCCAGCCAATTTATCGCATATGTCGCGTTCGTTATAATACTAACTTACGCGCATTTTGAAAAGTACATACAAAACATTATCAAGCTTTATAATATCGATAAAACGGCTCTTAGAGACTGTCAACTGCATTCGCGTAAGTGACAGATGGAGTTACATTAAGGATACCTAATCCAACCCCTTTGGTTTTCTTTTTTGTCGCTGCTGCCTTTTTTTTTTTTTTCAAGAAAAAATCTAGAAAACCTATTTTTTATATTTTTGCGAAAAAAAAGTTCCCTTTTGTTTTTTTTCTCTCTCTTGTTTCTCACTTTGGACCGATGATTGGAAATATGCGCATATTACACGCGAATTACTACGTGGTTCGTTCGTATATTTTTTTCAGACGATGCGGAAAGGAAATTTGATATATTTTTTT
>JAVBJF010001619.1:0-11284 GCA_033439095.1 Pseudococcus viburni
TGAATTTTGACCCCCTCCCCTCATTTTTTCTTGAATTCTCAGCTCTCTTTAAAAAAGAAAAAAATCGAATTTTTGGGTCACATTTTGCTCACTTTTTTCTTCGGAATTTCGCTATGATGCCTGTGAAGTAGTTTTTGAATTTTTTGCCTGGAAAAATTGGAATTTTCATTCGCTTGATTTGGTAGACACCCTGACATAATTTGTTTCATTTTTCAAAACTTAATTTTGCGTTTGAATATTTTGTTTTTCCTTTTTATTTAAAATTTTTTCTGTAGGTAATGATTTCAAATGTTTGTGGTAAAGGGAAGTTGGGTGGGTTCAAAAACTTTCAGAATTGAATTTGAATATTTGTGTTTAGCCCGAAGAGGAGCATCTGAAGATCTCGTAAAAAGTATCTAGTGATTTTTGAAGAAAAAAATTGTTAGACACCATATGCATTTTATATTATTCTTTTGCAAAATTTCAGGATGTAAATACATCACGTGAAAAATTACCACCCCCCCCCCCCTCATCCCATTAGTTTACAAATATCATATATAATAAGCCTGGAAAAAATTGAAATATTAGTCTGGAAAACCTAGAAAAGTCAGGGAAAATCATTTCTGAAATATGGACACCCTGGTATGGCATGTTTTAATTATGATAAAGGTTCGAATCGCGGTTCAAAAGTTCAATGGTGTGCCATATATTGAGACGTGATTTTTTTCTTGCAGTGAAAATACGTGTAGCTAAAACTAAATTTTACAATTACGAACGCAAATCTATGCATAGATATCTGTAATTAATTTTAGTATCTTTTTTTTTTTTACAGTGAAACGTGAAGAATGCAAAGTAGAATTTATTATCTTCGAGTATCCCGAAATAGAACCCGTCGGTAAGTGTTAATCATATTTTATACTGGTAGTAGGTCCTAGGTATAATATGGTATTGCATTCGCTACACGAAGAAAAAATAAGAATCAAGTGATCACATCAAAGTGTACGAATTCTTTCTCACACAACTCGTAAGTAAGCAAACTTGTAGCTGTTCAACGAATATATCAACACATAGGTACTCACATACAGAACATGATCAATAAGGCCACCTTCAGTATCATTTTATCACATACGAATGAATTTATACGAAAATGAATTGCTTGGCGTTGGAAAGTTACTGTTATTGTTTATTATTGGATCGCCGATGCCAAATTAATCTGCAAATTCTACGATTAGGTATTTTGTAGTTCGATTAGTTTGGGTATTGTACAATTATTTTTGGGATTGAGCCTGCTCTCTTAGTTTTCCTAGTAATTGTAACACGATTGAATCTTAGCGAGTTTATTCGGAGATGTTTATTTGAAGTACCTAACTACCTATGTATTTTTGGTAATTTATACCTACAAACATAAATGTGAAAGGAATTGAATTCTTTCTCCCCCATCCCTCCCTAATCATCATAATCATGAAGATTATTTTTCAATTACCTATCTGCTCACATTTCAAGTTATATATGTAATATGTATTATATAATGCAATTTTTAATTGACCAATGAGTTGAGGATTTATCAAACTTACAAAAATCAGCGTTTTCGAGGAGAAAATTGACGATATTTCAGAAACAAAGGCTCGATGACGCAAACGGACACCGAATTTGGAATCAGCGGCCTCAAATTCATCATATTCGACTCCTATTTCGTGTATTTCGCTTCAAAAACGACTTCAAAATTTGCTTTTTCGAAAAAAAATTTTTTTGAGTTGAAAATTATTTAGGAAGGTAACTATTTACTTATTTGAAAATTCACTTTTTTCAAATTTTTTTGAGTTGAAAATTATTTAGGAAGGTAACTATTTACTTATTTGAAAATTCACTTTTTTCATTTTATTTCTACGCCACTTTTGAAGCTGTTGAAAATTGAAATTGAAATCAAATACGACTAATTTTAGGTCGCAGATTTCGAATCCGGTGTCCGTTTTCAGCCCCGATCCTTTGTTTCGAAGATTTGGCTTCGTTTTTCGTCGAAAATATATATTCGACTCCCATTTTGAGTATTTTCGTTTCAAAAAAAATTTCGAAATTGATGGGAATTTATTTTGTTTCAATTTATAAGTAATTAGGAATCGAAAAATTTTGTCTAGATATTGAAAATACCGAATTTTTGCTCCTTGAAAATTCAAATGTGTTTGACTTCTAATTTGACAATATACTTTCGAACGTGGAATTTTCGTAATGCAAAAGGATCGCGATCTTGAGATGTGAGCATTTTCATTCTTATGTCTAAGGAAATTATGTTCGAAATTAGGATCCCAAGTTTTCGAATTCGGATTTATTATTATTTTTTCATGCTTCGTATTTTTGACCTGGTTCTGATTCGAAGTTTGTGATTTTGTTTTACAGTGTAATCTTTTCCCATTTTTTGTTTAAATGCAGCTCCTCATTTCAAAGATTTTCTTTGAGGTGGGAAATCTCCTATTTTATCCCCAAAAAAATATGTTTAGTGTGTAACATGATACTTTACCTGGGATCACAAAAATGTTGCTGTCTAATTAAAATACAAAAAAATACGATTATGAATTATCGAGTTGAATTTTTAAAAATTTAAAAATTATGATGGATAATGATAATAATTTATTACGTTTTTTTTTTTTAATTTTCAGATTTCCTGATGCCTTAAGTTTTCCAACCTTCAAAGTGATACCAGGCTGCTGTACCAGATAAATTGTACCACCGGAGCCGAAATGCCACGATCCCGATTGGAAAGTGTACAAGAAACGATTGCTGCATAACGAAGATGATTGATATTGCGAATGATGGCCTGTGATTGCTCAGCAGTTACCAATCGTGAGTAGATCGGATATAATTATAATTTAATTAAACACGATTAATGTAATGTGGTTGGTGGATCATCTACAATGAGCTAGAAAAGGTTATAAAATGAAGCACAAATTTCCTAAAAAAAAAAATTGGCTTGCGTTCAGCTGAAATTCAAATTTTTTTGTTATTTTTTTCGCACGAATACTTGAGTTTTTTGAAGTTAATTTAGTAGTAGACTTTTTTTTGAAAATAGACGCGTTGAGGATTTTTTTTTTTGCATGAGAATTTAAAATGTGTTTGAAGTGGAAAATCCCTACAGGTTCATGAATTAAAACGTTTTTTTTGAATTTTGAAAAATTTGCCAGGGTTTTGTGAAATTGTCGGCCTTTGAAAAATGTCCATTGTTTTTTTTTCAATTTTTTGAAAAAAATTGTGCAATTATGGAAAAAAAACTCTTCAAGTTTTGGAAAGTATCGTCTTATGTTCAAAAGATTTTCTTGTTTTTCTAAATGTTTCAATTTTTTTTGGAAAAAACGAGCATTTTTTACGAAATTATGAAACTTGATAAAAATTATTCTAGTTTTTGGAAGACTTATTTTTTAAAAATGACTTCCCAATTTGGGGAGATTCGTCAGTTTTTGGAAAAGCATCCGGGCTTATATCAACCGGACCAAAAATGAGGTCGGATCTTCCAATTTTGCTCAAATTTTTTTACGAGTTTTATTCACATTAACCGCGATCATTTGTCTTCTAATCGGGGGGGGGGGGGGTGTCGTCAATTTTTAGCAATTGCGATTTGTTTGGCCAAATTTTTCCCAATTTTGAAGGCTCATATTCGAGATCGGTTATACTTGGAGGAAAAAAACTATTTGCGGGATTTGGAAAAATAATTGATAGGGGAAAATTCAAAAATGATAATTACATTTTGAAGAGCTCAAAGTTGAACGGTTGGAGTGGTGAAAGTTAAACTTTCACACAATCAGTCCAAAAGAGAAAGCTACCTTTTTTAAAAATCTTGAAAAAATTACAGTGAGTAGTCCTTTTTACCCCTTTTTCAATCAAACAAATTTTCAAGGTGGGGATTTCTTACACCCCTTTGAGGTTACAGGGGCCCCAAAAATTTGACCAAAATTCAAAAAAAATCGAAAAAGTAAAGTAACCATCGATTTCTACAATTTGGAAGGCCCGAGTTCGAATTTAACTCGGGTTTTTCATCGACCCCCTAAACCCTCCTCATAGGGCAAAACTAAAAAAAATGAAAAAAACGGTGACCGTCTTTGTTAGGTTTTTTGGGGGTCATGAGTTCAAATATTTGCTCATTTTTGGGTTTTTCGAACCCCCTTGCTTTCCCCCCCCCCCCAATTTTTGGGAAAGTAGTTAAGAAATGAAAATAAGCGTGTGGCATACGATTTCCTAATTTGAGGCGTAGAATTCGAATATCGACTTACTTTTTGTCCGACCCCCTTCTCGGCTCTAACCGACCCCCTTCCAAAAATTTTATGGGAAAAGAAAAAGTTATTCTACGCAAAATTTCCCCTGGGGTTTTTTGGCTAGTACCTGCAATATGTCCCCGTTTTCATTGGTTTTTAAAATTGAAAATAGTGTAAGGGGGGGGACCCCTTTTATTACAAGCCCCATTGAGTAATACGCATTTTTTTTTATCATTTTTTCAGCCCCGGATTCCCTGAATACCGCCTCGAAATTATCGAAGCTTTTTTTAATTTTTTTAATCTAAGTTGAAAAATTAGTTGTAGGTTTTATATTAGGAATTTAAAATTTTTATTGTTAATTTTAGTCGAGCTCCCCCCCTCTCTAGGCGTTTTATAAATTGGGATTTTTTTTTCTGGGTACAAAATTTGTTAAAGGGGAAATGGGTTTGTCCTCGAGGTTATGATTCGAGGTTACGTGTTCAAATTTGCTTCAAAAATGCAGGGCGATTGGTGCAAGGATTGAAAAATTTTTTTGGTTTTTTTTTTTCGGCTTTTTTTATGGTCGGGAGAATTTCGAAGGTGGGTGAAGTGGGGAGCGGGGGGAATATTTAGGCGCACCCCGATTCGGTATCTGGTGAACCTGGACACCTCACGAAAGGGAAGGCCCCCAAGTTTTCTTCATCCCTGGGCGATCACTCCGAGATACTGGGGGTTTATCCCGGCGAGGGCTAAATGATGCTAGCGGTCGTTTTTAACGACGGGTATTTTTCGTACCATTTTAATTTCAATAAAAAGTGGTGATTAAATCGCGGGTCAAAGTGCGTGTGAAATTGGTAGTGAAGTGTTTTTTTTTGATTGGGCCTCCCTAATAAGTGCCCCGGTGCCTTTTCAAATTTTGTTTTTTTTTGGGGATTTTCAGTTAGGGGTGTCATTTTCGGGGGGAATTCAGAATTCGCCCGGCGGGGTTGGAGTTGGGTTTTTACGAGGCTCGGGCCCGGTAAAAGGTAACTTTAGTTCCCTACAGGTGCTGTGCTTTTGGGAAAACTCAGACACCGGCAGAGGGGAGCGTTCGTATGGTGAACGGTTACCGTACCCTTTTGGCACGTGGCCTTTTCCCCCCCTTTCGGGGAGTCGTTAGACACACGCCCTTTGGCGCTTAGGACAGCTGGTTTTGCCCTGGGGGGTGGTGGGTTAGGGAAAAGGCCCCTGGCCTCGGGATTTGGGCTGGCAGCTCTGTGGACGAGGTGCGCTAATACCTTGCACGAGGTGAAGACCGCTTGGTATGAGATCCACGTCGCTGCATAGGTAAGGAAATTAGGCGTCCTTTGGCGACATATAGGGGGGTGTTGACCGGTTTTTTAAAAGCACTTTTGATTCCCAAATTTAATTGGGTGCGAAATAGATTCATTGAGCGTTAAAATTTTACCAAATTTTTAAAAAATTGGGCTTTTTGGCGTTTACGAAGATACGCGGGCTCAAATTTTGGATTTTTTGGGTAAAAATTTTGGTGTTTTTTAATTTCGACGAGAAGTGATCGGGTTTTTTCGAGGGTTTATTTCCCCTTTTTTTTTTTTTTTTTTTTTTGGAAAAAAAAATATATCAACTTCGCATTTCGGGGGGAAATTTAGTTCAGGAATTTCAAATCAAACTTTGAGTAAAGGGGGGTTTGTTGTTTTTTTGTCGGAGTAGGCGTTTTAGTGGGGACCTTGGGTATATTTATTATGTACGTAGTTGTATTGAAATGTTGTTTAAGTTTCAAAATTGTGATAACGATCAGGTTTTTTTGGGGCTCCGAGCGGCCGGCAGTTTTTTTTAGCCCGATCGGTTAAAACTAGATTTTAGAGTGTAATTTTTTTTTGCCGCGTGTTCAAGAATCAAATTTTGGGTTTGGTTTGTGTTTTTTTTGCTGTCGCCAAAGAAGGTTATCGGCCAAAAATCTTGGTGGACAGCGTTCGAGTTGAATATTCATTTTTTCAGTAGTAACGAATGCGTAGGTACTTGGAAAATAAACAGCGACCTCGAACGGACGACGTACGAAATACCAGTATTCGAGCGAATTCAAGTCGCCAAAAACCGATTTAATGTGCATTTTTTCGATTAGGCGAAACGCCCCCCCTTTTTTTAATACATTGCGGCTCAATATTTAAAAAAAAACGACTAACAAAATTTTGAAAAATTAATGTACAGCAAGAGGCGAATTGTCGATTCATTATTGTTTATCTTGGTTTTTAAAAAGAATAGTTTTTAAAAATACTAATTCAGGCCAAAATTTTGAGGATTAATGAAAATGGATGCTGAATTAATTTACGATCTGATTTAGTCATATCCGACTTATTTCCAGCAATTTTTAGCTGAGAATAGACCAAAAGGTGAGTATTTTAAATTGAAAGAAGGAAATTACCCCTTTTTGGAAAAAGAAAAAGTGATTAAAACTTCGATTTTACCTGGGGAAATTTAATTTTTGGAAGAAACGAAGAGATTTTTTAAGTGAAAAATTTCGTCATTTTTTTTATACTTCGACTTCGGAAATACCTGATTGTAGCAGAAAAAAAACGTTATTCATTGTACTTTGAAAAAAGCCTGATATATGGCGATAGGGAAAATTAAATAATAGAAATTAAATGGTATTTTTTTTCATTGCGCTTTTGGGGAAAAGCCTGCAATTACCTGCGGAGGCAAATTAAATAACAAAAACGATTAACTAGCCTAGAAAAGTAACGATTTTTGGTTTTAAAAATGGCGAATCATCGCCCCAAAAAAGCTATCCAAAGCGAAAATATCCGGCTCGTTGAATTTTTCGAAACTAAATACGTATAATTTTTACGTTTTTTTTCCATTATTAAACTTTTTAAACTCAGAATGATTTATTTACGTAAAAATTTAAACAGATAGCTTCGAAAAATTTCGAATAGAGTATTAATTTAGCAAAAAAATTTTCAACCTCATAATTTTTGTAGTTTCGATCCTCTCCTAAAAATCGCATTTTTTTAATTTGCAACCTCATAATTTTTTTGCTCTCGATCCACTCATAATTGTTTTGGTTTTTGACATCTCTAAAAAACTGCATTTCGAATTTTTCAACCTCATAATTTTTTTGCTCTTGATCCTTCTAAGAAAAAGGGCGGTTTAAAAATTTAAAATTAGAAAGCACTTATAGTATTTACTCTAGAATTTACGTCTGCGTCAAGAAGGGTTTAGTGGAAAAATGGTACGAGCCAAAATGCCACTTGTCAAAGAAAAAGAATTCAAATTTTGAAGGGGAAATAAAATATTTTTTTGAATTTTAAGAAACTTTAACAAAAACACATTTTTTTTTGGGTGAAAAGGTTGACAAATTTAATTTCCTATGTATTTTTGAAGGGGAATCTGGCCCATCACGTTTTTTTCTTACACGCCAGTAGGGTTAAACAAAGGGTAAGTTTTCAATACGAATACTTTCCCCCTCAGATCGGTGAGTGATGAAAATAGTGAAAAGAACTATCATGATTTTTTAACCCTTATAACTTAGACCTGCTTAGACTTATTCATTGCATATCGGAAAAAGCCTTTTATGATATACGTAGGCAACTTTAACGTGAATTTTGAAAAAATATCATTAATTTTCACAGATACGTGAGAAATACATAAAAAAAAGCCTTTTTTTGGGAAAGAGATAGGCAACTTAAAATAAACAAACGGGAAAAAAAACCCTTGATAATAATTAGCATAATTGCATAGATATGTGAAAAATTTCGACATTATTTATTACCCCTCGAAAATACCTTTTTTTTACATGAGATAACAACTCCAATAAAGAAAAAAATTTTAATCGAATGAGGTGTAAAAGGGATTTGTAATGCTATCAACAATGTTTTTAAAAACAATATGAGCATAATTATACAGTAAAGAAAAAAACCAGTGAAAGCTTTAATCGAAAAATTTATATTTTGATCTTCCCATTTTGTTACTCACCTATTGGAATAGAAATTTTTCATTTTAAATCGAAGTTTTTCCCCTTTCGAGAATTAATCGATCCCTTTGTTTTATAAGATTTTATCCATTTTTAGGTATTTTCTTGTGTCAAAAAATTTGTCAGTGAGATTTAGCGGGGGAAAAGAGAGATCAAAGTTAGATTTTATAGACGGAGAATTTATTTAATAAAAACCTGAAAAAACTTACACATTTATTTAAACAAAAGTAAGTACTTTTCAAAGGAGATACTTCAGCCACAACTTGAGTTCAAATTTCGTAAGAAAGCTTTTCTAAATTAATTTCTAGTAGATACACCATATTAACCATTTCTTTAGGCAATTACCACCAATGAATATGGAGGATTTTTTTACGTTTTGTCAGGAAGGATTACATTTCGAAAAAACGTTCTCGAAGATCGGAGGTAGGTAAGAATAAGAGAATTTTTTTCAAATTTTGGTTTATTTTTTAAAAAAAACGAGATAGGTGTCGTTTTCGACTATTCGAGTCGCCGATTCCCAATCCGCTGTCCATTTTTTCGTAGGCCTTCCTTCTCGAGTTATGGCCAATTTTTTGCCTCGAAAAACGGTTTTTCCCGGGAAACCCCAGTGCTGTCGCGCAAAACAAAACCAAAAATTTAATCAGCGGCCCCCAAATTAGTCGAAAACGACATTTTCTGAGTTTTTTTCGACACTTTTTATTTTTGGGCAAAAAATTTGGGCCTTAAAAATGGCCATTTTCTGAAAACGGCGACCCATCGGGGAAAAAAAAGATGCCCCCGTTTTAATTCGCCGTGTCCAAATACCCACCTAGACACCCGCAGTCGATCGAGGACAAAAAAATATTTGGGCCCAAAAAATAGAAGGGGTTTGTTCTGCTTTTTTTTGTTTTAAGATTTTTTTAAAAAAATCGAGATAGGTCCGTTTTCGATAATTCGAGGGCGCTGATTCCGAATCCCCTGTCCATTTTGCGTGACCCGCCTTCTGAGTTGGACAATTTTCGCCTCGAAAAGCGGGTTTTCGGAAACGGTGGTCGCGCAAAAAAAACACCAAAATCGTAATCAGCGGCTCCGAATTTTCGAAAAAAGACATTTTCGCGAGTTTTTTCAAAAACTTTTTATTTTTGGGCAAAATTGGGGTTTTTAAAAATGGCAATTTCTTGAAAACGGCGACCGACGGGGGAAAACTGATGCCCCCCTGGAAAACGCCTTTTCCCAAAACCCCACCCTAGAACCCCGCACGTCGATCGGGGACAAAAAAATTTTGGGCCCCCAAAAAAAGAGAAGGGGGTTGTTCAGCTTTTTTTGATTTCAAGATTTTCAAAAAAAAAAGGTGGGCTTTTCGAAAAAATTCGAGGCCAAAACCCCCAATCCCCCTGTCCCTTTTTCGCGCTGACCCTGCCCTTTTCGAGTTTTGGACAATTTTTGCCTGAAAAAAAAAAATAGGATGGAAATGGAGGAGGGATGAATTTTAGATCGTTTTAGAAAAGTGGGCAGTTCTTCTCCCACAGATTTTTTCCAAAAAAAGTCAACTTTTTTTTAAAACCCGTTTTTTAAGTCATTTTGAAGCGAAACACCGAAATAGGAGTGAAAATAAATAAAATTTAGGTTGCTGATTTCGAAATTTATGTCTTTTTCATAGTTTAAACCCTGTTTCGGAGTTTCCTTTCTTTGAATTTGTTTCCAACCAAAATCAAAAATCACAAATGGAAAAATTTTCGCCTTTTTTCTTTTTGCACTTCGAATTTTCAAATTTTATTATCAGCTAATTCATTTAAAAAAATAATAACTAATTTTTTTACAACAATTTTATAATTTTAAAATATAAACGAATCAAAGTAGCACATTTACAATAAAAAATTTTCAATGACATTACAGGTAGATAGGTATAAAAGTAAAAAATTTTAATCGAAAGGATAAAACCCAATAACAAAATATAATTTTTTATATTAACAGAAAAGGTTTAATTTCCCCAAAAATTGTACGATAGGTACTTATGTAATAAAAAATTCACATTTAAAACGATCAACTCAATTTTTTTTTTCAATAACGGAAAATAATGCAGTGACAGGATAAATTTTATTGTAAATTGGTTAAAAATTTTTCCTTTTAAAAAAAAATTCAATTTTAATTTTTCAGATTGTCAAAAACATAAAAAATTAACATTTTTTTTTTATTTTTTAAAAAAAGACAAAAACAGTCAAAATTTCTTCACACTTTGGCATCCTGTATAGAAAAAAAACTAAACTTTCAATGTTTTTTTTAAAAAAAAAAAAAAATTACAGAGCAGGAAAAAAAAAACCCTTAAAACTTTTGGAAAAATTGAAAACATTGTAATTTGAAGAATAATCATCATAGTTTCGAGTTTTTTTCTCAGAGTAAAAAAAAACGAAAAAATATTTTTGAATTACGAGCGATATTTTTTCATAAAAAATTGATCCTCTGAAGAGGAATTCTTATTGTAACATCACTGTCTTAAAAATAACCTACCAGGAAGATATACGACGAATTAAAAATAGGTAATTCTTGATACCTACATCTTTAATATTTTCCCCCCAAAATTCGAGCATTTTAAAAATTTAAAGGGAAAAAAAAATAACGAGGGAGGTAAGAAAAGTCCCCCCGAAATATGAATGAAAGGGGTTATTTTGTCGCCCGGACGGAATATCAAAATTCCCGATTTCTGGGGGCCCGTTTGAAAATTGGTCTAGGCCCATGCGATCGAAATTTGATTTAAAGGATTTTTTCATGTGTTTTAAAGGGAGGAAAATTTTTTTTTGGAAATATCATTTTTTGTGACCCAATTTATAGTTCGTTCGGGGAGAAAAAAAAATTGATATAACTTTTTTCCCAAAAAGAATTGAAGGGGTAATATTAAATTTAAAAGCCCCTTCAATTTTTTGAGTTTGGCAAAAAGTTATATCATATTTTTTTTTTCCTGACACGGAACTACAAGGGAAAAACAAATGATGATTTCCCAGAAAAAAAAAATTTTCCCCATTTTAAAAACAATGTAAAAAATGAAAAAAACGGGAAATTTTGATCGAAGGCCTAGACCCAATTTTTAAAACGGGCCCCAGCAATCTGGAATTTTTTATTCGCGCGCGGGCGACAAAAT
>JAVBJF010000162.1:600000-839433 GCA_033439095.1 Pseudococcus viburni
TTTAACCTTAACCCTTTTTAAAAAATATCCCCTTCACCAAAAAGCGCGAGAATGATCAGAACATTCAAGTTGAGTATAATTTTTTGCTCTTAACGACGGGTTTTCGGCTTGAAAATTATCAATTTGGGTTCTGTTCGTAATTTTATTTAAAAAAAAAACATCAAAATTGACTCAAATTTTATCATTTTTTAAAATCTGTAAAAAAATTTAGTGAAAACTTGACTTCTTTTTTGGAGGAGAGGAGTGGTTTTTCTGCAAAACTTTTTGAATTAACGGAATTGCCTACGAGAAAAACCAAAATGTGTTTGAAAATTTTTTGGGTTGATTGAAATGTGTACCTAATACCTATACATTTCAACACTGGTGTCAAATTTTAAAAATTGCGTTTAATTTTGAATATTTTGTAGAATTTTGAAAGTGGGGTCAGTTTTGAATATTGTGCCACATTTTAGAAATTACTTCAATTTTTTGGTTAATCTGTAAAATTCGGAAAATTGTGTTAGATTTTGAAAATCTTATTTTTTAGAAACCTTCTGCAAAAAACGCGAGAATGATCAAAACATTCAGCTTGAGTAGGTCTAGGCACCTTTTTGCTCTCAACGACGGTTTTCCGGCTTGAAAATTATCAGTTTGGTTTCTATTCGAAATTTCATTCAAAAAAGAGCATTAAAATGGACTCAAATTTTATCATTCTTTAAAATCTGTAGAAAAAAATTAGCGAAAATTTGAGTTCTTTTTTGGTGGAGAGGAGAGGGGGCGGGTAAAATGCTGAATTTTGTTTTTTGCAGTAACGTTTTGAATTAACAAAATTACGAAAAAAATCGAAATTTGTTCTTTTCAACTTGAAAATTTTTTGGATTGATTGGAATGCGTACATTTCAGTCGTGTTTTTCAATCCTCCATAACAACAAGAAAAACCTACCCCATATGTACCCTAAATAAATGGAATGAAGGCCTTTTAGCAACGACCGATTCTTTTATTCGTATTATTTATTAATTCGCTCATTATTACTCAATTTTTAATTTTCGTGTTGATCTCATTTCAATCGATTTTATCTTCAATTTTGAAAATTTTTTGTAATTTGAACGCGTTTCATACCTACATTTTGTAATCATTAGGTAAGAGGGAGGAGTTTTATTAGGCACCTAAGGCTGTAAAGAAAAGTATGAGCTGAAAAAATTAAGCCAATTTTTTTGTTTGAGGCCTTGGCTATGAAGAATCAAAATTTTTTAGCTCTGGCGAGCCTCTTAAAAAACAAGGGGCGGGGGATCTCCCCCCCTTCTGCACAGGTCTATAGGCAATCCATTTTTCAACCAGTTTACCAGTTAATTTCAGAATACATATTGAAAATTCTTTTTTGTGTTGATACCTATGTATTTATTACTTCATTTTGAAAATTTTACTAAAAATTTGAATTTTGCATGGGTTCAGCTTTTTGGAAAATTTAATGCTGAAAAATTTTAGAAAACGACGCAAATCTTGAAATTGAAAATTTTCTTGCGTCTTTTGAAAAAAAAAATAATGAGCAAGATTTTATTTATTTTTTTGTTTTCGGGTGTTCAATTAAAATAAAATTTTTTAAGTCTCTTAAACTATAATCAAAATATCTACTTTTTTTTTCAATGAGTGAATTTTGAAATGTTTAATGGATGGTTTGTGTACTCATTCATGAATAGGCATTGCTCCTGCGATGTTGAAAATGACAAAAATTTTTCTATCGAACGAGGGACCTACCCGAGGTCTGACACGCCTGAAACAAAATTTTTTACAGGCTTGTAGAGCATTTCAAGAAACTTCCACAGTTAAAATTTCAGCCCCTAAAGTTGACTGAGAGTGAGTTATGGGGGTTTTAATTTCAAAAAATCTCCTAATACACCCAAAAAATACAGAAATCTAAATAACTCGCCTCTATTCGGTATTTAGAAGATAAATTTTATACCACGAACTACTTATGCTCGGTTTCGGCCTTCTGGAGGTGGGTAGTCTCCTGGATTCGCATGTAACACCTCGGGAGGGGGGGGGGGGGAATTTTCAGTCATACCTTATAAGGTAAAATAACAATTGTTGATCAAGGTATCAATTACGGACCGCAACTTTGAGGCGATGAGGCGATATAGTTAGTTCCCGCATGTTGACCAAAAAAGTCACCGTTCGCGGCACCTTGTTGAGCAGAGTCTTCTCTACCTAAATGATAATAACCTCGGATCACTTTCCGTTCCATCTAACCCAAGTAAAATTCATTTTTTAAAAAATGTTCAATTTTTTAGTGAAAAATACGTTTTTAAGTTGGCGTCGGATTAAAATTCGTGTAGAAAAAATAAATATCAACTTTTTTCAAGACTCCTGCGTTTTTTTGGCTCTAGGGATGTACTAGTAACTATTTTTTCAGCGAGGTCGAACCAATTTTCATATTTTGGATTTATGTTGTAGGCATATGAAAAAAGTACAAAATTCATGCTTTTTAAGTGTAATAATTTCGCAAAATCTCGAGTATTTTGACTCGTGTTTGGTTTTTCACATTATTCAAAGTGTAAATTTTCAGAATCTATCATCACATAAAAAATTTTACCTGATCCATGATTGGTTTGACCCGTAATTGGAATTCAAAATCTGTGTTTTGCAATTGAATTTCTACCAATTATGGATCGATCCACAATTGGTAGTTTTTCAACTTGCGTTTTTCGTGAATCTGATGATCAAAACAGTTGAAGTTGGTCCTTCTGACCTTAAAAATATAATCAAAGCAGAATTTTTTTTTGGGCGAGTTATTCCATGATCCGTAATTGGTACCTCCTGAAAAATCACATTTTTTAGGACATGTTTTCAAATGCTTAAACGAAATTGTTGAAACTTTTTTTTGAAATTCACCCTTCCTACGCGAAAGAGGAAGTTTGAACTTTGTTTTTAAAAAAAACGGTAAATTTGGTCCATAAATAGCAATTTTATGGCATTTTAAAAAAATACAGGAAAATTGAAATAACTCCGCTACTGACGGATTAAGTTTTAGGCAATTTTTCGAAATAAATTCAAACCCCATAACCCCCCCCCCCAAGTCAATTTTAGCGGCTGAAATTTTGGCTTTGAAAATATCTTGTGGTGCTCTACAAGGCTGTAAAAATTTTTTTGTTCTTGGAATGTCAGACCTCGGGCAAGCCCCTTATAATAATAAGTTACATTTACCTATTCTTATTCGATTTTTTTTACAAATTTTTAGTAATAGACATAATATAGGTATTAAGTAGTTAACGTTGGAATAACTTACGATTAGTACGAAATAGCGTTAAAATAAAATTCGCAACTTATTCATTATTTAAACTAGGTATTAAGTGATTAATATTGATTAAATTTGTATTTTTTTTCCACAGAAATGAGCATTGTTCAAGGATGACCATGTTATCGGGTTCGCAGAAATTGTACGGCGATTCGGCGACGAGCAACGCTGGTGGAGCAAATTCGTCGGCAATGGCGTCGACGACCAGCTCATACAGCATAAACTCGATGAGCGGCTGCATTCCGATGAATTCATGCTCGCCTCAGAATTTCAACGGGAACATGCTGTCGTCATCTGGAGCAGCCTCCGTTATGGGCGGTATGTCAATGGGTGGCGGCGGCGGAGCAGCCGGAAATTGCATGACATCCGGCGGTATGAGCTACGGCGGTAATATGAACTCGTGCATGGCCTACAATAGTACATTAGGCGTTTCGAGCATGTCGGGCGTCTCGAGGAACGATCTGAATGCCGAGGATACTTCGCCAAATTCGGTAACCGGATTGCAACGCGCCAGAGTAGACAAAACGTACCGAAGAAATTACACGCACGCCAAGCCTCCGTATTCGTATATTTCGTTGATTACGATGGCCATACAGAATTCACCGTCGAAAATGCTAACGCTGTCGGAAATCTATCAATTTATCATGGATCTATTTCCGTTCTACAGGCAGAACCAGCAACGTTGGCAGAACTCCATCAGGCATTCGTTGTCGTTCAACGACTGCTTCATCAAAGTTCCCAGAACGCCGGATAAACCGGGCAAAGGCTCGTTTTGGACGTTGCATCCGGAATCGGGCAACATGTTCGAAAACGGCTGTTACCTTCGTAGGCAGAAACGCTTCAAAGATGAGAAAAAGGAGGCCGTCAGGCAAACGCACAAAAGCGTCTCGCCGCACCACCACCATCATTCGCATCACGACAACGGCTCGACCGGCAGCGATAAAAAATCCGTCGAGAAGTTACAAAATCTGGTCGAAAAGACCGGCGCCAATAGCGATCTATCAATGTTAGGCTTAGGCAAAGATACCGATCCGATGACTAGTCTGCTGCAGCATGCGACCGGCCAGTCGGACTTGTGCGCGGCCCAGCAGCATCACCAGCAACAACACCATCTCGGCCTCCAGCAGGAAGATATCGCCGCCATGATGGGCAGATGTCATCCGCACTTCGGCCTCAGTTCCGGCGCCGATCACCATTACAATCACCATCACCATCATCATCACGGCATCAAGACCGAGTACTCGGGCCCGGCCAGCCATCCGTTCTCCATCACCAGACTGCTGCCCACCGAGAGCAAACCCGATATCAAGATGTACGATATGGGCATGGCTGCGGCCGCAGCCGCTCAATACGCTCAATACAATCCGGCCGCCGAATATTATCAAAACTCGTTGTACCATACGCCGACCGGAACGGCCGCCTTGTGACAATACCCGTTGGCTTGAGAGCCACCATCGTCCGCAACGTCGTCTCAGTCACTAATTTACCAACAACAGATCTCGAATACGCTATCTTCCTCCTTTTCTCCGTCGTCCGACTCCGACGCTTATTCGGATTCGTTTACGGTGAGCTAAGTTTTTATTTTATGACTTTTTTTAGTCTTGAAAAATTATATGCCTAATGTATACCTATTTTACATCTTCACATGTACTTATGGTGTAGGTAGGCAGGTAATTATTGGAAATACGACAGACTAGGTATATAAATTTCGGGTTTGAAAAATTCACCGAATGATTTTTCGGTGTCCCGTGAGCGGTAGACAGAGGAAGAAGATAAGATAGAAATAATCTTTTATTATTTTCTTTAATTGAAGATACTGTTTGGTCTATTGAACAAAGTATCTAATCTGTGCTTATGTAGGTATTGAAATCATTGTTAAATTGAATACCTACTACAAAATTCTCACCAAAATTGAAGTCTGTCGAATGTTTCATACTGTGTGAGGAAAAAAATAGCAGATAGTCTAATTAATTACTAGTCAGCGAGTGTTACTGGTTTCTCACTTCGAAATTGCATCTCCTCTAGGGACGGACCGAGAGGTGGCCTAGTGGGCAACTCCCTTCAATAAAGGCAAAATTGCATTTTTGATCGAAATTTTTTTGAAAACGGATGGTTTTTTTGATAAATTGTCGCATTAGGTTGGAAAAAATGGGAAAAATTATTTCCTTCCGAATTTTTTTGATTTTTTTTGTCCCTTCGATGATCCAGTTTCCGTACGTCCTTGACCCTTTTTCAGAATTAATACTCAGAATATTTAGGCATTCTAAGTTGAGTTATTTATATCCTACTGTTGAAATTGAAGGCAAACATAGCAGGGTGTCTAACAAGTCCTTCCGGTCCTTATATTGGCTGAAGGGTCCTTCCGGTCCTTCCGAAGTCCTTATATTGAGTAAAAAGTCCTTCCCATTTCAAATTTTGAGACTCACCCGCCAAAAGCTAAAATAAATGACTAATATTTGAAATGTCGCTAGTGGCAACTTTGTGTGAGATGATGAAAAATGATATGGGTGCCTGAAAAAAGTTCAGCTTTTGAATGCTCTTTTCTCCAAAAAATTTCGCCCTCGCTTCGCTCGGGCTCAGTAAATTTATACGATTTTATTTTCAAAATAATGGTATGAAACTTCTTCCTTTCCCAGCCTAAGCAATTAATATTTTCAAGTGGAAAAATTGTCCTTCTCACTTATCAAAGGAGGTAACGATCTCGATTGCAATTTTCAAAAATGTTTTGATTTTTTGGAAGGAAATCAGGAATGGGTCCATAGATATTGTTTTTTTGGAAAGTCTAAACAAAACACGGAAAAAAGCACAAATTTTACCTATACGTACTAGAATGAAGAAATTTTTAGATTCTGAATGCCCTTTTTTTCAAAAATTTTCGCCTTCGCTTCGCTTAAGCTCAGTGAATTTACTTTTTTTTTCGAAATCATGGTAGAAACTCTTCTCTTTCATCTTGAACAATGAAATATTTTGAAACAGTAAAAATTTGTCCTAAAATGAGTTTGCTTTTTTTTTTTTTTGGGGGGGGGTCGTCACAATATTAATTTTGAAAAGGTCAAGCTGAAAATCCTTCCAAGGTCCTTCTAAAGTCCTTCTTTTGGAGTTTGAGATTTTATTAGACACTCTGGTTTGGTATACTGTTGAAATTGAAGTAAACCATAGGCGGATTTGAGGGAATAGATCGGGGGGGGGTTGAGCCCCAGATCACTTCAAATGTTAATAAGCAACAAAAAAAAAGAAAATCCCTTTTTTATTAAGAACAAAACAGCAAAACAAAAGCACAACAGAATGAAACAAGAACGACTGGGCCCAAACACACATAGGAAATTTTATGTATTAATTTTGAGTCAGTGGGAAATCAAAGTTGAAAAATTGTCTACAACTTCAAATGAAAAAATGAATTGTGGTCCAGGCTTTTTTCGAGTAAAAACAGACAAACAAATATCCGAATTTTTCATCAACTTCCAATTTCTTATCAATAACCAGGTATCACTTTTTTCTATAAAAATTGTTCGGTGAAATGAGATCATTTTCAAACACTAACGAAAACAATGCTCAATGGGCATAAACACGAGAAATGGGGGGGGGGCAATTTCACTTTTGGGAGGGCTTGGGACTCGCCCTAAGTCGTCTATGAAAGCAACATTGCTAAATTTCAGTTACGGTTTTCTGTTCTTTCCTTTCACAAAAACCGTATCCATTTATTATTTTTTTTGTATCGTACTTTTGAATTAAAGAGGTCTCACTCCTTCAATTTCCATTTAGTTTTGAACGATTTTCAAAAATAAACAAACAATGATATTTTAAATTCATCATGTCTTTTCGTTTCCATAAAATTTTTTATTTTATTTTTCTCTTCCCCAAAAAAAGAATTAATTTGCTGATGGATATGAAATGGTAAAATCCGATTCTGCACTTGAATTCAATCAGATCAGGATTCGTAAGGTACGAAAAAGCACAAATTTTTACTGTGCAGCGCAAAATCACGAAAAAATCATGAAATTTATTTCCTTAACTTCAAGAAATAAGCAACGAAAGTGAATATTAATAATATTTCGTTTGTTGTCAAATTTTTTCTCCGAAATCATGATTTTTTTCAACGTGTATTGATGAATGAAGTTTTGAAAATTTAACATTCTTTTTAGGATTGAAATTTTGTAGAAGTGATGAAATTAAAACTTTATTTAGACTTCTTTTTCTTCAAAAATGTTCGCCTTTGGCCTCTCCGATTCAGTGATTTTGCATATTACTTAGTATTTTCGTGTCTAAAAAATCATTGTGTTTAGTCCCAGTCAAAAATTATTTCAATAGAAGTGCTCTTTTGTCTTTGCAAGAATACCTACTTTGCGTGAAGTCTGTGAAGAGATTTTAAAAAAATCGTAAAAATTGGTTCGAATAATCTGGAAAAGTTGGAAAAATCATTTTTGAAAAATAGTAGTACCCCTGAAAGGGATTTTCATAATTTTTCTCTCCATCTTTTTGGGAGACGTTATCAATATTAACGGAGGATTTTCGGAAATCTAAGAAGTAGCGTGGAGGAATTGTGAAAAATGTACAAATTTTTGTTGTTTGATTTTTCTGCGAGCCCTCTGCAGATGTAACAAATTTTTGAAAGGAATTTTCGGGGTGTCCACTTTCTGGAAAACTTGGAAATGTCAGGGAATTTTGGAATTTTTCCTGAATTTTTTTTTAAATCTAAAGGAAAGATAAATCATCTATAAAAAGTGTTTCTTTGCTGATTTTATCAATTATAAAGTTTTCAAGAAACACCTTCGCTTCCCTGGGACCAAATTGTTACGTTTTTTAACTGATTTTTTTATTTCTCATTTTTAATAAAAAAAATGGATATTTAAATCCATGTCTTTGTCCATTAAATTATGAATTTTTTCAAAAAAAAAAATTACCTCGCTATTCTCGAGGGTAATTTACACTCTTTCTTTTTACAGAATTAATTTAAAACGTAATTATTTTGGAAACGTGCTTTTTAATGAGCTCTGATGAGAAAGGAGTGCCATAACTCCTTTGACCACGATGTCGAGAGAAAAAAAGGAGGGAATGGAAAAACATTGATCATGTTTTGGAAAACCTCAATGAAGAAAAATTGATGAGTTTTCAGCTTTTGAGGGTGTTTTTTCACAAAATTTTTCGATTTCTCAACAAAATAATTTATATTTTACCCTCTATCGATTTTTCTATTTGCTGGGATCAGCCGAAAAATTGTTCTTAGGGCTTGCATGAAATTTATAAATTTGAGGCACCTGTTTTTAAATTTTTTTAAAGCAGAAGCCGAGGAGGTGGTGGAGAAGTGCAATGAATTGTGAAAAAATCTAAATTTACAGCCTGGAAAAATCCGAATTTTCATTTGCATGATTTGATAGACACCTGGCATAATTTGTTTCAGTTTTCAAAACTTCATAATTTTACCTTAAAACAGAGTTTTTCTTTTTTCATTTAAAATTTTCCCTGTGATAAATTCAACTTCTCAAGTGTTTGTGTGGAGAAGAGAGGTTCAGAAATTTTCAGTATTAAATTTGTGTCGTTTTTGTAGCCGGAAAAGAGGCATCTTAAAATCACGTAAAAAGTAGTGTTTTTGAAAAATAATTCTTGGACATCATACGAATAAATTATCCTCTCCTCCAGCGTCATGAATATCATACGTAAAACGTCTGAATTATTGTGGACACCCTGATTTCAATTTTTAATTTTTGAGTGATAAGGAACTGTTCGATGAGGATTTTGATTTAAATTAATTCCAATAGTTAGCACCTATTAAATAATCTTAGCCTATGCAGGTCTCGGTATTATACTATCAAACCAAAATTATGGCTGCATAATGTTCAGTTTTGGCTTCTTATTGAAAACTCGAATTTAAAAATTTGCAAAACCGTAATTCAGATTTTTTAGAGTGCATATTATAATAAATTTCCGTTACATTTGAAAAAATTATGTTTTTGGGTACGTAAATTAACCTGATCACAACATCATTAAACATAATTATCATCCAATTTTAGTATGTACCTAGTTAGCCATACTTGCAAAAAAAAAAAACAAATACTTAATCATATAAAATTTATGAGATATAAAAACGTCACACTAGGAACCAGCTTTCATTACAATTAATTTATTTTGAGATTTCCGAATAATTTTTTTTTAATTTTCAAACTTCGAATTTTAACTAGGCCTCAACTCGAAACTGACAGCCTTAATTTTGGTGATGTGGTGATTGGACAAAATTCCTATTGAGGCCACGACTCATCAAAATTCCGTTGGTTGGGAAATTCATAATATCATAATCATAAAGTTCTTTGGTATATCTATACATATTCAGAACATCGAAATTCTCGTGATACAAAATACAAATCTCTCGACGTGGGTTACGAAATATTAGAAAGATGAACTTATTAGGGAGGAGCTAAAAACACATTACCACTTCTGTTAACGCGTCAAGTCCACCTTCTTTTTCGATCCCGTTGAAAATAGAGAACCTTGGCACTCATTTCTACTTATTATTTTATTTTAAAAAATCCTTGTTTTCTGTATTGAATTAGATGCTGTAAATATTGTAGGCTCCTTTTTTTTTCAATAGAATATAATTTATGCATCAGTTAAAATTTTCTTATCATTTCCTTCTCCTTCCTCTTCACCAGCACTCACAAACGTCTAAAGAGAATAACTGATTGATGTCTAAGATCAGTGGTATTTGTATACTTCAGAACGCCAAAAAATTATATTGTTTGTTTCAAAATTGAATTAAAATTTTAAAATATTTTTGACGTTTGATGATTATTTTATTTAAAAAAAAAATAGTATACGTACCTATATTTTATTGAATTTTTTTTTCGACTAGGTAGGCTTAGGAATCTTTCACTCAGGATAAAAAATTTTCTTCTTAATTTACCTACCTGCCTACCTACCTACATATTTCGTAATCACGATAGTCTGTTTATTCGAATATTTCAAATAAGCTAAATAAAATCGATGTACCTATCGATTATGATAAAAGTAGTATCGAAATAAGAAAATGTCATTGATTTTGTTACAGATGTAGGTAATTGTATTTTTAAACGTACCAACTCCAGATTTTCTATTTAAGTTCCTGCTACCTTTACTGAAAAAAAATTTAATAATCAACGACTGAATTCCGAGCTGTATATTTAACTACCTACTAAGTATACTGGCGCATTTATTTTAAAAAACATACCTAGGTACATAATATTTTATTCGATTTTATGACAATACTTCGCATCTACTTTCTCTATTCAACAGTTACGAAGAAAGAAAATTTTTATTTATGTAAGTTATAAAAGCTTTGTTTTTGTTGTTGTCTATTTTTATTTATTCTTTTTATACGTGTAGAAAATTTTTAGACTCGCAGATACGTTCTGTTTTTTTTTGTTTTTTTGTTCTTTTTTTATTATCAATTTCGTATACAATTTTGATTAATTTTGCCGATTTCAAATTTGTTCGTACTTTTTTAATGTTGTTTTTTTTTTCATTATTACGTGTCTTACGGGCCTATATTTTTAATCTATTTCGATGTATATAAATTTGTAATTTATTTGTTGATAGGTTTAATTTGTGCATTTTCGTCTTGTATATCAATCTGTTTTACTGTTATAAGTTTTGTACTTACTTTCAAATGCGATGAACATAACGCGGAGAAATTTTGCTCAAAATTGATCGCATAATGAAAAGTATACGCGAGCTTTTCACGTTCCAATTTTTAATAAAAGGGTTCCTTGTATTTTTCGAAGCAGTGTCGAGTGCAAAAAAACCGAAAGATTCTCGTATTAGTTTAGTGACGTATCTAGAAAATTATAAAGCGTGGTACGAGATGAATGCAAAAAAATTAAATGAAATGTCTTCCATTATCCCATGAGCTTTTAGTTACCATTTAAAAATTATCGTAGAAACTGGATTTACTGGTAATTTCATGGGTTTATTTTTCGAAATACTGTTCAAATTGTTTTATCAGACGAATTTTTGAGCAGGGAGGTTTTGAAATTTCATAGAATTAATCGACAAAAGTCGATTTTCTCGTAAGTAGCTACGAGAAGAAAAAATCCATCTACTTTGCTCGTTAACGTTTTATACGTAGTTGTAAAAAATTCGTATAATCGATTCGAAAAAGTAGCCAAATTTTCAAACGTTACGTTATTCGCGCATACGTTATAAAATTTTCGAATTAAATTGCGCCTGTGCGCCAACGTTTTTCGACTGATGAAAATTCCGAACACTAAAATCGATGTTTTTTCTTCTCGGCGTTTTGACTGAAATTTAATAATGTTTTGATGCGATCCTTTTATTAAAAAAAAAAAAAACATTCTCGCCAATTTTTTAAAATTATTTTGTATAAAAATTGGGGAGACTACTGTTAAATTTGAAACAAAACTGCCATAATTGTCCATATAAATAGGTATCTACCTACTCGATCACGTGGGTAATTTCCCATCTTGATGTAAGTAGGTAATGTTTGATAGGTATATGCTGATTGTTTTTGTTTATACCGATTAGCGTATGTTTTAAATTGTATACAAAATTACCTATTCGTATTACCTGCGAAGAATCGAAGGTATTTTTATAGCTTTTATCTACCTATACCTATTATGTATTTCGAGATGCATATTATATTGTCAAACGTGAATATAATATGTATTTGATTTTTTTTTGGAGGTAACATCTTCGCGTGTATAGTTTTTTCGTCGTACATTTTTAAAAGGTGATCGTTTTTAAATTTTACATGTATTTATAATTATTGTGTATATTCGTGTAGATTTTTATTGTACATTTGATGATTTTTATTGTTAAGTTGTACTCACCAGTTACCTTCCTATTATTTCTCAAAGACATTTTTATTCGGATAATTATAACTTTTTTTGGCTTTCTTGAAATAAAATTTATTTTCATGAATTGCATTGTTTTTAATTAAATCTTTACGAGGAAGGTTTGATTTGAAGTGTTTGTCTGCAATACCTACTTACCTGAATAATATGAATCGAATTTGTTATACGAATTATATCGTTGTATCCCTTGATCTAATATGGTCCTCTCGAGATGAGGAAGGAACCCTTTTTTGAATTTTGAAACAGGGTGTTCACTTTCTGGAAAAGGAAGAAAATTTCAAAAAGTCGAATAATTTCAGAACTTTTTCTGAAATTTTTTAAAAGGTCCAATAATTTTAAATCATTTGAAGTGTTTCTTTGCTCAATTTATTGTAAATTTTTCATACAATTTTCGCCCTTGCCTTGCCGCTCTCGGGTCGAATTATTATATCCCTCAAAAATTTTGATTTTTTTTATTTGGTACTGGTTTACCATAATGTATAAAAAAATGATATTCAAATTCATGTTTTTTGTTCATTAAATTATGATTATTTTTCAACAAAAAAAAACTCATTTTCTCTTCCGGAGAAAAAGCCATAAAAAATTTGTCAAAGATTGCGAAATTTCATTTTAATCATTAATCGGTAGGCACTTGTGGCTCTTGTAAATGAAATTTCAAGAAGGGAAGAAGAAAATTTCGAAGCCTCGATGGGGAAGGTAAATGGTAACGTAAATAATGATGATGAAGATGCAATTAAAGAAATTTGTTGGATATCACGAAAAAATTTGAAATTGTGAAAAAGGTACAAAGTGTGTTTCTGTGTTCATGTGAGAAGAACTCGTTTTTGTGATTTAGGTAGATTTTTCAGAAGGGAAATGAAATGTGGTGATCAGTAGCGTCGGATTTTTTTGAGGGGGGAGGGTAAAAAGTGGGCATGGAGACTTGGAATATCAGAAGAATTTAATTGAGAAGGGATAAGGAGGAACCTATTTTACACTGTCGTGTCGTCTAACAATATTCCATTCATTACTATGGTTTTGTGTACCTATATCCGAGCGAACCAAGTGCAAAGTTGTAGAGAAATTGGATTTTTATTCCGCAAAAAAAAACCATTTATTCATGTTTCCATGCTTTGAAAATTCCTATGTGGTATAATTTTGGAAAAAGGAAAGGAGAGAAGAAGAAAGAAAAAAAGAAGGGAAGGCTCAAATTGACACTTGGTGCCAGGGCAGGTAATTGGTGGGGGGATATACTCTACTTTCCGACATCATCGGTGCTGCATGCTGATTAAGCAGTGAAATGAATAATTTAGAAATGTCGAACGATTTCAGTATACCTCTTTCGAACGAAATCAACAAACTCTAATATCCTAAAAAAGTAACTTTTCTAAAGGTTTTCAAAATTGATCATAGTGTTGCTAGGTACCATTTAAAACTATTCTTCTGAACCACCACCTCGAACTGTACATCTCAGGAAAAAATTGGTCTGGAAAACCTGTAAAAGTCGGGGAAAATAATTTCTGAAATATTGTGGACACCCTGTCGAAAAACTGTCAACATTAGATTTCTCCAGCATTGCAACCAAAGCCCCAAAAGTTATAAAAATGTAATCTATAAAGCGCTGAGGCCACAAGTCGGGAAACAACTTTTGTGCTAGAGACTAAAATGTGAATTCTGGTCGAATAATAGTTTTTTCACGAAATTTGGTGGATTGACACCAAAGTCACAAATCAAAATCGACCGGGAAGTGGTAGAAAACCGTCTTCAAAAATGAGGAGTTTTTAAAAAAAATCAAGTTTTATGATTTTTAAAGTTTTCTGTCACTTTTTTAGTTTTGAAAAAAAAAATCTGTATATAATTTGAAGAAAATTTCTTTAATGATTTAAAATGTTAATTTTTAACCCAAAATAACTTTTTTGTATTTATTTTTTATACTTAGACCCATTAAAAAAATCAAAATGTAGCAATTTTCTTATTTGTTTCTTTAAACGCCTTTTCCTCGTAATCAACTTTTTCAGTACTAAAGTTCAAATGCGATAAAATCTGGAAATTTGAAGGTTGGGGACTCGTTTTGGTCTCATTGTAAAGAGGATAGTCTCTAGTTTTTAAAAAGGCCAAAAACTCGATTTTGAAAAATCCGACTTGTGGTACCTAAATTTACTTAAATTCTGACTTTTTTTGTCTAAAAAGTTGAAAAAACTCCATTGAATGGGAAGAATAATTAAAAATGCTATTCGAGCTGGACATTTTAAATTCACCCCTCCCTTCAATAATTCAGCCATTAAGTGTATTCTTACTCTATGATTTAGTCTTATAATGATGACGAGTGGACTGCATGATATTATTTACGTAGTTTGGTATGAATTTCTATGTCGAAAAAATCCATGTCAACGAGGATAGAAGAAATATGTACTATGTAGTTTCTCCACAATAATCCAGAAATCAAATTATTTTTTGCAGCAAAAATTGAGTTTGAATAGAAAAATTTGGGAAGTGTGACTTTTTTTTTGAAAAATGTGCTGCTATGCTAGATCAGAAAGAATCAGAGGCGATTTTCCAAGAGAGGTTAGGGACATCAGACTTCCATTGATTTTTTCAAAGATTGAGATTTTTTCAAGTACTAATTTTTTGGTGAAATGTATCCAGAAAAATAGGTAAATTAAATTAAATTCTATGCAAAACAAAGTAGCTCGGCTAGCTCCTAATTATTTTTGCCATAAACTGGATTTCAACGATCCAAGTCCAAATTTATTTTAATATTTGAGCTCAAATTTTTTTCAACTTTAAATTTCTTAAATCTTTTTAATTACAAATTTTTCTCAAAATTATTCTAATTTTCAATTTAAAATTTTTTCAACAATAAACAATGATTTCAAATCTAAATTTTCTCAACATTTTTACAATTTTGATTTTTTTTTACTTTTTTGTAAATTTCATGTTCTTGAAAATTCCTTCCAATTACTTAGTCTGAAAACATTTTTAAAAACATAAAGCTGAAATTGAAAAAAAAAATTGAAAAAAGTTTTTGAATGAGAAGAAATTCCAAGAAATATGAATTTGAATTTTTTTCAAATCCATATTTTTTAAAATTTCATCCAACTTGAGAATGATGACTGAATTTTTTAAAAACGGTTTCAACTTCATGTTTTTCAAAATTTCTTCCTAACACAATTCGTACTTGGAAAGACTTTGAAAAATATTCAGTTTCTTTGAACTTTTTGACTTCCTCAGATTTTCCCTTCTAAAATCGCCACTGGAAAGAATTGAGAAAAATCATGTACATATTTGGGTCGAAAGTTTCCAATTTTTAACCTCATGAATTTCGGTTCATTTCTGAACCACGTTGACCTGATCCCACAACTTACAGACTACAGCAATCATTTCCTCAATTTCTAAATTATTTTATTTCCTTCACATGAATTCAAGTCAACTAAAGTACATTAATTTTTTTTTTTGATATACTCAACTGAAAAAAATTTAGTATAGAGGAAAAAGAATGATGTAAATAATATGATGTACGTATAAGCGTCGAGTTGATTAGTACGCGTGAATCAGCATTCAAAATGGCCGCAGTCACACTGTCACAATTGATACTGCACTAACGAGATAAACAATAGATATGACAGTTAAGAGCTCATTTAACGTGCATATAAAGTTCATTGTAGAAGAATATGAGTATAAACTGTTTCTAATTACGTATTTTTCATGTTCTCGTGTATATGATACGAATGTACTGCACATGCACGAGCACCCCTGTTTCACCATCTCAAAGACAGTACATACAGTATGTAATCTATGATGCATCTGGCATAAGTACGTTTAATGTCGTACAAAGCCGATAGTTCAACGTTTTCATTAACTGGATATGCAGCTAAGAATATGTAAAATTTTCAGTAGGTAATAGGTATCTCCAGTGCTGTAATGAAATACGAGTAAAGGCGTCGTATACTGAGTTCAAAAAGTCCAAAAATCCAAAAAATCACGATTTTTGGCTAAAAACTGAAATAATGAGAAAAATTATGAAATTTTAGCTTTTGATTGTCTTTTTCTGTTAGAATTTTTTCTCTCCCTTCGTCTTATTTTTTTTTTCAAAATTTTATGAGCTTTTTTTCCTCCCTAATCTCTACCCCCTTCCTCCCATTTGATTATTCATGTATTTGGTGAGGCGAACTGAAAAATTTTCAGGAGATTGCATGGAATTTATCCATTAGAAGCTCGTATTTTTTTAGAAGGGAAGGGCAAGCAATAAAATTGGAAAAAAATTGAAAATTTTGTGCGAAAAAAGTTCGAAAACAGCATTATTTTTCATTTTTATAATTCTGTAGATACCTTGGATAACTAGGTACCTATCAAAAATTCGAAAATCTTCCCGATTTCGTGGTACAAAAATTTATACAATTTCATATGGATAATGAACGTTTGTATTACGTATATGAAAATATCCCTTGTTCCTATCACCTGTCTACTTGTACATTAGATTTCGTCATCGAATAACACGCTACTCTTTTCACCGAGCTGAAATTTTTCGTCGTATACGGCGTATTAGGTAGGTACGAAAGGACCTTGACGCGGGTGTCGTGTTCACGCAGAAATTACGCCAAAAGGTGTTGATTAATGGATTTTTATTGACGTAAAATCGCAACATGCATTATTTATTTGCCAGCATGTTGCGAATGTGTGTTTTGATTTTGATTTTTTTTTCTCGAATAAATTTTACATGTGTTCGGGATTTTTTGACAAAATATTTGCATTGTTGGCTCTGGAAGTCTCGGTAGTTTTCAGTACCTCCGCGTTTTTTGAAAAAAAAAAAATACTCGAGGACGCGTGGATTGTAATTTATATGAAATGTACCTAGTTGTACGATGGTATGCCTTCGACGTACGCAGACATACCTAGACCTACGTAGTACGTACGTAGAGGTACGTAAGTCACAATCTGTGCTCGACTGCTCGTATTTGAATTGAATGTTGAATTTCAATACTTCCAAGACATAGGTTTAGGTATTACAGTTGGCCATGTACGGTATGAAGTTGAATAGACGAAGATGAGATATCGTATTCGTGCTGTATTATATTGTATTTCCGAAGTAAATTTGAGAGGTTTTTTCGAACAGACAGATGATCTAAATTAAAAAAATCTGCGCGATTTAGTTCATACTGTTCAAATTACGTACATTAAATCGAATACTGCAACGTTTTTATTCTTTGCTGAGTATTGTCATACTTCGAGGACATATTGCAGAGGAAGTAGGGCAGATAGACAATTTTTTTTAGTTTTTGGCAAGTTTCATGTCTTTTTGATGAAATTTCATAATTTAGCGATAAAAAAGTGAATTTTTCTTTAGCGGAGAAAAAAATTCAATTGTAACCATCCAGGATAAAAAAGACAATCGTAAGAAATCAACTTTTTGAGAAAAATACGTTCAAAGTTTTGACAACGAAAATTAAATGTATCAACAGATAATGAGAACGAAATATTTTATCGAGTTTTTAAAAAAAAAATCAATTATTCAGTTCATCCAGGCTAAAAAAAAAAGTACATTTCCATCTAAAACGCAATTTTTTCGAATAGAAGTCGATTTTCTGGGTAAAAAAGCATCGCTCGAAAAAATATGTCCGAAGGAAATTGTAGAGAATTAAATTTGGTTTCTGCTTAGAGCTATTATTTTTTTACGAGAAGACGCAGTTTTCGAACCATTCGCAGCCTATGTTTGGATATGAATTTGAAAAACGTTGTTTATAAATTTTGAGCAACCCTTTTTGGGAGTTGGTGAGTTGATTCCCTGAATTCAGAAATGTGTAAATTGATTCCTATTTTTTTTCAGGGTGTGTATGAATTGATTCCCCCCTTTTTTTGCAAAGTATGTACGAGTTCCAGGAGACACCACGAGGGGGTATTTTCAATATTTTTTCAATCCCAAGATTTTTTATCAAATTTCTTTCAATTCTGAATTTTTTGCTCAAAAGTTGAAACCTAATTTTTTCCTACTTCTTTCAGTCCCTAATATTTTATTCAAAATTTTTTAGGTTTCATCTTTGCAGTCTTTCTCAAATTTATTTGTATTTATTTGTTTTAGATTTGAAGTTGTTTCTCAAAAAGTTAAAAATTTTTTCCAACTTTAATTTTTTTCCCAAACGTTCAATTTCAACTCCAAAATTTTTTCCCACTCGAAACTTTTTCAAAATCTTCAGAAACCAACTTCAAATTCTAATAAGCTGTTTTTAAATTCCATGAAAATAATTTTAGAGTTGAAAGAATTTTTAGGGTGTTTGTCACTTTTTTCGACTTCAGGCCCTTTTGGTTACTTTTTACGTCTAAAAGGTCACTTTGGTTACTTTTTTCCCTCAAAAGTCATTTTTTCTTCGCATTTCCAGGCAAAAATTCAAATTTTCACGTAGAAATTGCTGTTTTTCAAATTTTTTTTAAAAAAAAGATAAAAAACTGATTTTTGCTAGTTTATTTGTTGTTTTGACGAAGGAATTTGAAAAATGAAATTATTCACGTCTTTTCAGTTGATTTATCTTTGAAATGTTTGCAGAAAACTACAAAAAATCCCCCCTCCCAGAAAACTATAAAAAAATTTGCCTCCCGAAAAAAATTGAATTTTTTGTCACTTGTGGTTACTTTTTGGTCATTTTTTGGTCACTTTTTGCTCAAAAAAAGTTACTGAAAGTTAATTTTTTCTTCAAAAATTTCGCTATGATGCCCTGCGTTGAAATTTAAAGTAGAAGAAATTGGAAAAAAAATTTTGAGTTGGAAAAAATTCAAGATAGAAAAAAATTCTGAGAAAAAATTCAAAAAAGTATACTTACTTAAGCATGAAAAAATCTGAGAAAATTTTTGGTTGAAAAAATTTTAGTATTGAAAATAATTGAGAAAAAATTGAAAGTTGAAAATATTTTTAAAAAATTGAGTCGAATTTTGATGAAAAAAAAATTAAGAAAAAGTGGGAATCAACTGGTACATAACTCTAAAAAATAGGAATCAATTCGTACCTACTACCTACTATACCTACCCCGAAAAAAATGGGAATCAGTTAGCCTTTCTTTTTATATGAATATTTCGTTGGGAATCAACTCATCTACAGCCGGAATTTTTATCATAGAACTCCCTAACGTTTCTCTACCACCCCTGAAAATTTCAGCTCAATCGGTCGAGACGTTAATGAGAAATCGACCCTCTAATGCTAAAACGGTCTAAGTGCCATTTTCATTTTTTTACAGGAGAGCCAAAAAACGTAACAAAATTTGCATTGCGCTTATGGACTTTGTAAATTTCAGTCTCATTTTTTTCAGTCCTGAATTATTTAATTTACGTTTTTTAGATTTTAATCGATGCAGCTTGATTTAGAGAACTCGAAATTGTAAAAAACTCAATTTTGACAAAAGTGGCACTTAGACCGTTTTAGCATTAGAGGGTCGAAATCATGTTTTAAAACTCGTCCGAAGAATTTGTAATGTGAAATAACTTAAAGTTAATTTTTTACTATTTAACAAAAATTAGTTTTTTTCAGTAGATGCTTAAATATTGCAATAGGAAAGGGAGATCCGGGTGATTTTTGAAGAATTTCGAGAGTTCAGAGTACCCATATCTGCTAGAAAAAGCATTTTCAATTTTTCTTACGAATGGTCCCTTTTCTGGACGGTCACACCTGTACAGTATCTAATTTTAAACAAAATATTGCAAATTGTTATGAAATTTGGCAAATTCTCTTCTTGGTAATTGGTACCTAATACGCTGAAACGTCATCAGGGATAAAAATCTGATTCAGTAAACGATACGCGATGTGCAAATACGATTCTGAAGCTATGATTCATTTCCTCTTTTTGACATCGCACAGTCGCGTGATTCTGAAGCATCGGCAAGGGGAATCCGCTCTGTGGTGTGTAAGCTGTGAGCAATATAGCTTTACCGACACCTATACCTGGAGACGACGTAGACCTACTTGACACTATCGTTTCCGAGAATCAAACTTTGGTTCATATTTGCAAATGAATACGTGTGTAGTCTATACGTGAAAAAAATTCCACGCGGAAATTTACAACGAGTCGAACAACGCGGGTGCCAGCACGAGGCGGTGCTGTGTCATCCTATCGCATATGCTCTGCCGTCACTCGAGTGAAACAATCAGGGAAAAAAATATAGTTGTATGATGCGCTTCGTACATGTTATTCTTTAATTTGGAAACTTGGGTTGGTGTTTTTTTAAAACGTGATGCAGTTTGAATTAGAACTTCGAACGTCGCCATCATCACGGGTAGTTTAGAAAATCGAGAATGTTTATTACGGATTTGTATAAACTGGCCACGTGGCATTGTTTTCTATCGACTTGAGCATGAGATTTTCGGACTTGAGCGCAGATCCGTGGGTGAGGGATGTTATAAGCCTCTTTTAGCACATTTGTTTCGATAGGAAGTAATTTTATCATTATAAGGAATTGGGGAAGCATAACATATGCAGGGAATAATTTTTTCAATTCTCATTTATTGAATCCTGCTACAGAGAGATTAATTGTAGGTATTTATTTTGAATGAAGTGAGAAATTTCAAAAAAATTGTCACTGCAGCCTATTTTGCTCCAAATTGAGTGATTAATTTTTAGAAAATCTTCCTTCTGAGTAAAATTTGCATCATCAGATTTTTTTCTTGAAATTCTCAAGATGGATCATCTCATAGAAAACCTTAGCAACTTCAGAAAAAGTATTTTGATTATATTGGTATTGATTGTACGTGGTGCAATTTCATCTAGATTAACTCCGGTTGAATTCAGAAATCCGATCTGTAGCTAATCAGGAAAAGACGGAAATTGGCATTATTTCGGGGCAAGGACAAAATAAAAATTGTTAACGCATATGGAATAATTTTCAATTTGAATAAATTCAAAACTTTCCAAATTTACTGCAAGAAGTCAAGTAGAAATAGAATTTTATCATTTTTGAGGAAAACCTGCCCCTGGCTCTTCATTTAGTCAGGCCCTACCATCACAGATTTCACATTGTGGGTATACTTCCTTCCATCATTGAAATAATTAACCTTCAAAGTCCATTAAAAAGTGTAAATCTGTGGTCATTTATATTACAGGCATCATAGCGGATCACTTTTGGTTTAAAAGGTCACTTTGGTTACTTTTTCCCCTCAAAAGTCACTTTTTCTTCGCACTTCTTGACAAAAATTCAAATTTTCACGTGGAAATTGTTATTTTTCAAAACTCTTCAATAAAAAAATAAAAAAATTGATTTTTGCTAGGTTATTTGGTGTTTTGACAAAGGAATTTAATAAATGAAATTATTCACGTATTTTCAGTTGATTTATGTTTGAAATGTTGCAGGAAACTACAAAAATCCCCCCCCCCAGAAAACGGTAAAAAAATTGCCCCACCGGAAAAAATTGAATTTTGGTTAATTTTTGGTCATTTTTTGATCACTTTTTTGGTCGCTTTTTGATCACTTTTTGCCCAAAAAAAAGTTACTGAAAGTTATTTTTTTTTCAAAAATTTTGCAATGATGCCTGATATTATTTTTAGAATTTAATAAAATATTCTCAGTATATATGTTTATAGCATGGTTGCCTTTTTATGGAAAACCTAGAAAAGTTAGGGAATTTCGAATTTCAAAATTCTGGGAAGGTCATGGAAAAATCAGTGTATTATGAAATTTTCACTTCAGAGTCATGTAGATTTTTTTGAAACAAAAATTATGTACAAACTGTTGAGAAGTATAAAAATTTTTGAGGCGAGATTATTTTTTATTGGAAATTGTTTAGCAATTTTGACAAAAATTAATATGTTTTTTTAGACATAATGTCTAAACTGATTTTTTGGGACACTATGTCCATATTGGCTTTTCCTGGAATTTTTTATGTTCTAATTGACATTTTTTGGGACACGATGTCCAAATTATGGATGTTTTGGAGATAGGTAGGTCTAGGTACTATAGCTGAATTCGTTTTTTTTTGGGGGGGGGGGGGGCATTGTGTCCAAATACAGTTTTTTAATGAGATACAGGGTGACTGAAAATTGCTTCCCCAAAAAAATTTAAAATTTCGGTAAAAAATTATTATTGATAGGGTAAATTTTTTTTGGTCATATTCTATACTAATATATGTAGATCGTCTTCTAATCTCTGTATAATTTATAACCCGAAAAAATTCAATATTGTGCAATTTTTCCCTTAAACCAGAGCATTAATTCAACAATGCTGAATTAAATCACCTGACTCCAATTTGTGAAGCGCTGAAATGCAATCCTCCTTATTTCAAAATTGAACGCACTGTTTTCAGATTAACAGGGTTCAATTCAAGATTTTGAGGAACTCGTCACCTATCTACAGAAATTCCTAGATTTTATTCCACGCAATTTTAAAATTTCGTTCGACTAAGTTTAGCTATAGCATTGTAAGCGAAAATCAAATTATTCTTCACAAAAAATTCAAAAATGATTGAAAATTTTTGAATAGGCCTGTGTTCGAATAGTAATGGACCAAGGATGCTGCCAAAGTTGAAATTTTTTGGATAAGTTAATTAGGGAATTTTTGCTAAGCATTTTTTTTGGGGGAACTACTTTTCGGTCACCCTGTATTATGGTCAAATTGAGAGAGGACAGGGGTCGTTATAATGCTGGAGATCAATTGATAAAATGTGAGACCAAATTTGGGAACCCAAAAATGCAAAACTATTGACTAGAAAATTTGAAAAAAATTCTGACTAAATAAATACTTACTTGAAAACATTTCTATTTCTAAAACAAAACTTCATAAAAATAATAAAAATGGTTTATTTATCTGATATTTCGATAAGAAATTGTCATTAAAACATAAATCCGTAATTTAAAAGTTCTTGCTTTCTAAAGAAAAACGTATTAAACAGTTCATTGATCGATCAAGCCAAAATCTTGATAAGATCCGCACAAGATCCTATATTTTTCCGGATTCATGCTATAAATGGAATTCAGAGTCTCTCGGTTTCCAACCGTAGATTCTTTCAACCCTCCTCCTTCCCCTTACGATATTGGCAAATTCGTTGGAAAAAATCTCGCATAAAATATTTGGAACGACAGAAAAAAAAAACTACTTCAAAGGACTAAGACCCGCTCAAAAAGGATGGCTGAGATACGAGGGAAGAGTGAGCTGTAGAAAGGTCGCTACAGCGTGTACTACCTAGACCTACTACCTATATCGCGTGTATATCTGGTACATACTTTGTGCTGCATTTGTATCGCGTATGGAACATGCACAAGATACCCTCGCTCGGTTATTGCTTGCTGTACAAATATCATTAAAAATTCAAAATTAAGCTTCTATACGTCTGCGTTTAAAACACGAAAAATCCCCAGCGAATTCTCCGGGTAAACTATAATTTAACAATACGTAACAACGTGTTATTCTGACAACTTGATGGCTGTGTAAACATTAATGAAGAATTTTTAATTTTTTTTCTACCATTTTTTCGGGACAAATTTTTCTCGAAATTTAGCCAAAACCGGAGTAGAGCGCGCGTGTTTGAGTAATGTACCAGGGGGCCTTTTTTTGCCGACTGTCGCGCCATCGCGTGCCAATTTTCGTTACCTATTTTAACAATTGAGAAAAAACAGAGTGTGAGGGAGAAGAGGGAATTGAGGGAAAATGGGAGAAAATGTGATGTGTGTCGGGCTGCTAAAATTTAATATACAAAGGCAGGCATATCTAATTACTTATCTACGTTTAGGATAAGTGCATGTCTTTTAAACTTGGATTTGTTTGAAAAATATTGTATAGGTAATTACCATAACAGATTACACTGGCCTATTTCGAAATTCACTTTTTTCGTCATGAAAAATATCTGAAAAAAGTGAATTTTGAAACTTTAAGCAAAACCATCGCAAAAATTGTGCTTATCAGAGTTTTTTGACCTGCTGAACACGAATATGGGATGGGTTTTTTCATTTGATCTTTTCTTTCGGTATAAAACGTTAAAATTTGAAAAATCTACTAAAATGATCTCATTTTTGTACGGGTTTTCGCTATTTTCGGCCCTTTAGTTCGAAGAAATGATCAAAACCAAATGCACAGCAAAATTCTACATAAAAACGTATTTTTTAATAATTTTTCCAGGGTGGTCGCTCCTCGCTTATATGGTATAAAACTTCAAATAGCCGAAAAACGTAATTTTTTTCACCCAATTTTTCCACTTTTTTTGTGATATGTGACCTCCTCAATCCCATTTCTTTTTTTTTCGCAATTTTTTTCATATCAAAACTTGTTTTCAAAAGGTGTTTTATTTTCGTTACCCTAGTTTTGTCTTTTTGTCTTTTTTCATACAATTCAATATTGACCTTTCTACAGTATGACACCAAAGTCATACTGTATATTGTTTTGGATTATTTCGATTTTTTTTTACAAAGTTTTTGTGTTGGAGACCACACTTGAGCTCCATAGGTCATAGCTAGGACTACACATAAGTTGAAGATGGAATTTTTTTGATCATTTCTAAAGAGACCCTTAAAATTTTTTAAAGACCAGGGTGTCCATTCTCTAGAAAACCGAGAAAAGTCAGGGAATTTTGGAATTTTCTCTGGAATTTTTCGAAAATCCAAAAAAAGATAAATTAGTTAGAAAAGTGTTTCTTTTCTCATTTTATAATAAATTTTTCAAAAAAATTCACTCTCGCTTCGCTCGTGCCAAATTATTGAATCTTTTGTCTGATTTTTTTATGTGTTTTTCATTTTTTTTGATGGGAGGGGGAGGGGGTGAGAGGGAATAAAATGTGAAGAAATTATTTAATTTTCAGACCGGAAGAATTCGAATTTTCATTCACTAGATTTGGTAAACACCCTGGCTTAATTTGTTTCATTTTTCCAAATTTAATTCTACATTGAAATGCTTGGATTTTTTTTGTTTGAAATTTTTTCTGTAGGTAATAAATTCAAATTTTCAAATTTTTGTAGTGAGGGAGAGTTGGGTAGGTTCAAAAATTTTCAGAATTGAATTTGGATTTTTTTAGCCCGAAGAGGAGCATCTAAAGATCTCGTAAAAAGTATCCAGTGATTTTGAAGGAAAAAAATCGTTAGACCCCATGCATTTTAAACCAAAGGTCTGGAAAAATTCGAAGAATTGGTCTGGAAAATCTGGAAAATCTGGAAAAGTCAGGGAAAATCATCTCTGAAATATTGTGGACACCCTGAAGACCAATATTTACCCCATGTTAAATTTATTTTCCTGTTTATTTTTCTATGTTCCATTTTCGAGACTCATTATTAATTGACCTAAGTATATTGTGCTATCCACTATTTCTATAATTCCACCTTCAATTTTTATTGGTTCAGATTTTTCTTTTGTGAGGATTTTGTGCCATAAAATTATCTATTTCACTTGAAAATTATTACAGACCGGTAATTCAATAATTTTGTCAATGTTTCTCCCAATTTGAATTTTTTCATGAAAAATTTACACCTTTTACCTTAAAATCGAATTTATATGTGTACCTCCTTATCGAAAGGGCCCATTTGATCGATACAGGAAACGGAGATACCGCCGTTTTTGTGAAAAATGGTCAAAAATGTCAAAAAAATTTTCGTTTTGTATACCTGAAGGCTTGCTTTATCAGCTGGTTTTGAAAATTTTTCGATACGGATGAGAAAGGGCCCACTTTGTCGATACAAAGTTTTCAACGCTTTTTCCTACGTACGCGTACGACTGAAATCCGTGACAATTGAAAGAGCCCACTTTGTCGGTACACCTATTTCACTGCAATAATAAAAATTAAAATCTTCGTTTCAATTTCGTGATAGCTCCCGTAGATGCACTCAATGAATGCACTTTGGTGCATTTTTCAGCTGGACACCTTCTCTGGACCACTTTACATAGTGATCAGTCAAAAAATTTCATTAAACCCCCAAAAAAATGGTTTTATCAGCAAAACACATTTCTGAAACTTTAAACTGCATTTTTCTCGAAATTTTGATTTTTCAGTTTATCAATTTTCAAAAATTCATAAAAAATCGAGTTTTCCACCAAAAGACCTCTGGTTTGCGCCATTGTGACCGGAATTTATCCTACTATTGCCCCCTGGTCTTAACTCCATACCGATATAATAGGTCTTTTCGATGCGGAGGTACACATATGAGCATTAAGAAGGGTCCCATAAAAAAATGAATAGAACATAAATTGTGGAACGTAAAATTTTTTTCTATGTGATCCAATTAATTTTTTCTAGAAATCTTAGCTTTTGAGATATTTTTAATAAAAGATTAAAGTTGAACTTTGAACTTTTGGGTAAAATATCTCGAAAACTAGGCTTTAAATGGAAAAACTAATTGAACTCTAGTGAAATAAAATTTTACCCTCTACAATTTATATTCTATTCATTTTTTTATGGAACTCTTCCTTTGCCCAGAAAATCCGCTTCAAGTATCAAAGTTATCAAAAAGTGTAAACCAAAGGGTATGGCCGGATAAGGGATGAATTTGGCCCCCGGCGCTTTTGGGCTACTAAACACCTCAAGTCGTGTATATAGAAATAATTTTTCACAAAATTTTGGACCCCTACTCCCCTCTCTTTCGGAGCTATGGCCATTTTATTGCATCATTTTCAAGAATTTTTAATTTCAACGGAAGTGAAGGAAATTTTTTGTTCTTTGGCACAAAGTTACATCTCGTAGAGATATATTTACGATAATTTTTTCAACAATTTTGGTGCACTCCTTCACGTGTTTTCGGCCATTTGAAGTTTTCAATCGTGAAAAATACCATATAAGCGAAGAGCGACCACCCTGGAAAAATTTCTAAAAAATACGTTTTTTTTATGTAGAATATCGCTGTGTATTTAGTTTTGGCGATTTCTTTGAACTAAGGGCCGAAAATCGCGAAAAACTGCACAGAAATGTTATTATTTTAGCGGATTTTTCAAATTCTAAGCGTTTTATACAGAAAGAAATGACCAAATAAGGAAACCAATTTCATATTCGTGCTCAGCAGGTCAAAATACCCCGATAAATACCCTTTTCGCAAAAGTTTTGATTGAAATTTCAAAATTCACCTTTTTCACTGATTTTTCATGAAAAAAAAGTAAATTTCGAGACTTCGAAAAAAATTCAAGTATCTTCGATGCCTCCGTCTTGTTTTCGTGAAGCATTTTTCAATCTCGAATTCCTACAAGTATCTTGATTATTGTGAAAAAATGTCAAAAAATTATCGTTCGAGATCAGGTCGCTCAATATTGTAATTCATTGGTACGTTTTCATGTCAAAGACATGGAGGATACGTGGAAACAAAATTCACCATTACTCCTCTTGGGCGGTTTCTGTAGCTGAAATGCAACTCAAAAGATTTGAAATGAAAAGATTTCGATTTCTGACTAATTTTGGGTCGCAGAAACGAATATGGCATTAATTGTTGTGTATAGGTAGTAATTTTCTTGCTCAAGAGACCAGATTCAAATGCAACTCAAAAGATTTGAAATGAAAAGATTTCGATTTCTGACTAATTTTGGGTCGCAGAAACGAATATGGCATTAATTGTTGTGTATAGGTAGTAATTTTCTTGCTCAAGAGACCAGATTCAAACTTGAAAATGGGGGCGTTTTAGGGAAGAAATGACGAAATGAAAAAAACAAATCCATATTCGTGTTCAGCAGGTCAAAATACCCCGAAAAACACTTTTTTCGCGATCGTTTTACTTGAAGTTTCGAAATTTACTTTTTTTTTATGAAAAATCAGTGAAAAAGGTGAATTTTGAAATTTCAATCAAAACTTTTGCGAAAAGGGTGTTTATCGGGGTATTTTGACCTGCTGAGCACGAATATGAAATTGGTTTCCTTATTTGGTCATTTCTTTCTGTATAAAACGCTTAGAATTTGAAAAATCCGCTAAAATAATAACATTTCTGTGCAGTTTTTCGCGATTTTCGGCCCTTAGTTCAAAGAAATCGCCAAAACTAAATACACAGCGATATTCTACATAAAAAAACGTATTTTTTAGAAATTTTTCCAGGGTGGTCACTCTTCGCTTATATGGTATTTTTTACGATTGAAAACTTCAAATGGCCGAAAACACGTGAAGGAGTGCACCAAAATTGTTGAAAAAATTATCGTAAATACATCTCTACGAGATGTAACTTTGTGCCAAAGAACAAAAAATTTCCTTCACTTCCGTTGAAATTAAAAATTCTTGAAAATGATGCAATAAAATGGCCATAGCTCCGAAAGAGAGGGGAGTAGGGGTCCAAAATTTTGTGAAAAATTATTTCTAGTCAATATACACGACTTGAGGTGTTTAGTAGCCCAAAAGTGCCGGGGGCCAAATTCATCCCTTATCCGGCCATACCCTTTTCAGTAGTAAATCCTAAAAAATCCTGACTTGGAATTTTTTCATTATTTTTCCCGTGATCGATGCGAAAAATCCTATCAAATTCGCCCATTAAATTTCAGATAGCATTTCCTATATTGACCTGTGTTAGGGTACCTTTACGTATTGTAGGTGGGGAGAAAATTTCCAAATACATACTACGCAATATACGTACATTATATTGTAGTTGGTAAATATTCAACGAGAGTAGGATTAAAGGTGGTGGTGGTGCGAGGGCGGGACGATGCGATGGGGGGCAATGGGGCAATTTTTATAACGGTTTACAGGCATCGAATACACATAATATAGCAATTCCCGGAGGGCACTTAGGGATGGTTTTGTTTGTACGCTATTGTCGATAAAATGCTCCAATAACTGGAAAGGGATCGCTTTATTGCTATGATTTGGCAAATTGACCCTGCCGCATATTCTGGTCGGTTCGCGTGCGTGCGGGCTGGCGCGCTCGCGCGTACGTCCGCGTTCGCCTTGTGTATGTATGTGTTGTGATCGAAGCAATCTGTTCGGTAAACCCCCGATGAATTAATTACGAGAAAGGAGCGCCGCGGTATACGTATAGTGTACATTCGTACTCGAACCGAAGTTGGCAGGAAAAATGGGGGGCCGAGTCGGGCAGGGCTGAGCTTTCTCGCGGACGCGGCGGGCCCGGCGTCAAATTAATATTTAGTCGGGATTTACGAAATCAAAGCGAAAAAAGTCGACGAGATGTTGGCGATAGTCCTGGGGGATTAGCGGCAACGCTGCAGGCCAGCGTGTTTTCCCACGTATCCTGCCGATGCCGGATCCGCGTACGCTGACACCGGCGAAACACAGAGAGAGTCAGGGATGAGAGATGATGAGGGAGAGTAAGAGCAAGAGCTTCGGCAGAAATCTCGTTAAATGTAACTACAGTACACGGACACGTATTCACGTATATACGGGCGCGTGCGCTCGCCCCAGCCCCAGCCCCCAAGTTCTTGTTATAACTACATCATATGTGTACGTCTACGTACACATACCTACTCGTACGAGCGTGTATTTCTGCCGAGCTTTTGAAAAAGCTAGCCTAGCGTTTAAGATTTAGAATAAATATCTCTTTTCGGTGCTGCACGTTCGCGCGCACTATAATTCGGTTCGAGCTGCGCCTTGCGCCTGCCTTCGCCTAAGGAAGTCTCAAAGGTACTTGAATTACGTATTTTCTTGTGGGATAGTCGTCATTTTACGAATTAGGATATGTGAATTATTTAACCGAAGTCTTAAGTATATATTGAAAATTCGTCGCCGAGCCATTCGAGCGGCGACCTGGCAGCGGCGTCACGCTACATCGTAATTAAAAAGCCCATCGAGGTACACGTGCGCCGTGAAATATGATACTAGGTGGGCGGCGCGCCACCGCCAAGCGGTCGTTTTTTTGTTATTTTTTGCCCGTCGTGAAAATATCCCACGCGCGTTAATTTTTCAACCAATAGTGTACTCGCTCAACTAAAAACATCTTTTTTGTACCCTAACTTTTTGAGGGAGAGGATTGTTTCAAATTTCAGATTAAATGGAAACTGTAGTTGACTTTGAGCTAGTCCAACTTATGAGGGATTTGCCAAAGTCAACAAATAGGAAAAGAGGTGGAAAATTTTCAACGCAGAAAATTTTCCCACGTTTTTACAACTCGAAATGTAAAATTTTTCAATTTTTGTTAGAAGAGGAAAATTCGTTTGCGGGGTTTGGAAGGCTTTTCTCCAGCGCTGGAAAATTTCAAAATTTTCTGATTGCTCCGAAGCGTCTTGAAACCGCTTCCATTCGATTCGGGAGGTCGAAAATAGGGTATCTGCCAAGTTTCAACTTTTTTCCTTGATGTATGCGTATTAGGCGAATTTTAAAATTTTTTCCAGAAAAATTTCTTGCCCAAAAAAATGCGAATTTGAACTCAAAGTTACAAATTTTGAAAAATTGTGTTTTAATCGATCAAATAGGTCATCAATATGGATGTTCCGCGATTATAGGTGCTGAAGCATGGTGTCCATTCTCTGGAAAACCGGGAAAAGTCAGGGAATTTTGGTGGTCTGGAAAAGTCAGGGAATTTTGGAATTTTCTTTGGAATTTTTTGAAAATCCTCAAAAAAATGTAAATTATTTAAAAAAATGTTTTTTTGCTTTTTTATTATAAATTTTTCAAAAAATTTCGCCCTCGCTCCGCTCGAGCCAAATTATTCCATCTTTTCTTCAATTATTATCTTATTCAACATTCTTTGTCGGTCGTAATGTACAATAAAATTGATATTCAAAATGCATGTCTTTGTCCATTGAATTAAGAATTATCCAAAAAAAATTTCCTTCGCCACTCTCGGGGTAATTTACACTCTTTCTTTCTACATAATTTATTTTTAATCTTAAGTTTTTTGGAAACTTACTTTTTAATGAGCTGTAATGAGAAAGAAATGTCATGATGCCCTTGACCACGATGTTGAAAAAAAAAGGGAGGGAATGGAACAAAAATCGAAATTATTAGCCATGTTTTGGAAAACACGAATGAGGGAAAAGTGGTAAATTTTCATCTTTTGAAGATCTTTTTTCGCAAACATTTTCGCCCTCGCTTCGCTCGGGCTCAACACATTTATATGTTTTTCATAAAATGATTTATATTTTACCTTCTCATTCACTTTTTCATTTATTGGTACAAACTAAAACATTGCAAGGGATTGCGTGAATTTATAAATTTGAGACAAGTGTCATTTTGGAGGGGGAGGGAGGAATGAAATGTGAAAAAAATTTTGAATTTTTAGCCCGGAAAAATCTGAATTTTTATTCGCTCATTCTGGTAAACACCCTGGCATAATTTCTTTCATTTTTCAAAACCTAATTTTGCGTGGGAATACTTGGTTTTTCCTTTTTATTTAAATTTTTTTCTGTAGGTAATAAATTCAAATTTTCAAATTTTTGTGGCGAGGGGGAGTTGGATGGGCGGAAACATTTTCAGAATTGAATTTGAATATTTTTTTTGACCCGAAGAAGAGCATCTAAAGATCTCGTAAAAAATATCTAGTGATTTTGAAAAAAAAAATCGCAAGACTATGCATTTTATATCATTTTTATACAAAATTTCGGGATGTAAGTACATCACGCGAAAAAAATTACCCCCCCCCCCTCCTCCCTGGTTTACGAATATCATATTTATAAGGTCTGGAGAAATTCGAAAAATTGGTCTGGAAAACCTGGAAAAGTCAGGGAAAATCATTTCTGAAATATATTGGACACCATGTGAAGTTCAAATGGGCCATTTTCTGGGCTTTTCTCCAGCGCTGGAAAATTCCAAAATTTTCTGGGGGCTCCGAAAGGTCTCGAAACCGCTTCCAATCGATTCAGGAGGTCAAAAATAGGGTATATACCAAATTTCAGCTTTTTTCGTTCATTAGATCAAATTTTCATATTTCGCAGGGCGGAGGTAATTTTGAAATTTAAAAAATTCGCCAAAAATCAGGAATGAATTTCAGCACCTGAAATTTTGGATACGGGGTCCTGTTATGATGTACTTTCGATTTTTTTTGTTTGGGCTCAAAATTTTACTTTGAGTTGGGATACCTCCCTTGTCAGTAACAAAATTTAAACTTTTTTTTTTCTTCGTTGTTGATAGTCCAGTATAGCGAATAAGTTCCGCGGTTTGTAACAGGACGGGTCCGACCAACAATTTTGAAAAAACGCGTGCAAAAAAATAACATTAACGTGTGGCATATCGATTCTCACAAGCTTGAGGTAACCGAATTCTAATATCTACTTAATTTTTCGATCTGATCTCCCCCTCGTTTCAATCGACACGGTGTTTAACAAAATTTGTTGAGCCAAAAGCTTAACTTAGCATGACCTTTGTGCATGACTTTTTTTTACTTTTTTTATGCCCCCTAAAAAAATTATTATTACGAAAAACTTCGAACAAATATAATCCTACGAAAATCGCAAAGAGCTCCTAAATTTGAAATTTTACGAACAAATTCAAAGACATATAATTCAAAAAAAATCGCAATGAGCTCTTTTTTCATTTAAATTATTTATTAAGGATGAATGAAATTTTTTTTCAAATTTTGAAGAAAAATTGACCTTTGAGTCAAAAAGCACTACTTTGCATAACTAGCTAGACCTCTTGGTCAAAAGCTTGACTTATCTTCAGTTCTTCACCAGCCAGCTTAACTTAGCTTGATCGTGATATGCTCTGTCGACCCCCTCAGATAATTATAAAAAAATCAGTCACATTAGTAAGAATTAAAGTGACACACGCTATTTTTATTTTTTTACACCCTTTTTTTTCAAAATTAGGGGTCTAGGAAAGTACTAAAGGGCCAGATCCAAAAAATAAGCAAATATTCGAACTCAGTGCCCCCAAAAACCTAACAAACGACACATTGCACGTTATTTTTCATTTTTTCAATGAGTAGGTAGGTTATGTATGTACATATTTGAACTCGGCGCCTTTGAATTTGTAGAAATCGACGTGTTGCTTTACTTTATATACAGGGTGTTTCAAAGTTGACCGCGCTCCTTCCAACCAGTGAGTGGGCCACTCATCCTGAGTCGAAGTATGTATGTTTGCCTAACCTTCAAACTGCAGGAGCTGAGTTGTGCTCTTTGAAAAAAAATTTTTTTTGAATTTTTTTTCGCACTTTCTACCGAGCGTTACTCGACAATCAAGATAGGTAGAAAGTTGCGCTTTGCGGCAACGGATAGCCCACTTTCTCTAGAATTTTTCTATGCGGTTGATAATTTTTGCAGGTGAACTAGGGTGGCTGTACCGCATGAAATATTCGAAAAAAACGTGTAAAAAAGTTGACGATTTTTTCTATTTTTGTAAATATTTAAAAAAGTTGTCCTCTATTGATTGAATGATTATTAATGTTTCTAGAAGAAAAAACTTTGATATTTCCAATGGAGCAAACTCCACTCCTCTATCTTGCTCGAATCAAAAGTTATGAGCGTTTAATTTTGTGAAAAATACAAGAAAATCCTCACTTTTTTGATTTTTAAAATTTCAAACATTTTTATCTTTGAGACTAATTGAGATAGGGAGGTGGGGTTTGCAGCATTGCATTAACCAAGTATAACACTACACAGCATAGGAATGATATACCTTAATTTTTCAAATAAAAATTTTTAATGAAAAATTTTTCGATTTTTTTTGACAAAAATTTTTTTAAATGAAGAACTTGAAGATATTATTTCGATTTTATGTAGTGCAATACTTGGTTAATTGAATGTTGCAAACCCCATATCCCGGTCTCATTTAGTTACGAAGATAGAAATTTTTGAAATTTGAAAAATCAAAAAAGTGAGGTTTTTCTTGTATTTTTCACAAAATTAAACGCTCATAACTTTTGATTCAAGCAAGATAGAGGAGTGGGGTTTGCTCCATTGGAAAGATCAAAGTTTTTTCGTCTAGAAACAATAATAATCATACACTCAATAGAGGACAACTTTTTTAATAATTTACAAAAATAGAAAAAATTGTCAACTTTTTTACACGTTTTTTTCGAATATTCCATGCGGTACAGCCACCCTAGTTCACCTGCAAAAATTATCAACCGCATAGAAAAATTCTAGAGAAAGTGGGCTATCCGTTGCCGCAAAGCGCAACTTTCTACCTATCTTGGTTGTCGAGTAACGCTCGGTAGAAAGTGCGAAAAAAATTCAAAAAAAAATTTTTTTCAAAGAGCATAACTCAGCCCCGGCAGTTTGAAGGTTAGGCAATCATACATACTTCGACTCAGGATGAGTGGCCCACTCACTGGTTGGAAGGAGCGCGGTCAACTTTGAAACACCCTGTATATTTTTAAATTTTGATCAAAATTGAGGACCCCTGTGCCCTATATCCAAGGGGGTCGAAATCTCATTTCGAAAATTTGTTAGTTGTGAAACGGGCAAGAGGGGCTCTTCATTGCAATTTTTCAGATTTTTAAATGGTAACCTTCATCTTTTTTACTTATGAAAGTTGAGCTTTTATCGCAAAAATGCAACTTTGAGCTTTTCGAAATAAGATTAGGTATCGCTTTAGAATTCTATAAAAATTACCCATATGCACTTCAGCATCTATAATCGCGGATTATCCATATTGGTGGCCTATTTGATCTATTAAAACAAAACTTTCTGAAATTCGCAACTTTGAGTTCAAATTTATATTTTTTGGGCAGAAAATTAATTTTTTCTAGTAAAATTGTCAGCCAAAAAATACAAATTTGAACTCAAAGTTGCGGATTTCGGAATATTCTACTTTATTCGATCAAATAGGTTACCAATATTGGTTATCCGCGATTAAAGGTGCTGATGTTCATATGGACCATTTTTATGGTATTTTCTCCAGCACTTGGAAAATTCCAAACTTTTCTGATGGCTTTGAAACGTCTCTAAACTGCTTCCAATCGATTCAGAAGGTCAAAAATAGGGTATTTATGCCAAATTTCAGCATTTTTCTTTCATTACATCAAATTTTCATATTTCGCAGGTAAGGGCAGAGATAATTTTGAAATTTCAAAAATTCGTCCTGTTATGATGTACTTTCGATTTTTTCTTTGTTTGGGCTCAAAATTTTACTTCGAGTTGGGATACCTCCCTTGTGAGATTTTCTCCGAAAGGGGCGAACATTTTTTTCTTTGATAACTCCCCAAATTTTATCAATTGAAAAATGGTTTAAAACAAAAATCCGCGATATTCCGCATTTGGAAAAAATTTTAAAATAAAGTAAGAGTAATCGTAAAATATGGATATCAAAATCGTCAAGTGAAATTTTTGAAATTTTCAGAAAAATCGTTCCGGTGCTAATAGAAATGAAATACGGCATTATCAATTGGCTCCCATGAAATAGGATTATCTGGCGGATCTACCATATTGATATTAATGTATTTGTTTTAAAAATTTGGTCGCGTTTACTCGTCAAAACAGGGGTTCAAAAAGTGTCAGTTCGTCAAAATTGCTCTGGTGTTTATGAACATAAAATAAGGGCAAAACCAATGAAAATTGGATCGGATACAGTCCGAATGATGTATTTAATTTTAAAAATTGGTCATTTTTAGTCCCCGAAACAGGGGTTTTAAAAAGTGTCAGTTTATCCTCCCACATCCCTGTATTTTTAATCACTCCATGTGCGAAGGAGGGCTAATAATGCAATAAAAAACCTAGTAATTGATTTTTTGAACCATCATATCCTTTTATGCTATCAGATCGCTATTAAATATTTAATTTCATCGTAAATTTTTTTTCAACTCAGCCTACAATGGTTTGTCATCCAACTCTTATAAAAAAACTCCAAGGCTCAATTTTTTTTATAACCTATAGCCCCCCTCCCCCCAATCCGAGTATTTCCTCCGTATAGTTTTTTTTTGAATAAATTTTTACATCCATTTCCCTCTTCCAAGTTCCAGAAAATTGTATGATCACGAAGGGGGAGGGTGAGCGGAGAACTTAAGAGTAATGATTACACATCGATTTCTAACCATTTTTTCTGATCATTTTTCGAGCCAGTATGAAAATAATAATATATCTGTTTCTCTCTTCAAACAAACTGTGTTACTTTGACATCTATTCCTATCGATTAAAAATTTCGATGCTTTTTAAAACTTTGGTTCAACGTTCAAAGTTTCGAGGTCAATTGGAAGGGCCTAATAAACGTCAAAGTAATCAACGCGACGCGACGCGAAGAAAAAAATATTCTAGTTTTGCACAGAACCTAATCTCGAGCTTGATGAAAAGTGCACAACTCAGGTGGTGTAGAATTTCCATATTGCACTTACAATACCTTTAGTATATTTATTTGTATGTACCATATCGTATTCTTGATGTATCAAGAATTTAACATAGGTAGTTGATAGAAAATCAGATATGTGTTCGGGTCGAGGGTGTATTGAAACAATTAATCAATATTCGCTATATTTTTGAAATAAGGTTGAGCAAATAAAACGCTGCTGGGCGTACGACTACGACATTCGGGAATATTGTGAAATACCGCTTGGTAATATGGCGACGTGAAGTTTTGAAAGTTGTCGAGCGCCGAATTCGACGAGCAACGCTTACAAGCTTACACATAATAATATGTGGATGTGTACGACTGAACGTGTGGTATATCTGTGTATGTACTCTATGCTGAATAGGTATTAGGTACATATACTTAATACTTTCGTATACCTAGTACCTAGTACCTAATACCTATACCTACGTAGTTAGAGTCGATGTACATGTAGTAAAAACTGGCTTACGTAAATGGCAGGTCGACGAGATGTCTAAATTCGCCATATTTGTCAACATCGTACACATTGTAAAATTTTTAGCTTGATGGGTTTTCTATGCTATTTAAAAGTATGAGTAAACATTTAGACCGCGTTCGCCCTCGCCGTTCTATCGCAAGCCGCACCGGTGCGGTGCCGATGCCGGTGTGCGCTTTTAGCCCGATGTCCCGCTCTATCTCTATCTCCTCTAATAAATCCCAGATATCGTTTTACGTTATTCGGTTTATAAGAGTCGTCTGCTATGGTAAGACCTCCGCGTTTTTAAGTGCTAACTCATTCCATTATCGAGTTTACTTTTATTATAGAACGAGTCGACGACGACGACTTTAACCCGAGTATAGGTTTTTGTAGGTAGAGGTACTGCAGCTATGGCTGGGAGGAAGGACGAAGAGGAGGAAAAGAGTTTTTCTTCTTACGCTAAATGCGTCCATCCGGTTATCCGCGTAATTTGAGAAGGATCGTTGTGAACTGTGTTGGGGTTTTCGAGCAATATTGATCCTTAATTTCAACCTTATCTTTCCCTGGCACCTTTTTATGCCTTTGTAAGGGCTGGGTGCGGAGGATCTAGCGCAACTTTTGCTTTCTGTTTTCGGTTGTGGTCTCAGTCAATTATTTATAATGGTCTTCAACTACAATGTTGGTCCCTTTTGAGAAACTTGCTTGTGGGGTCCGAGTAGGAGAATTTGAACATTTTCAACTCTGGAGGAAATCGCTAGTACCTCCACCTCCGACTACTGGAAGTAGTTCAATACAGACTCCGACTCCTGTAGGCTCGTTCGAAGTCAAATCGCTCAGATTTTGACCTTATGTCTTCGATTTTGCCCAAATGTTTTTTACGGGTTCCCCCGATGTTCGAATGAAGGAATCACCGTAATTTCAATCTGAATCCTTCCGGAGGTGGCCATCGTAATTTTCGTAAATTTCGATTTTTTGGGAAACGGCTCAACTTGGAAGACTCATATCTCGAGATTGATTAGACCCAAGCTAAATCTGTTTGCATGGTGGAGATGAAAATTTTAAGAACTGAAAGTTGAACTTTTGATATAAAAGCTCAATTTTTCATGATGAGCATAAAAGTTCAACTTCAAAGCTATCATTAGAAAATCTGAAAAAATTATAGTGGAAAGAAATTTTTATGAATCTGTTTGTGTAGTTTATGGTTTTGTAGAGAACCGAAAGGAGATTCAAAATCAATGTCTGAAATCTGAAATACTCAAAGTTGAACTTTTGATATAAGAGCTTAATTTTTTGTGATAAGCACAAAAGTTCAAAACCACCATTTAGAAATTTGAGAAAATTACAGTGAGGCAGTGATGGGCCGCTCAGCGCTCATGAGCGCGCGCTTACGTTGCGGCTGAGCGGAGCATGAGCGCAAAATTCACGTTTTAAGAGCGGAGTGCAAAATTCATAGTGAGCGCCGCGAGGTAGCGCTTAGCTGAGCGCTCAGCTCCACTCAGAACTAAGCTAAAAACGTTTTATATTTAATAAAAAATAAAAAAAGCTGCCGGTTATCTTTATCACTCTTGGTATTGTTTGTCATTGTTTTTGCAGAATAAATTGAATAATTCAAATGATTTTGAACTTTAATTTGTCTGAAAAAATGAGCGGAGTGAGTGAGTGAGTGAGTGAGTGTGTGTGTTTTGAGTGTATGCGTGAGAGTGAGTGCTTTGAGCCTATGTTTGAGCGCATTTCTGAGCATGAGCGTGAGTGCTTTAAGCACAGGTGTGAGCGCGAGCGCAAACAGAACAATGCTGAGCGGAGTGCAAGGAGAGCATTTCAAATTTCAAGTGAGCGGAGCGAGAGCGCAAAAAACCTTGAACAGCCCATCATTGCAGCGAGGAGAACTCTTTAGGTGTTTTTCAGGGCTACAAGAACGATGAAATTTTGGTTCCCAATCTCGTTCTTCATAAGTTGTTTCCATTCTCATTCTAGTTCTTTAAAAATATTTATTCTCATTCTCGTTCTCCTTTTCCAAAAGTTATTCTTGTTCTTCCCATTTTTGTTCTTTTTGGTTCTTGGTTCTTTATTTTTCTTGCAACTCTGGTTTGGTTTAAGTTGAATAAGTAAACAAATCTTTACAATCAAGAAGTACATATGAACCGTGCTAAATCAAAAGCAACTAAGCGACATCAAAAATTTCATCAAAAAACAAACTTGAAAGTGCGATAACTTCTAAAGAAGTTGAAGAAGGGATAAGAAGTATGAGAAATATGAACTCTGGTAACATTAATCTATCAGTAATTTACCTGTTCAGAAGCTTATTTTGTGTTCCCAGTGAGAAATATGTTAAAATCTCAGCACTTTCAAATTTGTCACTTGGTCGCTTTTGACTTAACACGGTTCATATCACAGCAATGTAGACCCGATACCAATAAGTCACTGTAGAAGAGCTTGTCAGCAAAACTGTGGTATAGGCCAACACATGTATTCTAACATCTACCATCAGTCATCCATACACATCACAACCAGAGGCAAAGCTAGGGAAAAAATCTGATGTAAGCTATGAGTTATTGAATCTATCAATATCTACTGCTATAATCCAAAAAAATTGAGAAGTGAAGGGAGGCAATGATTTCTCATACTTTTTTGCTTAGAAAGGTGGGTGAAATCACCCTGAAAAAAATACCAAATTGTGCTGTACCTATGGGCACATTTAATTTCAAAGAATTTTTTTTTAAATAGGTATCAATTTTTTGCAAACGTTGCAACAAAATCATATTTTATAAAATTACAACTTCATTTTCCTCATTTTTTGTAAAATTTGAAAAAAAATTAACTTTAATCCTTTGCAATTCTTTTAATTTTCAGTTCTATTAAAAAATGAATATAACTTATTTTGTAGATCATGAAATTTCAAATAAATTAGGTCATGTTCATATTGTGATCTAATATAAAATTGAAGCAGTTATAAAGCCCCAAGCATTGAAAAGAATTGTCTGAATTAGAAACAACGTTTCTGTTGCTGGCTTACAACGGCCAGCTACGAAAGCAACCTTCCCCTTACTCTTCCATGCTGCGTAGCTCTTTCTGCCCATTTGCAACCACAGTCCAACCAACTATGATTGAAGCTGATTCTGGAGAGCTTCTTCGCAATATGGAATAGGAAAAAATTAGGGTTATTACAATGGTTTTCAGGTTTTTGTGGGTGATTTTGAATTTTGAATTTTACCTTTAATGAAAATGTATTTCTTCTTTCCTTTTTTCAAAATTCCAATGTAAGCTGAGCTTACAAGCTTACACGCTAGCTTCTCCACTGGTCACAAGTCACAACATACTCACTCAACAGCACTTTTAAATTTACAGGCACTCAAATTTTTACTTCCAGTGGCATGACATTATAGGCTTCTGAGGCGAAGTATCAAAATTGAGACCATGGCAGTGGAAGGGGAAAGTACCCACAGCTGTGAGACCAGTACACCCATCTTCATTGCAACCACAGTTGTCTCAGTACCTGTGTAATAAAGAAAGCACAGTAGCCAAATGAAGTTTCCAAAGAACATAACACCGGAGAGGAATGTGCTTTCCACTTCACTCCAGTTACCATTTACCTACATAACCCGCTTCTGAAGTATCAAAATTGGGTGGATCTGCAAAGTAGGTGCACCCTCTTCCCCCACACAGTAATTCCATACCTAAGGGTGCCCTCAAAGACTACTACATAGAACCTTAGAAGATGAGCTCTAGACTACAGATCTGCACCATGATGAAATCGGTGGCGGTGGCGTTGCCAGTGTGCCGCCCAGTGAATTTGGTGTCGGCGATTTTGGCGGCACCATTGTTTTTTATCAATAAAAATTGATTTCAAAAAATGGAAAAATAACATTACTTGTAAAAGGAGGGTAAAAGTGTTACCCAAGTGAAGCGAGGGAGGAAATTTTTAGAAAAATTGCGTTTTGAAAAGAGGAAAATGGAAAGAGGTCATTTTTCAGTATTTTGCAAGCTTTTTTCATCTTTTAAGAGGGAGGTACTCCCCTTTCGCCAACACCGCCGCTGAGATAATAATCAGCAACGCGCTAGTAAATTTACTCAGTGGCGGTGGCAAAAAAAACTAGAGAAATTGGTGGCAGTGGCGTAACTTTTCGGCGGCACAGATCTCTACTCTAGACACCATTCATATAAATGTCTCAACAATACAAAATTTTTTATAACTTTTCTCAAAGGGCAATAAAGTGATACAAATCACCATACACACACTACCATGAAGGAACACTGCCAGAAAGGTCACGGAGTGTTCAATAAATATCCGGATATCCAAATACCAAATACTATTTGGATAAATATCCAAATATCCGGATAATATCCGGATATCACACGGAAATTGCCGAACAGCTCCGAAAACATCCCGAAAACGGTTGAACTTTTCCGAGAGTTCCCGAATTCTTTTACGAACCCTCACAAAATTTAAAGGTCGATTATCGAGATCGAAAAATCAAAATTGAAGAATCGATTATCGAAATCGAAAAATCGTAATTGAAGAATCGATTATCGAAATCAAAAATTCAATTTTTTTCCGTTGAAACTCTTTATTTCGATTATCCGGATATTTGCCAAATATCCGAGTATTTGGATAGCTATCCAAATATCCGGATATTTGTTGAACACTAAAGGTCACACACATCAATTTTAGAACCCAAAAACTATGAAATATAATTTATCAACATTCATTTTTAAACCAAAATTAGCCAACCAGGCAGAATATCCTTTTCAAATCCTCATTCAATATAGTAATAAGCTCTTCTTTGGAATTAGCCGAAACAGGAAGTGCCATAATATCATCTGCGAAAGAATTCAAAAGACCCGGCCCTCTGTGCCCCTGGAAGTGTTGAGATCCCATCTTGAAAAGTGATTGGTTGAAAACCATAATTTCTTTCCGCTATAATTTTTCAGATTTTTTAAGGGTAGTTGTTTTGCAAAGAATCCAAATTGTACGAAAATCACGAGGACTACCCCTCACCCCTGTGAAAAATTAGGAACGAAATGACGGCGATTTCTTCATTAGAATATCAAAGGGGACCCGTAAATTTTTTTTAGGAAAATCGGAAGACTTAAGATCAAAATCTGGGTGGTTTGACGTGGAATGAACCTGAAGTAATCTTCTGGAGCCTGTGATTGCTTCTGGAGCTACCTTCTGAAGCCAGCTTGGAGATGTACCCCCGGAAAGGCTCCGGGAATATCATTATCAAAGCCGAACAAAGAAGTAAAAGAAAATAAAAACGACGACTTCATGACTAAATTCATTCGTTTTTGTCGTAAAACTCAGAAAACTTCTTGATAAGTTCGTTTACCGTGTATAATTGGCATTTTCCCACTTTTTTTAGTTCGGAGTCTCCGGAGGGCGCTCAAATACCACTTCTACCTTCACCTGTACCCAAACAGAGGTTCTGAACCTTACTCCACCCCACCACCTTCAGCAGGTCCTCCACCAGCCCACCTTCTTAAATCCTGCTTGCGTGAAAGTATAAAGTTATCGACCGTATAATGTGTCCTGTGTTTCTAATAAGAGGAGAACTTATTGGAATACGACTTTTATAATCGCGAAAAAAGATTTACCTACTCGCTTATAACCACCTGTGCCGGTGGCTAAGCAATCCAAACGTCTACTTCCGGACACCTTACACGCGCAAAACACGCTTGCTGTTTTGTGCAAAATGGTACCGCACCGGTGCGGCGCTTCATTAACCGTACTATTTTCCATTCGGTGTGCGGCGGGTGCGAACTAAATAAAAAAGAAATAATCGCGTAGGGAGGTTCGTTTACATACAAATAATGAACGTTCATTGAATCGAATTAATTGCGAATCGTTCGCCTTCTTATAAGCGGTATAAATAATTGTTGAATGTAAATGCTGATTGACAGCAGTTTAACGTTTGTCCGCCGACATAATAAACAGTTTAAGGGGATTTCTCTTCGTGTACGAAAAGACACAAATACCCTACACACACATAATGAACTGTTCGCACCCCTTTTTTTTCACTCCCCTCGCCCAGCACCCGCGGTCGCCACCAAGGCTCACCATCTGGCGCGCTATAATCGTCCGTCGTCGTCCTTTATTAACCCCTCGAGCGTCACGACGCTCTTATCCTTATATACGACGATGTGCCGCAGCACCGCTGCTCATTGTTTTTCGCAATCTTTATTGGCCATACGTTAGTCTGACACTTGGACGTAATTATTTGAAACTTTGACGCTTATTACCATTTATACGAACTCCGCACCCGATTCTCGAAGCTCTTTTTATCGCGAAACAGAGATAAGCTCGCTCTCTAGCTCCGTCGATTTTCACCGCAGTCGTCACCCTCGTACTTCCAACCTCTTCGTAAACCTCAACGTCACGTCACTCTGCTGCGATCATCGATTATCGAGTGGCACTCCTCGTATACCTACTTACGTAATATAAAATTCAGAAAAGAAATAACCATCAAATTTTACCCCCTGCTGATGCACTCGCGGTGCGTGCTCGCGAACCGAGTACTTCGAATCGAAAAATCGACAAATATTCCGATTGCCAATTGCTGTATGAATAGCTCGTGACGTGAAGTCATCGAATGGGGACTCCATTAAATTTTATTCCGTTCCAAAATTATGCGACTGCGACTCTTCTAAAACAAATATGTGTAAAATATAGGTATCTGTATCTCTATACCTATACATACAATCATGTTGTATACTAAATAGATAATGAAATATGCGCACTTACCTATGAACTGATAATTTTATACCATAAGTGCCTGCTTCCTCGAAAAAATTAAACAGCCGACGCGACGTTTTAATGATAAGTTTTAAGTAAATAGAATTTGGGTTGTGAAACTTTACTTGAAAAAAAACCAAGACCTCGACGGATGACCGGCTTAAAAATGGAAAATACCGATTCAATTATGATGAAATACGTTTTTTTTTAGATATGGGCGTAATCTTATGCTCGAATTCGAAATTCTAAGAATTTTTTTGCATTCTGTGATTTTTACGGTGAGGACTGGGAAGTGGGAACAGATTGGTAATGGATTCTATTACCATTCGTTCACGGTAGCAAATTTTACGGATTTTTTAGCTGGAATTTTTGACGAAATAACGAAATTCTGTTATACAAACAATTTGGAGAGGTTTTGAAAGAGATGAACCACCTCCCTTCTATTTCATTGGGAAAAGTAACGTTCGAGTTGAAAATTTTGCGAAATTGACGACTCGAAATGATTCCTAATAATAGCGGATCGAGTTTGGCATTATTTAAGAGGGGAAAGAGTAAAATATTTGAATAAAAATTTTTCCGATTCAAATTGCAAATGTTCTTTTGAAAAAAATCAAGTTTAATTTATTTACTTTCTTCAAATTTTCCGAATTATAACTAATTTTCCCGACTGACAATGCAATTTTGTAATTATTGAGAGGAGAAGAAGCTGCTCTCTGTTCTTTTCTGGAAACAGAATTTTACACTTTAAATTTTTTCCTTCATTTTTTTGTTACGTGATAAACATTTTTATTGCATCATGCGAACTCGGTGTTTTTATCGGTAACGATTAAAATTTTACCCAAGAAATTAGAAGAAAAAAAGACCAACTCGAAATTACTTGCACTCAATTTTGTACATGAGATTTGTAGTGAGATGAAAAATAAAGTAAAACAGGGTAACAACTCGCCCTTGAAAAAGAAAAAATTCAATTTCCTCCTACACCAATTTTTTCCACAGTGTAATCAGATTTGACCAACGGAATTTTTTGCAAGTGGTGAAAAAATTGTTGGTACAGTGGGAAGTGGAATTTTTTCGTTGCATTTGTTTTTTTTTCAGTAATGAGTTTGTATAAATTTTTTTTAGCGCAGTGGCGTCGGAAATTGGGGTACAAGCAGGGGCGGCGCGATAGGGGGGTAGGTATAATACACCCCCAGGCAATTTCCAGTCGGCAATTTCGGCAAAAGTTCAAAGATTTCAAGTAATTGGCAAAATCTTAGAAATTTTGACAAATTAAACAAATGTTTGGAAAGTTTTTAGCATAAGTAATGAAAAAGTGAGCCTTTCAAAATTTTAAGTTTACTGTCCTCTTTCAGAAATCACAATCGAACTCTATAATTACTTACTCCCCAAGTCAACATTTTTAAAAAATTTCGGCCTCGCTGCGTTTGGCCTTATGAAATTTTTCGTTTCATAATTTCAAAACAATTCAAATCCTACAACACGATTGATTTCTTTCGTATTTTTCCTCAAAACTATTTCAATATCAAATTTTTTCTCATTAAAACTCATTTTGGATGTTTGGAAATCAAATTTTTCAAAAGCTTCGGCCTCGCTGCGCTCGGCCCTGACATATTTCTTCTCGAATAATTTTTAAGTAAAATTGACCGATTTTTTATTCAAGCTAATTAATTTAAAACATTGTTTTATTGCATTTTGAATTTAAGATTTTCTACTTAGAAAGTTAGAGTTTCTGTCCTCGCTTCGCTCGGGCCAAATTTATGTCTCTCATGTTAACGGAAAAATTCAGGCATGAGCAGGACTGAGTCATTTATTTTTTCATGCAAGAAATTTTGCTGTTCATGAACAGGGATGAGCAAGAATGGTTTTTAACAATTGAAATATATTCGAAAACCTAAGGAATAATTTCCAGGCATGAGCAAGATTAAAAATTGACCTAATCTTGAACACGATGTTACTTTCAAGTTTTTGTTCTATAAAAATTGTGTTTTTCCGTTTCCATGATGTTGATTCACATAATATCTTTTTTGAAAAAAATGTTTACGCTAACTTTGCCACGGGCCCAGTAAAATTAATCTTGGCAATTTTTCAAAATTCCATAAAATTACTTTTTTTTGTTTAAAAAATCGATATTTTTCAAAATTTGTACGTAGCTTTACATTCAAACGATATACTTGGGCAGTCGCAATTTCCTCCTGTCTAATGAAATTCTTGGAAAAATTATGAAATCTTGGGTTTCAATATTTCAATCGTGAAATAATGTTCATTGAAAATTGGTGATTTTCACTGATATTTCAGTGATAAATCACTGATTTCTCAATCCATTCCCAATTTGTCCCAAAATCAGTAATTTCGACAAAAAGATCGATGAAAAATCACAGATTTTCAACTTTTATTTCATTGATTCAAAAAGTTAAAATTTTACTAAATTTGATTGGTTCGGATTTACGAGAGTACATTGATTGTTTGTTCCAAAAACCTCGTAATTTTTCAATTTTCCTTTGCTGAAATCTGTATAATGTATTATCCACGTACAAAAAATTCCCCGACTACGCCAGGGCCACTAAAATAACAGGTTACTAAATTTTTTCATTAATTTTTGACCCCCCCTATTTGTTCTTGAATTTTTAGCCCCTCCCTTACATAATTTCTGATTGTGCCTGAGCTTAAAATTTTTTATTCTTTTCATAAAATAATTAGATTGAAAAAAAATGTCATAGTATGAATTTTTTCCAAGCCTTTCGAGCCTGCGCCTGGGAACTGAGAGAAATTCTTGTGAAAAAAAGAAATTAAAAGGTGTGTCTGTGTGACATTTTAGCGACAGTTCTTCGAAATTGGTTGAACACCACTAAGGATGGGAGGGGGTGATTTGTGTGGTTTTTTCGCTCGAGTGCATTCAAATTGCTTCGGTATTTGTTCCGAATTTATCGTGCATAAATCTCATGGGGTAGAGGGTGGAATGACCACGGTTCAAATTTATTTGCAATACGAAATTTTGCTATCGAAGAACGAAAAAGAAAAGGTACGAAAATAGTACGAATTTTGCTTTTTGCTTTCCTTGCTTGGGCAAAAAGGATTCGAAGTAAAATGTATATTCATGTATACCATCTTTGCTCTCCCTCCCCCTCCCAACTGCTTCATCGCCAGAAAAGTATTGCAATAAGTATACACGGTAGGTGCAAAAAAAAATACGTACATCTGAATACGTTTTTCCATTTTTTTTATTTTTTATCGATGATCCCAATTATTAAAATCGACCAAACAAAACTTTCTGTTCGAAATTTCATATAATACCAAATGCTGTAGGTACAACTGCACACGTATTTATTGCAGGTATTGTAATTATGTCATAAGTACTCCAAATATTTGTAGAAACGAACGGATCCCGAAAATTGTAGGTGTCGTATCCCCGCAAGTGTCTTTTGAAACGATGAACGATATTTATGCGTAAATGAACGAACAGAAGCTAGGCAATACATAATAACTGTGTACAAAGCTTTACGCGTGTAATTTTATTTGTCAGCGATGTCATCGTGTCAACATTTTATATTCGAAAAAAAGACGAAAGAAATTACGCTCATAAATGAAATAAAAAAATAATAAAATAAAACTAGCAAAACAACACAAATTCGAATCCGATTAAACAATTAATATTTACTTTACATAAATATGTAAAGCGCGAGCTTGTATGCTTGTATGTGTAACATTACGACGTTGAAAAAGTAGATATATAGGTATTATAGGTTTAGGTACATAATGGTGTGACGTTCGGAGTACATATAAGTACACACCGATCGTATTCAGTATATCTATGTACTGTGTACATTTTAAAAAGTATACGAATAGGTGTATTGTGTATCTAATATCTGTAGGGCGGCGCGGCGTGGCTCGATGTACGAATATTTATGTGTAGTAGGTTTAGCTTCCTGTAATGGATGTACGAGTATTTAAACGTTTACAGATCCAGATAGGTAGAGGTGATAGTAGGTCTAGGTTAGGGTGATCCTTATTTATACTTGGTGAAATTTTTTTTTGAATTTTTCTCGTACCTCCCCTCCCCCCCTCAAAGTTGTTCCTTTTTATGAGAAAATAATTCCCTGAAATTTTTAGTCCCCAAAGGTAATATTAACACGTGCCTGTAAGTCCCTCAAAATTCCAAAATTTGAAAAAAAAAATGGAAAAATACAATGAAATTACCAAAATTTTAAATTTTTGTGCCAAACTCATTTCAATTACTTACCTTTTTATGGAAATTGGTTTTAGAAAATTTTTGATCCCCCTCCCTTACAAATAAGTACAGGGATCGGAGCGAGGTACTTTTTTATGAACTTAGTTACTATTTTCACCTTTGGTTACTATTGTTCATATTTTCACCCAAAAGTTCATAAAGGTTACTATTTTCATCTCTAGGTTCATATTTTTGAAAAAATTCTGATCAATTTCCAAAAAAAAAATTGTGTTCAGTTGTCGAACATTTATTTTTGAATTAGATATAGGTATACCAGCCTTGAAACATGAAAAATGTCATTTTTTTGGCATTAGATACCCACTTTTTTCAAAGCTTTGCCCTCGCTTCGCTCGGGCATGAACAAATTTACATTTTACTAACCTATTTGAGGAAACAGTACGAAATAAGGCTCCTTTTTGCCCCTTTCCCCCGAAAATCCTTTTGGTACTCCAGGTTTTTATACTTAATTTGTACTTTCCCCAAAAAAAGCTTCCGACTTACTACGTTTATTATAATTTTTTGCTGCTTATTAACATCAGAAGTAACCTAGGGCAATGGCATCGGAAAGTAGGATAGAACGGGGTATTGAACAATACGAAAAAAATTGCTTTTGGGTATAAAAATTCAATTTTTTCAAAGCTTTACCCTCGCTTCGCTCGGGTATAAATTAAATCTGAATTAAGTTCCTATGTGAAGTATTTAAGGCGACGCGATAGTGCCAAAAAAATCCTCTTTTCTTCCCCCTTCTAAAATTTTTCTCGTATTTCAAGTTTCTGTACCAACTTTGCACCTTTCCAAAAAAAAAACTAGTGACGCCACTGACCTGGGTCTTAGCCCTCCCAGATCCATTCCCCTAAATCCGCCTATGTACTCAGGAACTTTTGAAGTCTGCAGAGTCACTCAAAATCGAAGAAAAAAACTCATCTGAGAAACGTCTGAAATTCAGGACGAGTTAACAAAGTCCTTGAATAGCTGTATTCGTACCTGTGAAAATTCTGTTTCTAGCTCGAAATCTAAAAGATAAATAAAATTTAGGTATCTTAATTTTTCTCTTCTTGATTTTTTTCTTGTAGGTATTTTTGTTTTTGATTTTTTTGAACACTTTTGTTTTCTGAGAAAAAAATGCATTTTGACAATTTGACGAATTCAATTTTCAAAATGGGTAGGGGGGATGGTTAAATTGATGAAAAAATTGTTATTTTTGGTTCATATTTGGTTCATATTTTGCTCAAAACAGGTTCTTAAAGTTACTATTGTTTTTGCGGAATATCGCTCTGATGCCTGTAATGTAAGTAGTGCCGGTTCTGTATTCAAAAGAGCTAAAAGCTATTATTTTCTCTATAGTACAATCAATAGGAGGACGTAACCCAACGGAAAATGATATATAGGCCTTTTTTGCTGAAAATGGTCTAAGACCGTGCCCTGGGTAAAATATAATCACCCGGCTACCCCAACCCTGTTTCTATCCCCCTACGGTGGATCAAAGCCCCCAAAAAAGGTTTTTTGCTTCTCCCTCCTCAGATTTTAATTTTTGGGTAAAATTAACTCAGTAGCTTTTTAATCTGTACCACAATACCTACCAAACGCATTTTTACAAATTTTTTAGCAGGGGAGCCAGGCCTCTAACTATCTTTATTTTTCTTATTCCATTGGCAAATAATAAACGTGTAATGGAAATTCAGTTGATTTTTGAAAGTTGGAATTCAAGAATGCTAATTTTAGCAGAATTAAAGTTGACGTAATATTCGTGTTCAGCAACCTCAATTCATATGGAATCGACACCATAATATAAAAATTGTTTCATAATAACCCATATTTTGGGGGAATTGATCCACCGTATGGGGGAAAGCAACAAGTTTGGGGGGAGACGGGTCGTTATATATCGCTCAGGGCATGGTCTTAGATCATTTTCAGCAAAAAAGGCCTATAAATCACTTTTTACCGAGTCCACCTCCTTTTGGAGCTATATCGACTATAAGTACTAGATATACAGAAGATTACCAAATTTTTACCACTTTCAGGACTTATTTAATCACAGGCATCATAGGAGGTCACTTTTTTAGGGTGTTTGTCACTTTTTTCGACTTGAGTCACTAAGTCACTTTTTTCCTCCCAAAGTCACTTTTTTTCGAAATTTCAAGCAAAAATTCAAATTTTCTCGTACAAATCGCTATTTTTCAAAATTCTTTAAGAAAAAAATTAAGAGTTGATAATGATTTTTCAAAAAAATTTTGGCTTCGCTTCGATCGGGCAGTATTTCAATAATTCTATTTCTAAATTTGAAAAAATTCTGTTTTTTTAAATCAGTAAAGTAATTGATTTTTGAGTCAATTTCCCATTTGACAGAATAAATCAATAATTTTGACTAAAATAAATCAATCAAACAATTGCAATATCACAGATTTTCAGATAAATTCAACTCACTGATTTAAAAAGGCTCAGTTTTACAAAAATTGACTGATTTAGATTTAGAGAGTAGATCCCTAATACCTAATATAGGTCATTATTAATTGTTTGTTCCAAAAATATCGTCATTTTTCAATTTTTCTTTGCTCAAATCTGTATAAAATGTTTTTTTGAGCCTTTTTTATGAATAATGAATCACTAGGAAGGATTTGGGTGCAAAAATTGAAATTTTAAAAAAAATTGTTAAAAATTGGTATTTTTTCATACTTATTTTGAATAATGAGGGATATTGAGGTGCTTACAGGTACGTGTTAATATTAAAAAATGAAAAATAAAAAAATAGGGAATTATTTTTTCATAAAAAAGAACAACTATTGGGAGAGGGGGGGTACGCAAAATTTCTCAAACTTGAAAATAAGGACCACCCCAGTCTAGGTACTAGGTAGATGAATGAAAAAACACACGTTGTAGGTTTAAATACAATGTAGGTATACATAGGTATTAGGTACATATGTAATATGTATATTGTAAATATTATTACAACTCGTTAAGGTGTCGAGAGAGGAGGAGAAAATTTTAGGTAGCTGCGGTAGACCGCTTGTCGCGAATTTTTTTCCCACCTCTCGCCATCGCCAATCGGCCCTCTGACGATACTTAAATTTTTCAAACCGATATCAAATGTGAAATATTTGTATACAGAGTTGAATAGCAATAGGTATCTGTTGTAGTGTGTAGGTACACAGCAAAATATTTATTTTCGGTTTAAATTCAATTATTTGCTTATTACAAATATAAACACTAATATTAACAAGAGTATACAATTATTTATTGTGTACTTATTTAATTACGGCGCGGCGTGGCTCGTTTATTACTTAAATAATGAGCGCATATTTTTAATTTATACACACATACTTGTTGTGGAGATACTTGTGCTGATGCATTTTTTACGACTGCTTATAATAGACATATTTACTTTTTTTCTTCACTTTCATTTTTGTTTGATTATTTGCTTTATAAAAGTGGTAAATAATACTTGATTCGCCGTCGCCGCTACGTTCACCTTAATCACCTCTCTCGCGTATAATACATAAATATACCTACCTAGTACCTACCGTTTCGTATACTGAAGAGATCCCGAGTCAAAGTCGATTGCCTGCCAGCAAAATGAGCCACAATCCGAGTTTCTTTTTAGATTTTTCGGATAGCCGCCGCAGTAGCTTGCCTCGACGCGACGTAGGTATAGGTTTTAATAGCTGCAGAGGTGTAGTTGTTGTTCCTATAATACCTATTCCTAAACCTATACCTAATATAAGAGTATGAATGCGTCAGCGTCAGGTAGATCTGGATACGTCTGAGCGTTGTAGTAGGTAAACTGGATGAAAATATAGCCCTAGCTAATACGTGCTAATTTGCCAGACTCGTCCTTTTATTACGGGCGTATAACCTATATCATGCGGCGTAGGGTACCGCTCTGTGTCTCGGTTAATTCTGTGTACATTTTTATTAGTTCTATGTACGCGGCGAGATGCAGAAAGGTGCCTAACTACCTATAGTTTCATTATCAAATCTGTTACGTGGACCAGATCTAGTGTTTCGTTATCATTCATGATGCAAGATGTATCTAAAGTGTGAATCGAAAAGTCTCTGTGAAATGTTCCCTCCCTGTTACTCTTATGTTGACTTTTGGGTCTATTGATGGCAATTTTGCTGTTCGATGGGGGAAGGGGTTTAGTAGCACCCTGATTGTATTGTGTCAGCATTAGGGTGGATCGAAAAAAAAAAACATCTTGAATTTTTACCAAATTTGGTGGGTAGTTTACTTTGAGTGGGAGACTTCAAAGAAAAATTTTGAGCCTCCGAGGGGCAAGGGGAGGGGAGCATGAGGTGCTCAAAATGCACCTCCTTTTAAAAAAACGATGTTTTTTAGTCAATCAGATTCTGTGAGAAGCCTTCGTAGCACTTAAAAAGATGCGATTTGAGTTTCTACATTTCCATAAACCATCGCTATCCTTCTCCGATCAAAATTCAGACTGCTACCAGGGGGTTGAATCAATTCAAAGACTATATGAATTCCGTATTTTGGAATTTTATGATTTGCTGTTGGCTGCGCTGGTGTATAAAATTTTCATTTTTTTTCAAAATTTACTATCAGTAGTTGAAAAATTTTTTGTTCACTTACTCGATGAGAAAAAATCATTCCAGCTTAGTGAAAATTTCATATTATTGAAGTATTGCAATCTGCAAGTTTTTAACCCCCTGGTAGCAGTCTGAGTTCTGATCGGAGAAGGATGGCGATGGTTTTGGGAGATGTAGAAACTCAAATCGCATCTTTTAAGTCCTACGAAGGCTTCTCACAGAATTTTGATTGGCTAAAAAACGCAAAAACAGCGTTTTTTTCAAAAGAATGTGCACTTTGAGCACCTCCTGCTCCCCCTCCCCTTGCCCCTCGGGGACTCAAAATTTTTTTGTGAAATTTCCCACTCAAAATAAACCACCCCACCAAATTTGGTCAAAATCCAAGATACGTTTTTTTTGGATCCTCCCTAGTAAGAATTCTTATTTTTTTCAAGTACGTTGAGTACATAGAATCAGCTTCGTTAAATCTCTATTGGTGATTTTAGAGGAGGTTCACTTCTCCCTGACAACCTTTCCTCAAAAATCGAAAAATCTACAGTTTGACGAAAATAGTTCCAAATGAAATTACTTTGTGAAAAATTGACTTTAGGTACCTAATATTTTTGATATAAGTTGTCCGAATATTTGAAATTCGTATGTAAGTTACCTATAAAATTTTTATCAACCATCAGTAGTTAATTGGATATTTTTTTTGTTACAGATGAGTACCATGTGTGGATTTTGATCATATCACGAATAGAAATTTTGAAAGTGAGTACCGACTTTTTTGATATGATTCGTTATACACTTATATACTTATTACCGGACGTGAAATGATCCCTTTTGTTATATGTACAAAAAGGAAAGCATCTTTAAGTGCTTCCCAAGATTCTCCTTCGAGGTGTCTAGCTGTCCTTTTTCCGGGGAGGGGCATTCAATACGTGATATAAATGGTTGTACAAAAATTTTAAATATCAAAAAACCTGAAAAATCAGGAAATTTGAAAAATTCAGAAATTTTGGGACAATGTGTCCATGTCCACTTGCTGGAAACCCTGTAAAAGCTAGGGAATTTTGTAAGTCCTGAAAAGTCATTGAATTTTGACATTTTCGCTGGAATTTTTTTCTAATCCAAGAGAAGGATAAATAATCTAAAAAAGTGTTTTTTTTGCTTATTTTATTGAAAATTTTTCAAAAACTTTCACCCTCACTCCGCTCGGGCTAAATTGTTACATCTTTAAACTGATTTTTTTGTTCATTATTTTTTGTTGACGGTGATGAACAAAAAAAATTAATGCATTTCCATTGTCTATTAAATTATAAATTTTTCCATGAAAAAATTTCTTTTAGTGTAATTTACACGCTTTCTTTATATGTACAAAATCCATTTAAAATTGATTTCTTTTGGAAACATGCTTTTTAATAAAATATGATGAGAAAGGAATGCCATGATGCCTTTGACCACGATGTTGAAAAAAGGTAGAGGGATGGAAGAGAATTCGAAATTATTCGTCACGTTTTGTGAAATTTCACAGAGAGAAAAGTGATGAATTTTCAACTTTTGAAGGTTGTTTTTTGGAAAAATTTTCGCATTCACAGGTATGTCTTATCAAAATAATTGATATTTTATCCCTCGTCGATTTTTTATTTACTGTAGCAAGCTAAAAAGATTGCTGGGTCTTTCGTAAAATGTATAAATTTGAGGCGTATATTTTTTTATTTTTTGGGGGGGGGGGGGAAGGGGTAATGAATTGTGAAGGAATTTTTGAATTTTCAACCCGGAAAATCCAAACTTTTACTTGCATGATTTGGTAGACAACCTGACCTAATTTGTTTCATTTTTCAAAACTTTATATAATTTTGCTTTAAAATGAAGTTTTTCCTTTTTATTTGAAATTTTTTCTGTTATAAATTAAAATTCTCAAGTTTTTGTGTCAGGAAGGGGGTTGAGTCGAAAATTTTCCGAATTGAATTTGAGTCGTTTTTGAGGCCCAAAAAGGTGGCAACTAAATATCTCGTAAGAAGTGGTGATTTTTGAAAAAAAAAAATCGTTAGACGCCATGCATTTTAAATCTATTTTCTGCATAATTTCAAGTTGTAAGTCTCCATTTACCATTCTTCATGAATATTTCATGTAAAAGTTCTGGAAAATTTCGAAAAATCGGTTTGGAAAACTTGTAAAAGTCGGGGAAAATCATTTCTAAAAAATTGTGGTCACCATGTGGGATTTTCCCGTGGATTTTTTAAAAATTAAAAAAAAATTACAAATTATCTGGAAAGTGTTTCTTTGCTTATTTTATTATAAATTTTTTTTAAAAAAAATCGCTCTCGCGCGTTTTGAGCCAAATTATTGCAACTTGAAAAATGTGATCTCTCTGTTGGGCATTTTGATTTAAAAAAAAATATAGTGATGAAAAACAGAGTGTCTAACGATCAAGCTAAGTCAAGCTTTTGACCAAGTGATCAAGCTACAGTCATGTAAAGTCACGCTTTTTTTTCAAAAACTGAAAAAATCTCCATTCAACCTTAATAAATAATTTAAAGAAAAACACAAAAATAAGAAATGAAGAATAATAAAACGTTTTGTTCGAAAAAATTTTAATTTAGGAGCTCATTGTGAATTTGTTTTTGAATCATATTTGAAGTTTTTCGTAAAAATAAATTATTTTATTCAATTCACGTACATAAACTATACATTATGATACTGTTTTTAATGGCAAAAGTAAACCATTATTGGCGAGTTTTGCAGAGGGAATAAAGTAATCTAAAGCGGGAATAAAGTAGTCATTATTCCCTGGTGAGACTTCTTTGAAGTGGCTGCACTGTGCACTGATAAACAGACCGTCAGTTTATTTCAAATTACGTGTTGATTTCTTTCTCGCGATTTTCATGTTCATTATAGTAAATTCATTCGTTCATTCTAATTTTTGATTTCGTTGGTTGTAATGGAAGATAATTTTAAAAATACGCCACCTGAATTACAAGACATAGCAATGAAAAATATAAAATTTGGAAATCGATTCGACTCTAGTCGAAAACGTACGGAAATCTGGACTTATATTACTTACAAGTTGGTATCAATATCAATCAACGCTAATATGTCTACTTAAATTATTTGAATATGAATAATGTAGTTTCTTTAAATTTTGGGCTGGTTTTTCAATCCCTAGTTAAAGCAAAAGTAGGGGAAATAACCAGATGGTTAGCGTTTAACTTTGTTTAACCTGTCGCTAATTTCCTCTATTTCTTTTATCAGAAGTGTTGATTGATATTGATACCAACTTGTAAGTAATATAAGTCCAGATTTCGTTTGATCAGATACTTAATTCGTACCGTGCTTCACCTCTGTCAATTAAGTAAATAAAATGTACCAAATTGAACCAAAAGGATTTATGTACGTGAATTGAATAAAATAGCGTACAAAACTCTGGAATAATGTGCGTAAAATTATAACCTCGTGCGTTGTAGCCCTCGCCTGCGGCTCGTGCTACAATCTTCGCACTCGGTTATAAAATCGCACATTATTCCCTTGTTGTGTAATATACTATTTTTGGAGGGATGGCGGTCCATAAAGAAGTCAAAAAAGTTATGCAAAAAGGTCAAGCTATGTTAATTTTTTTTCTCAAAATTTTTCTTTATATGCCGTGAAAAAGGAATACCATGATGTCTTTGACCATTCTTGTCAAAGTAAGAGAGGAGGGAGTGGAAGAGAATGCAAAAAGGAGGTCATAATGGAAAACTCAATAGAATACTTGTTAAGAAAATGTCGAATCAGGAGGTACCTGGGCACTAGTATTTAATTTTAAGGAGGAAGAGAGGTTTTTGACGTGTTGGACCTCGGGTAGGTCCATTATGAGATTTTTCTCATTTTTAACCATTCTTCAAAAAAGAACAGTAAATTATATTCAACTGTGACGTGAAAACTTTCAAAAGTTAAATCTATCCAGAATTTTTCCGAGTGTGATGTGCAGCTCACATTTTTATTTTTCCTCAAACAGAATTTCGAGTTTACCAAATCGAAAAAAATATCAATACTCGTATAGATGGTTGAAAACGAAAACCGAGAGAAAAATAATGTTGCATAACAAAGGCAACAACGTTATTTTCCTTTTTTTTGTTTTACTTTTCACGGAGAAAAAGTATCGGTACATTTGTTTATTTTTCATCGTTGTGGCAGGTAAAACTTTATATTCGTGAATGTGTTGATACAATAAAACGTTCCACAAAACTAGAATGGGAAGATTATATTGGAACAGAAAAAAAAAGATCGAGTGTTTTCTCATTTCTTCGTTAGCAATTTTTTTATACATGGGGATGTATTATGTATTTCACGCGTTTGTTTCGGTGGAAAAAAAATATACGTATAGGTTTGGTACGGTCTCGTAAAAGGATTTACTCGCAAAGGTTCTCGCTCAGAATGAAAATAGCACACTTTTTCGACGAGTTCATTTCTATATACACCAGCGCAAAAAACCTCACGTCGGCGTTATGTTTACTCGTACGTTTTCTCTTTATTTTTCCAAGATTTTAGAGAAAATCTCGCGAATTTTTTGATTGCTACGATCGGAACTACAGGTGTTTTACATATTTCTTCGTGATTTACGCCGCGCGTCGCAGCGTTCTCTAACGCATTCTTATTCCGCGTATTTCCAAATCAATAATTCGTTATATTACATATATGTACCTGCATCTAAATGCTTGGAAAATTTTCTCGCAAATGTAGGCAAAAAGCGTAAATTTGTTTACCGTTGGCGGATAAAGAGATTACTAACGACCTTCGAGCTGTTGTTGCTGTTTTTGAGTGAGGTAAACATTCGATATGAGTCAATATGAATACAAATTTGTGCGTAGGTATGATTTTTAGCTTTCTCATGACCTGTACGAGGTCTCAAATTCAAAAAATGAATTAAAATTTTCCAGAAAATTTCACAATTTTCCGGCATTGGAAAAAAATATAAAAATGATCCATATGAACATTAGGCGGATTACCCATATTGCTGACTTATAATCGATTAAAGTACAGTTTTCCAAAATTCGTAACTTCGAGTTGAACTTGAAATCCATATTTTTGGCAGAAAATTTTCCTGGAAAAAATAGTGTACGCATTGAGTTAAATAGGAGAAAGTTGGTGCATATGTCCTATATTCGATCTCCGCCAATGTAGGTAATCGGTTGTTATTGATACTAAAGTTTATATGGACCATTTTTATGGACTTTTCTCCAGTACAAAAAAATTCCAAAATTTTCTAGTGTCTCCGAATCGTCTCAAAATCGGTTCCAATTGATTCGGGAGGTCGAAAACAGTATGAGATATATCAAATTTCAACTTTTTTCGTTGATTAGATCAAATTCTCATATTTTGCCGAGCAATGAGGTACATAATTTTGAAATTTCAAAAATTCGTCAAAATTCAAGAAATTGACTTTAGCACTTGAAATTTGGATTTGGGGTTCTTTTATGATGTACTTTCGATTTATTTTCATTTTGGCTCAAAATTTTACTTATAAAGTTGGAATACCTCCCTAATTAGGTAAAAAACGATTGTAATTACTTCGCAATTTTGAAAATCGGCAGGAGAAAGCTGAAATACCTAATATTTTAACAACAAGTCATTGTAGGTAACTAAAAAAATTTAAATGCCTGTCTGACAGTTTTATTGGAAAAATCATCATTAACCTGTATCCATGCAGGGTTTCACCCAGAGAGGCTAGAAGGCTAACCCCCCCCCCCCCCCACAACCCGAAAAGGAGATTTTTATTACAAAAATGTAAAAAAACTGCATTTTTTGTTCTTCAAACATGATTTTTCAAAAAAGTTTCGCTCTCACTTCATTTGGACTGTATTTTAATCTAGCTATTTCTTGAATAAACATAAATAACTCTCTAAATCTGAATTAGTCTTTAGCGAAGTTCTGTCTTTGAGAATCAGTGAAATGATTTTCATTAATAATTTATAATTTTTCACTGATCTTTTAGTCAAAAATCACTGATATCTCAATCAATTCCCTATTTGTCAGAAAAAAACAATAATTTTGTCTAAAGGATCAGTGAAAAATCACTGATTTTCAGTTACATCCATTTCACTGATTCTTGACCTCCCTTCTTATTTTTTCTCGAATTCTCAGCCCTTTCCTTAAATATTTTCATGGATGCAGTTACAGGGTATCTAACAGGTCAAGCTATCCTGATAAGTCAAGTTTTCTTCAAAAAGGCGATGCCGGTCCTGAAAAGCCAAGCTTTGTCACCAATTTACTCTGATTTTCTCAAAAGGTCAAGCTTTTTTCAAAAATATAGCTATTAAAAATTACGTTTTTTTAGAATTTAATGTGTTTGTTGAAATTTCAATTTTCTATAAATAGCTACAAGCACACAAATGTATAGATTTTTTGGGGGGAGGGGGTGCTCGGAAAAGTCATTCCAAAACGTCGAGCTAAGCATAGCTTTTTGCTCAACAAATTTTGTTAAACAGAGGCTTATGTATCTGTTATGCCTAAATCTGGCAATTACCGAATCCCGCATCCGACAAAGAAATTAGTCAGGTTTCAATCGTACAAAAAAAGGCTTCCGCGCGAAATTCCTGTTAAAATTGATTTTATGATTGATTCTTGTTCTGGACACCAAAACAAAGAAATTAAGCCCGTATGCCCTTTTTCCCCCCTCCCCTTCTTCCCAGGGTTCACCCCAACATTTCAAACGCGTGTATTGCCTTATCTATGAGTCGTAATGAAAAAACTTTCAAACAAAAGTTGTTCCTCAACACCTAATATACATTTTCATTTCTTATCAAAATCCATTTTGGAGCAACTCCTGCCCCCCAAATTTGAAAATAAAGCAGTTTTCACTTTTCAGAAAACTTCAAAATCACGTTTTCTTCATTCTAAGCGAAAAGTTTCAGAGATACGGCAACATTTGTAACCACAAAAAAGTATTCAGAATTGAATTTCCTTTCCAATGAGCTTTATCACGACCATTTTCACCACCTTTTCCCGACAGGGTGGATCTCCCCCCCCCCCTTCCCCTTATCTCAAAAGTTGGACTCACGAAAAAAATTGAATTATTTTTGTTTTTCGATATCTATTGCATAATTTCATTTATTATTGAAATTCAGTTTGAAGCAAATTTTGTTCGTGGGTCCAACTTCTGTAAAAACGAGGGAGGAGGAGAGGTCCACTCTGTCGGGAAAAGTTGATGAAAATGGTCGTGATAGAGCTCATCGGAAAGGAAATTCAATTCTGAATATTTTTTGTGGTTACAAATTTTGTCGTATCTCCGAAACTTTTCGTTTAAAATGAAGAAAACGTGATTTTGAGGTTTTCTCGAAAACATATCTTGTTTCTAAATTTGGGGGGAAGGAGTTGCTCCAAAATGGATTTTGATGAGATGTGAAAATGTACATTAGGTGCTGAGGAACAACTTTTGTTCGAAATTTTTTTCATTACGACCCATAGATAAGGCGATACACACGTTTGAAATGTTGGAGGGTGGACCCTGGGGAAAGGGGGAGGGGAGAAATAAACAGTGATGCAAGCATCACAAACTTTCCGGACAGGTGGGAAAGAAAAATCAACGAAAGTATTACCTAGCTACCATAATTGTCTGAATTTTGCCCATGAAAAAAATAAGCTTACTCTTTTATGTGCATTATATGCTCACTGGAGAAAAATAAAATATACGTTATCTTGAAAGAAAGGGGCAAAAATGCTGATGCGAGATATATTTGGTTCTCTCTAAATACGTCCTCCCATCGATAAGGAGAGAAATAATTGTTATCGCGTTTTAGATTATGATTAGGATTACATGCAATGTAACGCGGCAAATGACCAAACTCAAAGATTTTTCGATTAAATCGCTCGTAAAATTTTTTGTGGTGAACCTATCGATCTGAAATTTTGGCATAGCCTTCCTTTTTGCAAACCCCAACTCCTATTAAAATTTCAACGAAATATTTAAATTAGGACGGACGTAATCGTGTTCACAGACATTTTTTATCCCACATACATACATACATACATACATACATACATACACACATACATACGGAACATCATCTGGAATTTGGTCAAAACAAACTTGTACAAAATCAGAATTTTTCTAGACCCAATATTTCCGAAAACGAATTTCGACCCGAAAACAATACTTTCCTTACAACGCTTCGCGCTGTCCGGAAAGTAAAAAGGCATACGAGCTTAATTTCTTTGTTTTAGTGTCCAGAACAAGAATCAATCATAAAATCAATTTTAACAGGAATAGCGCGCGGATGTACGATTGAGACCTGACTAAATTGGGAGAAAGTGCCCGATTTAAGGCAACGATCATTTACACCATACAAACTGAAGTAATTGAGAGGCAATTCAAAGAAATATGTTATTATATAGTCCCAATAATATCACAAATCTTTTTGGCCATTTTTTGCATTAACAGTGCTCTGAAAATTATATCAAGTTTGAAAAATGAATTTTTCGTGAAGGCAAATTTACACACATTCGTTAGATAAATGGACTCAACCGAGAAATTATTTTCAAAAGACCTCCATTTCACCCGCCCCGCCCATTTGAGATAGGGGGGGTGGGAGTGGGGTCAATCGTTTGTGCTAGGTTTGTGCTGGTTTGTGCTGGCATTAGTTTCGTTTGTGCTCATTCCCTTTCCCTGAAAATGAATATAGGTCAGGGTGGGGCGCCTGAAATGGTGCCCCGCCCATTCGAGATAGAGGGGTGGGAGTGGGGTCAATCGTTTGTGCTAGGTTTGTGCTGGTTTGTGCTGGCATTATTTTCGTTTGTGCTCCCTCCCTTTCATGGGCGGGGCAGTTGAAATGATGCCCCGCCCATTCAAGATAGAGGGGTGGGAGTGGGGTCAATCGTTTGTGCTAGGTTTGTGCTGGTTTGTGCTGATATTATTTTCGTTTGTGCTCCCTCCCTTCTGTGGGCGGGGCGTCTGAAATGCTTTCTGAAAAACCTTGAAAATAAAACTTGAAAAAATTTTTAACAGTACCAATCGTTTGTGCTACTCACGGAGAGGTTTGTGCTGCTTTTACATTTTGAAAAAATTTACATTCTGACCCTTTTTTTGATTTTCACAGATGTTCTATACCCTGGGCGGGGCGCTTGAAATGGTGCCCCGCCCATTCGTGATTGAGGGACGAGTGTGGGGTAAATCGATTGTGCTAGGTTTGTGCTCGTTTGTGCTGGCATTATTTTCGTTTGTGCTCGCTCCCTTTCCCTAAAAATAAATATAGGTCATGGGCGGGGCGCCTGAAATGGTGCTACGTCAATTCAAGATTAAGGGGTGATTGTGAGCTCAATCGATTGTGCTAGGTTTGTGCTCGTTTGTGCTGACAATATTTTTGTTTGTGCTCCCTCCCTCCTCTGGGCGGGGCATCTGAAATGGTGCCCCGCCCTTTCAAAATTGAGGGACGGGTGTGGGGTTAATCGATTGTGCTAGGGCTGTGCTCGTTTGTGCTGACATTATTTTCGTTTGAGCTCCCGGCCTTCCAACGTGGAGCGTCAGAAATGCTTTCTGAAAACCCTGGGAAATGAATCTTGATAAAAATGGTTAGCAGTGAGTGGTGAGCAGTTTTTTTTTTCAAAGTCCGCTTGATTTCGCGCTCTGAATTTTTTTCAAACTGGTTTTTTCCATTTTTTAAACTTCAAAATTTTTTCAACACATATTTTCCAAGTCCAAAATTTTTTGCTCAGAATTTTTCAAACTTCTACATTTTTTATCAACGAAAATTTTCAAACTCTGAATTTTTCTGTAAATTTTTCGAACTTCAAAGTTTTTTAACGTAAATTTTCAAATTCTGAATTTTTTTCCTGTAAATTCTTCCTTCTAAATTTTTAAAACTTCAACACTTCTACGTAAATCGGAGTCTTCTTCAGGAATATTCTGAACAATACAATTGAAAATTATTTTTAACAACAACATCGAAAATAAAATAATGAAAAATACAATGAAGACTTTTTTTTTTAATTGTATATTTCATTATTTTCAATGTAGTTGTGAAAAATAATTTTCAATTGTATTTTTCAGAATATTCCTGAAGGAGACTCCGATTTACGTAGAAGTGTTGAAGTTTGAAAAATTTAGAGGGAAGAATTTACAGGAGAAGAGTTCAGAATTTGAAAATTTACGTTGAAAAAATTTGAAGTTCGAAAAATTTACTGGAAGAAATTCAGAGTTTGTAAATTTTCGTTGAAAAAAATGTAGAAGTTTGAAAAATTCTGAGCAAAAAATTTTGGACTTAGAAAATATGTGTTGAAAAAATTTTGAAGTTTAAAAAAATGGAAAAACCAGTTTGAAAAAAATTCTGAGCGCGAAATCAAGCGGACTTTGAAAGAAAAAACCGCTCACCACTCACTGCAAACCATTTTTATCAAGATTCATTTCCCAGGGTTCTCAGAAAGCATTTCTGACGCTCCACCTTGGAAGGCCGGGAGCACAAACGAAAATAATGTCAGCACAAACGAGAACAAACCTAGCACAATCGATTGCCCCCACACTCGTCCCACAATCTCGAATGGGCGGGGCACCATTTCAGATGCCCCGCCCATAGAGGGGAGAGAGCACAAACAAAAATATTTTCAGCACAAACGAGCACAAACCTAGCACAATCGATTGAGCTCACAATCACCCCTTAATCTTGAATTGACGTAGCACCATTTCAGGCGCCCCGCCCATGACCTATATTTATTTTTAGGGAAAGGGAGCGAGCACAAACGAAAATAATGCCAGCACAAACGAGCACAAACCTAGTTTACCCCACACTCGTCCCTCAATCACGAATGGGCGGGGCACCATTTCAAGCGCCCCGCCCAGGGTATAGAACATCTGTGAAAATCAAAAAAAGGGTCAGAATGTAAATTTTTTCAAAATGTAAAAGCAGCACAAACCTCTCCGTGAGTAGCACAAACGATTGGTACTGTTAAAAATTTTTTCAAGTTTTATTTTCAAGGTTTTTCAGAAAGCATTTCAGACGCCCCGCCCACAGAAGGGAGGGAGCACAAACGAAAATAATATCAGCACAAACCAGCACAAACCTAGCACAAACGATTGACCCCACTCCCACCCCTCTATCTTGAATGGGCGGGGCATCATTTCAACTGCCCCGCCCATGAAAGGGAGGGAGCACAAACGAAAATAATGCCAGCACAAACCAGCACAAACCTAGCACAAACGATTGACCCCACTCCCACCCCTCTATCTCGAATGGGCGGGGCACCATTTCAGGCGCCCCACCCTGACCTATATTCATTTTCAGGGAAAGGGAATGAGCACAAACGAAACTAATGCCAGCACAAACCAGCACAAACCTAGCACAAACGATTGACCCCACTCCCACCTCCCTATCTCAAATGGGCGGGGCGGGTGAAATGGAGGTTTTCAAAAGGACTTGCAATGTATTGAAATAGGTTCAAACAAATTAAAATAGAATCAAATTTGACAAAAAATTCGAAAATACCGATGGAAAATTTTTTTGAGTCATATTATCGATTTTGAGCTTATAGTGTTTCATTTGCTCATAACAACAGAAAGCAGTTTTATGTAAAAATGTGATCATGTGACCTACCACAGTCACTTAAAATTTCACAAGAAATTGAAAAATATCAATAAAATTTAATTTTAAGCTTTATCGCCGATATCAGGATCACAATTTCATTCACTGGTGAGAACCTTTTAAATAAAATCACAAAAAACGTCATACTCATCCCTTTTTTTAAATTTCCTGGTATAAAATTGAAATTTTGCTTTTATTGAAGAAAGCTAGTTACTCTCTCTACTCCTTCCCCGTTATTATATTCGACATTCTTGCTTTTTTTAAAGTTCAAAATTAGTTTTCTCAAAAATTTTTTATAGTTCAGTGATCTCAAAAATTTGTCAACTCCAAAATTTTTTTCAGATTTTCACAATTCATAAAGTTCAAATTTTATCCAAATTTTTCACCTCGTTTAATTATTTCCAACTTTTTTTAGAAGTTCAAATTTAAAGTAACAGATATTTTTCCCAAATTCTTTCAGACCCAATTTTTTTTCAACTCGACAATCTCTACAATTCCAACACAAAAGACATTTAAATGCAATGCTGGAGGTAAAAAAGGAGGGAGAAATATGTATAGGTAATATTTGAAAAAAAGCGACTCAAGTGTTATGTATAAAAAATTTGAAAAAAATTTGAACCTGATAAATATTTAAAACAGATTGTAAAAATTTGAAAATTTGGGAAAAAACGTTAAATAATTAAACTAAAAAAAAGAAAAAGAAAAAAAAGAAAAACTTTGAATTTGGAAAATATTTTTGAAAGAATGGTAATATTCCAAAAATATTTGTGATATTATTTGGGACCATAATTAAAAATATTCCTTTGAATCGCCTCTCAATCACTTCAGTTTGTATGGTGTAAATGATCGTTGCCTGAATCGGGCACTTTTTTCCAATTTCTTCGCCGAATGCCCGTAATCGGCAGAATATTTCCCAATACCCGCATTCGGCAATTGCCAGATTTGTTGTGTTAATTTTCAACCATTGAGGAAAATATCAGTTTTGCTTGAAATTTTCAACAGTCGAGTCGGAAATCAAGAACGCACTTCTGATCTTTTACTTCAATCTCATCCAAAATTATGAGTACATATGCTAACTTTTCGAAATACAGTACCTACTCGTATATAACGACTCGACTGTATAAATAAATTAGCTCTCGAGTTGTTTTCCTCTTCAGTCTTTCTCTTTACCCTTTTCCCTCCGCGTTGACTGCAGCAAAAAGTGAATTACACCGACTTGAAAAATAGGTACCTCACGGTTGATTCTTGGAAAAAGTGAAATTTCAAATTATTACGAAATCGTAAGTAGGTAGGTTTGCAGTCGTGTTACGTAGACTATGGTGGTACGAGGAAAGAGGTACGAACACGAAGATAGGTATTAGGTATGTCGGTAAACTCGGTATATAGTACGAGTACGACCTATACGACGACGTAGGACGTAGAGTTTGTATATTTGAATTTTATAATGAGCTTCTACTCACTAATCTCGATAAGAAAGCGGAAAGGGGCTCTTTTTTTCCTACATTTATACCGATAAAACTGGGTAAATATTTGCTTATTTTTGAAACGAGAAAAACGTTAGCGTGTATTTCTCATACACGTAAGCTCTAGCGCGTCATAAATATAAATATTTCGGATCAAAGTGTATTACCCAAAAAAGATAAGAACGACTTGGTACTCGGTACTCGGTGCCGTACTGCTAATGTCGCTCCTTTTGTGTCGTATCATCGTGTCGCATTCGCCATCGTGAGTATAGGTATAGGTAACTGAACGTAGGTATATGGCTTTAATTGTACGAAGCGACGATGGTACGTGTGAATTTTAAAATTGTCATTTTTCGAAAACCCTGAGACCCGCCTGCCCTTTTATCAGTTGCACCGCGATGAGTATTAAATTGATAAAAGTATTATCTTATCGGGTATAGGTTTATTTTTCGTGTCGTATGTAACTTGTATACCTTTCAGACGAGTCATCGAGTCGATGTGAAGTGTCGTTGTTCCTTGAATGTACCTACGTGACCCGGCTATAGAGCTTGCTTCGAAGTTGATCCGCATGAGCTTCGAGAGCGAGAAGAATGTGCGTGAATTTGATATACCAGGGTGTCTAACAGGTCCTTCTGGTCCTTATATTGGCCGAAGGGTCCTTCCGGTCCTTCCGAGGTCCTTATATTGAGCAAAAAGTCCTTCCCATTTTTAAATTTTGAGACTCACCCGCCAAAAGCTAAAATAAATCACTAATATTTGAAACGTCGTCAGTGGCAACTTCAAAAATTTGCTTTCTAGTATTAATAATCATTTTTTTCGACTTTGGTCACTAAAAGTCACTTTTTTCATCCAAAGGTCACTAAAAGTCACTTTTTTCCTCCCAAAGTCACTTTTTTCGCATTTTCAAGCAAAAATTCAAATTTTTACGTAAAAATTGATATTTTTTAAAATTCTTGAAGAAAAAAATTAAAAATTGATAATGATTTTTCAAAAAAATTTGCCCTCGCACTACGCTCGGGCAGTATTTCAATAATTCTATTTCTAAATTTGAAAAAATTCTGTTTTTTTTTTTAAATCAGCAGGGTGTCTACCGGTCGCGAAAGTCGCGAATTTAGATTTAGGTCGCTGAAGTCGCGAAAAAGTCGCGAAAATGACCCAAAATTCATCAAAAGTCGCGAATTTTTCCGAAATTACTTCCATTTTTTTCGCCTTCTACAAAACAGAAAAAATAAAAAAATTTCACCCTTTTGAACATTTTTCCTAAAAATTTTCGCCCTCGCTTCGCTCGGGCTCATAAATTTAAAAGACTCATTCTTAAATTATATACCTCTTCGTCTTTTTCCCTTCTATTTCAGACAATTTAATATTTTGAAGCGGAAAAATATGTTCTTGTGGGAGACTAAGTAGCGATCACGATTGGGAATTTCAAGATAAAATTGTGTCCATTGTCAGGAAAATCTAAAATAATTGGAGAATTTTGGAATTTTCTAAGGGATGTTTTAAAGGAGAAACCCATTTGGAAATACATGAATGTCTTTTTTTGCTGTTTTTTAAATAAATTCTTCGAAAAAATTTCGCCCCCGCTTCGCTCGGGCCAAATCTGCTAATATTTCAAACTTTTCATGAATTTATTTCTCAATAATCATTTAACAATTTTATCCGTTCTAACATGATTTTTCGTGAAATTTTCACCCTCGCTTCGCTCGGGCAGTAACTACTTCTCTTCTTTACCATAAAATAACTCACTTTTGGAAAATTTTTGTGAAAAATTGTCTTTTTTCAAAATTAAAGACGTATTTTCTTCCGTGTATAACCTTTTTTCTATAATAACTTTGATCTCGTTGATTTTTTGGTGGGGGGGGGGGGTGGGGGTCAAATTGAGAGGTAGATACTAGATACCTTGAAAAAAGGTCGCGAAAAAGTCGCGAAATTTGATTTTTTAAAATTGGTAGACACCCTGATCAGTAAAGTAACTGCTTTTTAAGTCAATTCCCCATTTGACAGAATAAATCAGTAATTTTGACTAAAATAAATCTATCAAACAATTGAAATATCACAGATTTTCGAATAAATTCATTTCACTGATTCAAAAAAGCACAGTTTTACGAAAATTGACTGATTTTGATTTAGAGAGTAGATACCTAATACCTATATAGGTCATATTAATTGTTTGTCCCAAAAATCTCGTAATTTTTCAATTTTTCTTTGCTCAAATCTGTATAATTAAATTAATAATTATGTATATCTGCCTCCTAAAGTGCCACTAAAAAAAAATCGATTTTTAGATTACTTACCTAATTTTTTCATTGAATTTTGACCCTCTTCCCACATTTTTGCTTGAATTCTCAGCTCTCCTTTTTTAGCTATAGCGGTGGTGAAATAACAAACCAGAACTTTTTACGAATTCCGGAACATTTTTGGAAACTTTTCAACATTAGAATTCGGCAACATTGTGTGTTACAACCGTAATGAAATTATTATTTGTTTATAGTTTTGACAGAGGAATTTAATAAAATTATTCACGTCGTTTCAGTTTATCTTTAAAATGATTGCAGGACACTTCAAAAACAAATTGCCCCCCCATCTGAAAATTTGAAATTTTGGTTACTTTTTGCTCATTTTTTAATTACTTTTTGGTTACTTCTTGTTCGAAAAAAATTAATAAAAGTTACTTAATTTTGATAGAATTTCGCTATGATACCTGGAATGAAATTATTCACGCCGTTTCAGTTGATTTATCTTTAAAATGTTTGCAGAAAACTACAAAAAATCTCCCCCCTCCCACCCCAAAAAACCGTAAAAAAATTCCCCCGAAAAAATCGAATTTTTGGTTACTTTTGGTTATAGTGTAGGCAAATTAGCGCTATTTTTAAGAAATAAAAACATTTTTAGCTAGCTAAGATTTTATCGCCAAAAACTGTCGAGGGTGGTCCCCTGACTAACCCCTAAAAAGTCCGCACCCCCTAGACCCCTTGCTAAATTTTTTATGGAGGCTCCACCCCCCTCAAAACTGGTTTTTCCCAAATAACTTCTCAGGATTTGATTTTACGGCAAAAGTAGCTCAGTACTTTTTTGTTCTACGCTCAATTTCAAACATCTTTTGTATGAACAATTTTTTCGTACGACCAATATCAGAGGAGATGGAGCGTCCTGAAGGAAGAGGGTTTTGGAAAATATGATATTATTTGAAAACGCGATAATATGTATAAAATCGCACTAAACTGTACGTTTTGGGCATGAAAATAGTAGTTGTACGTAAATTGATGGTATTAATACAACTTGACCCCCCTTTCCCTCCCTATGTACTCACCCCACCTTACCCACTTGTTTTTATTTAGCACTAGTAATATGACTGATGGGTGGGGAGGGGTGGACACAATGGGAGGGGGAAGAGGGAAAAATGCTTCATGATCATCTTTCCCCCTCCTATGTGTCCACCCCACCCCACCCCTCAGTCATATTACTAGTGCTAAATAAAAACAAGTGGGTAAGGTGGGGTGAGTACATAGGGAGGGAAAGGGGAGTCAAGTTGTATTAATACCATCAATTTACGTAACACTACTATTTTCATGCCCAAAACGTACAGTTTAGTGCGATTTTATACATATTATCGCGTTTTCAAATAATATCATATTTTCCAAAACCCTCTTCCTTCAGGACGCTCCATCTCCTCTGATATTGGTCGTACGAAAAAATTGTTCACACAAAAGATGTTTGAAATTGAGCGTAGAACAAAAAAGTACTGAGCTACTTTTGCCGTAAAATCAAATCCTGAGAAGTTATTTGGGAAAAACCAGTTTTGAGGGGGTGGAGCCTCCATAAAAAATTTAGCAAGGGGTCTAGGGGGTGCGGACTTTTTAGGGGTTAGCCAGGGGACCACCCTCGACAGTTTTTGGCGATAAAATCTTAGCTAGCTAAAAATGTTTTTTTATTTCCTTATTTGCCTACACTATTACTTTTTGGTCACTTTTTGCTCAAAAAATGTCACTAAAAGTCACTTTTTTTCTTCGAAATTTCGCTATGATGCCTGGGATAAGATTGTTTTCATTCTCACTCATTGTAAAATTTCTTATTCTTTTTTTTTCGAATAAAAATTTAAGAAGACTTCTTACAATTATTGAAAAAGAAAACAAATAATTATTTTTGTGGTGTTTATTTTCCAAAATTTGTTTGAGTTATCGATTTTTGATTTTTTTTTTTGGGGGGGGTGTTTGATTTTCATTTTGAAAAGGTCGTGCTGAAGGTCCTTCCGAGGTCCTTCCCATGAATTTTCGGAATTTGTTAGACACCCTGTATACCGGAGGTCCTTTTATAGCAATTCAACGGTTAGTTGATTTGTCCGATGGGGAGGGAAAGGTGCGAAAATAAACCAGAAACGCCTCCTGCTTGCTTAGTTCTTCTATATTCATCGGAGTAAGCTTGGGGTGTATTGGAAAGGGGACAGTACGTAGATTAGGTGAAAATTACGTGTACCTAATGTGCCTAACTATCTAGATATTTAATATAGCATACCCAGCCCATCATCTCATTATACGCGTACGTATGCGACTTTCCCGCGCATTGTACGCAAGTTCGCATATGCATACCTAATATAAAAGGAAACCGTGCAAAACGCATCGTTTCATGGTTTAGTTAATCTTATGTACGCGTGTTATCAAATTCAAATACATATGAAAATCCTGCGCCGGTTAATTGGAAGCCGCAAAGCTCCAACCTAAAGTATCCCATTAAACCAGACACTCTTACGCCATAATACGTGTACAGCTGTACATGTACCACGGTATGTGTTTAACCCTTTCGTCGAGTATTTTATTGCCAAGTTTTCACCTCGGAATTTAGCGTAACGAATAGTACAATTGGAATATACTTATGCGTATTCTATTTGAATAAGCATTGTTAAGTTCATCAAACGAGAATGTTACTACAAGTCAAAATTTCGAACGGATGGAAATGAAAATTTTGCCTGTACTTGCTGAAATTGTGGAAAATATGACGATTCACTCACCAACGTTTCAGAATGACTTATGCCTTGGAAATTTACCAGCTCATTGTTTCAAGAGCAGGATATAGGTATTTGTTCAACATGTGGAGTGATCTTTATAGAAAAATTGATGATTTCGGTTTTGAGGCAGAACTGGACCAAAAATTGCAGCTTGCTCCTGAATAATGAGTAAATTGTGTGTTTTTAATCGGAAAAATTACATTTCAGAGATTTTTGAGGCATCTCCATTTTCTGGAAAACTGGAAAAAGTCAGGTAATGATGGGATTTTACTCTGGCTCATTCCGCGTCAACTCGACCAGCTTTTGACCTGGGGTCTTCCGATTTTACTCAAATTCTTTTACGAGTTCCCCTCGATGGTCTAATGAAGGAATCACCGTCATTCCGATCCTAATCCTTCGGGGGGGGGGGCTTGTAATTTTTGTATAATTGGGATTTCTTGCGAAATGGCTCAACTTTGAAGGCTCATATCTCGAGATCGGTGAAGTCGAAGAAGAATCTGTTCATGCGGTTTTGTAGAGAATTGAAAGGAGATTCGAAATTGATAATCACATTTTGAAAAGTTCAAAGTTGAACCTTTGTGATGGAAGCTCAACTTTCATAATAATTACAAAACATGAGGGGCCCCATTTGAAAATTTGAAAAAATTACTATGGAGAGAACTTATTTTTTATTTTATGTATTTATTTTTCAACTAATTACTTTTCAAGATGGGATCTCAATACCCCTGAGAAGCACAAGGGTCCTCAATTTTGGTAAAAATTCAAAAAAAATGTAAAACGTGAAGTAATACATGGATTTTTACTAATTCGAAGGTGCTGAGTTCGAATATGTTCTCAGTTTTTTCACCCAACCCCTCTAAACCCCCTATCAGGCCCCCTGATGGGATCAAAATTCAAAAAAATGAAAAAAACGTGTGACATGTCGTTTGTTGGGTTTTCAAGGGCGCTGAGTTCGAATATTTGCTTATTTTTGGGATTCGACCCTTAATGGGTGCACCCCCAGCCACCATTTTTTAAAAAAACATTGATTTTTTAAATTTTTCAGTAAGCTTAGCACCAGTAGAAATCAATATGACACATGCTATTTCCATTTTTTTCCACGTGTTTTCTCAAAATTTCGGGCTAGGGGTGCACCTAAGGGTCGAATCCCAAAAATAAGCAAATATTTGAACTCAACACAATCAAAAACCCAACAAACGACACATCACACATTATTTTTCATTTTTTTAAATTTTGACTCCATCAGGGGGCCTGGTGGGGGGTTCAGAGGGATCGGATGAAAAAACTGAGCAACTATTCGAACTCAGCGCCTTCGAATTAGTAGAAATCGATGTATTGCTTCACGTTTCCCATTTTTTTTGAATTTTTACCAAAATTGAGGACCTCTTGTGTGCCCCCCCCAAAGGTATTGAGGTCCCATCTTGAAAATTAATTATGTAGTTGAAAAATACATAAAATGTTCTATTCATAGTAATTTTTTCAGACTTTCAAATCGGGCCCATCATGCTTTGTACTTATCATGAAAGTTGAGCTTTCACCACAAAAATTCAACTTTGAACTTTTCAAAATGTGATTATCAATTTTAAATCTCCTTTCAATTCTCTACAAAACCGCATGAACAGATTCTTCTTCGACTTCACCGATCTCGAGATATGAGCCTTCAAAGTTGAGCCATTTCGCAAGAAATCCCAATTATACAAAAATTACAAGCCCCCCCCCCCCCGAAAGATTAGGATCGGAATGACGGTGATTCCTTCATTAGATAATCGAGGAGAACTCGTAAAAAAATTTTGAGTGAAATCTGAAGACCCGAGGTCATAACCTGGTCGAGTTGACATGGAATGAGCCCTCTGCAAACAGAGAGTTTGTCTTTGTTAAAATAAAACTACGAAATTTCGCTCTAAAAATTTTAATATTTTTGAATTTTAATCTAATCTTTGAAAAAAATACTTTCTCAACCGTTGAAAATCGAATTAGGTAATTCTCATTCATTCATGGTTTGGACAGGGTAAGCGAAAGGGGGGGTGCAAATAGTGCATTTGTACCGGGCCTGCATTTTTTGAAGATTTAGTGAGAGGGGAGGCTGGAAATTAATATTTTATTTGAAAAAGCTATGTAGAAAAAAAAACAATTTTTTTTTTCTTTGCTAAAATGAAATTTTTCAATTTTTTTCTCAGAGGAGATTAAACAAAAAGGGCAGAACCAAAAAAAACTGGCAGAAAAGGGTTGAAAAATTAATTTTTACCAATTTTTTTTGGGGGGGGAGGAGAGTTCAAAAATGTTTACAGCACTGGCCCCGCATTCGCTCTCGTCGACTCTGTGATTGGAGGTTGGGTTATTTTTTGACCCCTTCGTACCCATAAGAATTTTGACGTATAAAATTGAAACGTTTTCTTTGCACCATATGGGCTTACTTAGTAATAGTGACCGAAATTATACACCCCCTCCCCCCGTTTCTTTTTCAAGGTCCAATGTTTCTGCTATAAAAAAATAAATTTTGGATGAAACTCGCACAGGAAATTTAATATAGGTGATCTTATTCATGTTATGGGAGTTAAATTTTGAAACGAGGAATAGTACCTGAACTTGAAAAAGACTTAATAAACTTGCTGTTTGGGCACATTTTCCCCTGTGTAATGGTTGAAAAACTTGGGGAAAGTCCTGCGAATTTCGTGCAAATATTTTGCCAAGATCATATTTTTGATTAAAAAGTCATGAAAAACATAATTGAAAAAACGTGGACCTTACTTTTGAGTTGAAAAAGTTGAGAAAAATTGGCATTTGAGTCGAAAAAATTGAAAAAATTTCATATGAGTGAAGAATTATTTATTTTTTGTCCGTTAAAATTCGAATTTTCGGTTATTTACTCGCGCACCTGCTTTGCTTCAACTTTTCACTTGTGTGAAAAAGTCATTGATGTTATTTTCTTGGAGGAATGGTGAAATTTTGATGAGTGATTTTTCAGAACAACGACGAAATATACCTATTAATAGAAGAAAGTAAAAATATCAATCTAATTAGGTACCTATTATCTTTTGAGTTTTTTTCGCATTTTGTGGTGTATTTTTTATAGTCAAATTCCAATCCATCTCTTTGGTAGGATTGCCAATTTTTTTTTTAATCTGTCGTATTTTTTAGAAATTTCCCATTTTTCTTTTTTCATAAGTTAGTTAATTTTTGAAAATCACATTTAAATGCCGGAATGTGCGTTTTAAATTCTGGGGAAGATAAAAAGGAAAAATTGAACCCACCGATCGTTTTTCAGTTTAGAGGTCTATACAATTTTATTGATTTTTCACTTTCTCAATCGTTATGATAAAATTAATCCGTAATCGTTTCTTTTTCTCTCTTTTCGTCACGTCGTCACATTAAACCTCTGACGTTGGAGCGAAGGTCAAATTTTGGAAACATGAAAGAATTTTTTCTGTATTTGAGATAAGCAATCTCTATTTCTATTTTCCACCTCATTCAACGCATTGCTGTGTAATTACTGTTCAAATATTTATCTACGATAAGAAATGTGGCGACTCTCCGCCTTCATTTTTTTTCTTTGCTCTTCGGTGGTTTTGAATTGGATTTTGTAATCGCATACGAGACTTGTCATTTTCAAAACGTGAAATTTTTCGTTGTCCAAAGCAGAAGGTGAAATTTTTTTCTTTATTTTTCATTTTTGTAAAATTTCTTAACGTGGATGTCTAGCTATCGAATACCTATCTGAGCTACGATTTACGTGTATCTCTGGCTATTTTCATGACGAGCCAATGTACCCATTTGCCTACTCATCTGAGGCAGTCCGAAGATCTGGACCAGAGTATACATAATTCAATACGTGGCGATAATAGGATAGATTGGAAATGGTTTCCGAAAGAAGGAACGTTTTAATTAGAGACGCCATCAGAAGCGTATTTATTTAAAGAAGAAAATAAGTCGCGCAGATCGCAGCTGTTGGCGTAGCATGGTGAAGAGGGGGTGCGGCGCGGCGGCTTGTTAACAGCGTTAAACGTAGTTTTTATTCGTACGCGATAAAAAGGGGGCTCGCGACCGCAGGGGTGACGGGGCTGGTTTGAAAATAACATTTCAATAAAATATTACTCGTTCGCGTAACAAGACAGCCAAGGTTTTAACGCTTAGTATACTATAATTGTAATCTCTTTTGCTGCTTTTTGATGTGTACGCGACTTAGTCGCCCCTGCCGCATCAATTCGGACGCTTTTTGTCACGTCTGCTATTTAATGGGATTATCGTTAGAAATAACGCGAACCGAGTCCGTCACGCGTATCAGACGCGCGCGGATTAGCGTGGGATAGCGTAATATGCTAAATCAGGTGCCGAATTTGGTACACGCGCGGAGCATCTCTTCCCTTTGGCCCTTGTCTCTGGCTATAGTTTTCCTCGCTACTGGTACCGACCGGAGCTTTCAATTGGTTGAAAAATTGCGTTGAAAATTTTCCATTACGCGCGTGTTGTTTGCGTTTGCTTGATAAATATTACCGGTGAGGAAGAAAAATATAAAATTATCGTACCTATGTACGGCGTTATCCTCGAATTACTGTCGAATCTACCCTCAAGATATCTGCTGTGTGCGAGAATTACGAAAATCCTAAAAAAGTGCGGATTTTGGCTGAAAACTGAAATGTTGAAAAAAATAGTGAAATTAATTCAATCTCTATTGGCACAGAAATAGATGAGTTATATTTCAAAAAAATTTGAGCTCTTTTTTTCTTCACGAACCTCTACCTTGTTCGGTAAGCTGGAAAATTTTCAAGGGCGCACATGGAATTTATCGATTTGAAGCGCGTATTTTTTCAAATGGAAGACAGAGTGTCCATTTTCTGAAAAACACGAAAAACCGGGAAAAGTCAGAGAATTTTGGAATTTTCTTTGGAATTTTTTGAAAATCTAAAAAAAGGATACTTTAATCGTTTAGAAAAGTGTTTCTTTGCTTATTTTATTTTAAATTTAAAAAAAATTCCGCCCTCGCTCCGCTCGGCTCAGGCCAAATTATTACATCTATCTGATTTTTAAATGCATGTCTTTACCTATTAAATTATGAATTATTCAAAAAGAAAAATTCCCCTCGCGACGTTTGAGGTAATTTACACTCTTTCTTTTTACAGAATTTATTTAAAATCTAAGTTTTTTGGAAATCTACTTTTTAATGAGCTGTGGAATACCCTCGACCACGATGTTGAAAAAAAAAGGGGGAAAGCATAGAACAGAATTCGAGATTATTGGCCATGTTTTGGAAAACCTGAATGAGGAAAAAATGGTAAATTTTCATATTTTAAAGATATTTTCGCTCTCGCTTCGCTCGGGCTCAACACGTTCATAGGTAAATTTATGAATTTAAAGCAAGTGTTTTAATTTTTAGAAGGGGGAGGGAAGTAAGTAGTAAAAATGTGAATTTTTTTTGAATTTTCAGCCCGGAGAAATCCGAATTTTCATTTCTTTGATTTGGTAAATCAAACTAAAACAATATGGCAGCTGGCTTAATTTGTTTAATTTTTCAAATCTTTATAATTTTGCTTTGAATGCTTAGTTTTTCCTGTTTATTTGAAATCTTTTCTGCAAAAAATTCAAATTTTTGTGTTGAGGGGGAGTTGGGTAGGTTCAAAATTTTTTAGAATTGAATTTGAATCTTTTTTTGGCCCGAAGAGGAGCATTTAAAAATCTCGTAAAAAATACGTAGTGATTTTGAAAAAAAAATCGTTGGACCCCCATGAATTTTATATCATTCTTACCGATGCAAAATTTCGGGATGTAAGTACATCGCCTTGAAAAATCCCCCCCTCCCCTTCGTTTACGAATATCATATTTGAAAGGGCTAGAAAAATTCGAAAAATTGGTCTGGAAAGCCTGGAAAAGACAGGGAAAATCATTTCTGAAATATAGTAGACACCCGGAAGAGGTAAGCAAAAAATTCAAAAAATTGTGAATTTTTTTAAATTGGTTATAGCCAGTTTGGTAGGGTGATTCGGTCTTGGAAACCGATTTCGACCGCTGCTACTCCAAAAAGCTCGCCTATTCTAGTAAATAATTTTGACAATTTTGGGAGTGAGAGGCCAAAATGTGTGTTTTCTTTCATAACACAGGCAGGTACGGTTCTACCCAACCTGGGAGGGGGGATGAAACGAGCCGACTGAACATTTTCACGAAATATTTGCCGATTTGCCGACTTTGAAACACCGATTCCGCTGAAGTCGGACCTTCTGACTATGGGTACGAAATTACGAATATGAAATCAAATATGCAATTGGAATTTCCCCATATCTCATTTTTGAGTTAGAATGCAAAATCATATACTCAACTTGGGTACTCGAATATTAGATTGGACCCCCCCCCCCTCTTCAAAAAAAAGTACCTCAGGATATAAAGTACTAGTTCTTGAGCAAAAAACATACCTTAGAATTCTTATTTTTTTGCATCTTATACTTTAAAATATAAATATTGGTACATTTATGTAGATCAGTTTTTTGTATCATTTTGCCTACCTTATATCGACTCGGGAGGGAGCCAAAGCTGAAGGAGGGGGGGTCTGTCTATTCTCACACGGAATGAACAACAAAATATAAGTAAATCGTTCGCTCGAATCGCAACTTCGCAACCTGTCTCGTAAGATAGCAGGAATGAAGCGCTTTCTGAAAAGTCGATCAAATTTTTAGCTTTTGATTTGAAAATTTGAACCCGAAATCAACAATTTTTCAACTCAAATTTTTTTTCGATTCTCAAAATATGTAGTTTCAATTCTTAATTTCCTTTTCTCCAGATAAGGCATTTTTCAACTCTAAAAATTTTTCCTCGAAATATTTTTCAACTCTAAAATTTTTTCATCTGGAATAAAATTTTTATCCACTCTGAAATTTTTTCCTCCAATTTTTTTCAGGTAGGTGTAACAATTTTTCAACTCCGGGATTTTTTCCAAAAATATGTACGTAGTTTTCATTTTTCAAGTGTAGAAATTTTTTCTCAAATTTTTTTCTCGAATTTTTTTCACAGTTGAAGACCTCACGGGAAGAACGGGTTAATTGAGAGTTTTTTCAAAAATGACTTTTTTGTGCCATTGTGTACAATAAACCATGTAATTTTATGTGGTTTATATGAAAAATGTCGAACTTTTCAAATTTTGTCAATAAAAGCAAAAAAGAATTTTCAAGAAATTAAAAACACGGAAAGAACGGGTTAACTACTCTAAACAAAGGAAAAAATGTGCAAAAAGCTGATTTTTGTTTTTTAAATAGTTGATTTATTGTTGTGAACATGAAAAAAAAAAATCATAATTTAACAAAAGATAACTCATAGGTGGAAAAAACTGATTAATTTCAGAGAAAAAATATGTTAATTTCAAGAAAACACGGAAAGAACGGGTTAACTGTGTCACTTTACGGAAAGAACGGGTTAATTGAGGCACTTACACGGAAAGAACGGGTTAACTTCTCAGAATGTTGTTCAAACACATTGTGTGTTGAGTGACTTTGAAGCTTTTAAAAAACTTTTGAGCAATATCTGCCGATACAAAATGATTCTAATTGACATTTTGAAAGTAATAAAATCAAAACAAAACTTGAAAATCCATTTTTATTCAGTTCCACTTCAACATTATCTTTAAAACGTTCTCCTGCAAAATTTATAAAATTTCAGTTAACCCGTTCTTCCCGTGAGGTCTTCAGTTCAATTTTTGCAGCTTTTGAAATTTTTTTCTCAAAATTCTATTTTTTTAGCTCAATTGTTTTTTCAAATTATTTTCCAGCTCTGAAATTTATAGAATGAAAACTTTTTTTTTTTAATTTTGGTTGAAGAACATTTTAGGAAATTTAATGTCATGAAAAATCGAAAGAGAGTTAAGTTTTTAAAAATTTTAAGATCAAAGAATAGGATTTTACAGTTGATAATTTAGATAAATATTAGTAAAATGAGACAATTTTAGCAAAAATAAAAATATAAAAAAAGTGAAAAAAATTTTGGAAGGTAAAAAAAATTTTGAGGAAGAAAGTTAAGTGGGGGGAAAAATTGATTGGAGTTGAGAAAATTGATAAATTATGATAAAAAATTTTGAAAGCTGAAAAAAATAAAATTTTGAGAAAAAGGCACAGTTAACAAGATGATCAATGTAGCGGTGAAGATGACGAAAAAAAAATGAACGAGATCGCGCATAGTTCGATCATTTTGTTCTTCATTCCGTGTGAGAATAGACAGACCCAAGCTGGGGTTCCGAGAGTTCGGGTCCCTCGATTATGATTTTATATCGATTTTAATGTTAGATATTATCATAAATCTAACTTTTAATGGTGAATTTTTTTGTTGCTATTGAAGTGAATGCGAAATAAGGTACAAATACCTGCACGTTTTTTTCGCTCGAGGCGTCAGTTTTAATTTATTTTGACAAACTTCCACCAATTCAAAATTTTCAAAAATTTTGTGGCATACTAATGGATAAATGGCACTTGATTTGTAGGAAAAAATCTCATTGTATCTTTGACCCCTCATTACAAAAGGGGAGTTCAAAATTTTCTTTTGGGGAAACAGTGACCAAAAGTGACTCTTGATGGAAAAAGTGACAAATTCACTTGAAAAGTCACCAAATATGATGCCAGCTATAGGGTAGGTAAAACATGTATTATCTTCCCATCTTTTAGTCTAGATACGTGTGTGTATTTTTACGGTCTGCGCTGGCCTAATCGTTGTGATGTAGGTACTTCGGAGTAAAAAAAGAAGACCGGAATTCTTTACCACAAAAAACGAAAACCTTCGATAAATACGACGAATCCTACACGAGTCAGTTCTCTCAACCCCTTGTAGATACATCTCAGGACGTTCCCATGGCGTATAGCATATTATGTACCTACCCAATAAAGATGGAGAATTATTTCTCAATCATATCCACGGGTAGGTAGTAGGTACTTCGGTGTATATGTGTATACGTAAGTCGTAAATGGCTCTCGTAAGAAATGTACGTAAGATAAGCGGGTTTCTCCGAAATACGAGATGGTAGATATATTTTTATACGGACCCGAGCGACGAGGTGCAGATGAGGGGGTGAGGGTGGAAGAATCGGGTATGGGTAAAAGCATAAGCATTATAGCACCAAAAGCAGCGTATATAACTATAAATTCTGTGAAAATTGAGTTAAACGATTGATAAACACGGACAGCGTTACATTCAAATATTGGAATAAGACTCGAAGGTACGAGTATGGTATATGGAGAGTACGCGGGCCAAATGTCCTCTCCGCAGCGCGGCGTCCATTTTCAGGTAAATATTTACATTATTAAGTAAATAACCATTTGGCGCGATGTCTCCTCAATGCGTCTTTTACCTTTTCCCGACAAAGCGAACGTGTACGCCATTTCGATATCTCTGTGCGACGACATCTGCTGTCGCACTTTCCATTGTGAATTTTTAAAAGATGGAAAAAAATAAATTTCTCCGACTTGGAAAGTTGACGCTAATTGATCGACGCGTAAATAGAGAGGTTACAATTTAGAAATTACATCCGAGCCTCCTCAACCGCGCTCCTTTCCTTCGTCTACCTTATAGTACCTTAAAGTTTACGTGCGACGCTACGTAGCTATGATACCCTTCTCTCCGCACCATACACGCATACGAACCTATTTCGTAAGTAGATTCGCTGCGCCGCGCCACAAAGCCGTCCGATGGGAAATTTTCCTCGGCGACTAGTTGGAGAGAAAACCAAAGTAAATATCAATAGAAGAGGCCGCCGAAATGGAATTTCCCTCTTTGCGATTATTATCGTATAATGGAAAATTTCCAACGTTTTCGACAAATCGAAATTCAAAGTGCATTGTCGAATTATTGACTACTACTTACGGTAATTATGTTAGTCAAATTCTCGTAATTTTACCAATAACAGTAATTTTCGCACGAATTAAGCCAACGAAGAGACACGACACGATGGAAAATTTCAAAATTGATTGCCAATTTGTTTATAGGCAGGGTGTCCATTCTCTGGAAAACCGGGAAGTCAGGGAATTTTGGTGGGCAGGAAAAGTCGAGGAAGTTTGGAATTTTTTCTCTTGAATTTTTCGAAAATCTGAAAAAAGAATAAATTATTTATAAAAGTGTTTCTTTGCTTATTTTATTATAAATTTTTCAAAAAAATTGAGGTATACGTTTTTCATTTTTGTGGTGGGGGGGGGGAGTAAAATGTGAAGAAATTTTTGAATTTTCAGCCCAGAAAGAAAAATCCGAATTTTCATTCGCTTAATTTGGTAGACAACCTGGCATAACGTCCCGCTAATGTTAAAACCGTCCAAGTGCCGTTTTTTTCAAAAGTGACATTTTTAGTGTTTCGGATTCAGGGAATCGAACTTCATCGATTTAAAAAATAAAAAAGTAAAAAAAATTGCTTTAAACCTTAATGCTTACGATTTTAAAATCTGCCAAGACCATAAGCGCAATGTAAATTTTGTAACGTTTTTTGGCTCTTCTGTAAAAAATTCAATTTGGCACTTGGACGGTTTTAACATTAACGGGACGATAATTTGTTTCATTTTTCAAAACTTAATTTTGCGTTGGAATACTTAGTTTTTCCTTTTTATTTGAAATTTTTTCTGTAGGCAATAAATTCGAATTTTAACATTTTTGTGGTGAAGGGAGTTGAGTGGGCTCAAAAATTTTCAGAATTGAATTTAAATATTTTTTTTGGTTCGAAGAGGAGCATCTAAAGATCTCGTAAAAAGTATCTAGTGATTTTGAAGAAAAAAATTGTTAGACCCCATGCATTTTATATCATTCTTTTGCAAAATTTCGAAATGTAAGTACACCACGTGAAAAATTAACCCATTCCCCTCTCCTTGGTTTACGAATATCATATTTGAAAGGGCTGGAAAAATTCGAAAAATTGGTCTGGAAAACCTGGAAAAGTCAGGGAAAATAATTTCTGAAATATAGTGGACACCCTGATAAAGTACCAGAAGTATCTACTAAAATCCCAAAAATAAAATTTCGTACTATTTTAGGATTTTTCTCGAACTGAAAAGGTCAAAAGTAGGGTGATTTGGCCATGGAAACTGATTTCGACTGCTCCTACCCTAAAAGGGTCGACTATTTCGGCCAATGATTTTGACAACAATTTTGGACCCCTGGCTCAAGTATTTTTTAGGTGGGGGGAATGGTCCAACAAATGTTTTCTCTCATAACTTTCTCATTTTTCGCCCACTACAAATAAAAATTTCATGTCTCTTAGATAGGTTCTAGAGAGTTAGAGGAACCCTGGAAAGGGTACCGACGGATAAGATAGGCGAATCTGCCCCCGAGCTGAAATTCAAAACTAACCGATGGAATTTGGTACTTATGGTCTGAAACCCCGTAGTAAAAATTTTGGCCCCCTACTACTCTGTTATGGGGAGAAATGTTATTTTTTCAGCCATTAAAAATTTTCATTTCCGCAAGTTTTCAACCAAATTTTTTCAAATTCACGCGGATAGTTCATCATACTGAGGGGTATTAATGGATAGATTGAAAAAAAATCGACAATTTTTTCTAGTCGAAACTCGTGTTTGAGAACTTCAAATCGGGTTTCCTACAAGATGTTACAAAGATGCAATTCTGAAACAAATATATTTTATGTGCCTAGTCCCTATGTATAACGTGATATTTTTTTCAGAATTTTTCAGGTGGCACAACACCTTGAAAAATTCGAAAAGTCATTTTTCCACAACGTTTTTCACTCGTGAAATGGTCGTTTTTGATCGAAACATTTTTTTCTTGTAATTGCACCTTGAAATAAGTATTTGTACACCACTTGTCCGATTTTCACTTTATTTCATTCCTTTTTCGTGATTTTTGAAATTTCAAGTAAGTACCTAAGTATTAGGGTGGATCGAAAAAAAAAATATATCTTGGATTTTGACCAAATTCGGTGGGGTGGTTAACTTTGAGTGGGAGACTTCACAAAAAGAATTTGAGCCCTCTAGGGGCAAGGAAAGGGGAGCAGAAGGTGCTCAAAGTGCACCTCCTTTTAAAAACGCTGTTTTTTGCGTTTTTTAGCCAATCAAAATTGTGTGAGAAGCCTTCGTAGGACTTAAAAGATGCGATTTGAGTTTCTACATCTCCCTAAGCCATCGGCATCCTTCTCTGATAAAAACTCAGACTGCTACCAGGGGGTTGAAAAGTTGCAGATTGCAATATTTCAATAATATGAAATTTTCACTGAGCTGGAATGATTTTTTTAAACTAGTGTGAACAAAAAAACTTTTCAACCACTAAAAGTGAATTTTGAAAAAAATTGAAAATTTTGTACACCAGTGCAGCCAACAGCAAATGATAAAATTCCAAAATACGGAATTTATATTGACTTTTAATTGATTATTTTTTCGCCTAAAAATATTATGATTTTTGTTTCAAACACTGAAAATATATTTCGAAAATTTTGTATGTCAGTGCAGCCAGTTACAAATCATGACATGTTACATTACAGTATTTACGTTGACCTCGAATTAATTTTTTTATCGTTTGAAAAATACACAATAATTTTGTTTTCAATCATCAGAAATAAAAAAATTAAAATATTTCTTTAAAAATTTTGTACGTCAGTGCAGCCAGTTGCTGATTGTGATGTTACGATGTCTTCAAATTCGAAACGTACTTCTATTGATTGAAGAGAAAAAATTGGTCCAATCACTTGACGAAAAAATAATGGATTTGAGTTCATAATATCAGAATATCACAATTAGCAACTGGCTGCGCTGACTTACAAAATTTTCAAAAAAAAATTTTAATTTTAAATTTCTGATGATTGTTAGTTTTACCGTTTAGAAATTCGATTTATACGCGGTTATGTAATTATAGTTATTATTGGCTACGGCCGCTAATTTATTTATTCGTTGTTTCTTCGCGATCGTTCGTTAACCGCGGCTTTTGTATCGTATAGAACCTTGTCGCGAAAAGGTCATTAAACTTTCTTTTAAGCATCGATTTTCCATTGGAAAATCGGTGTCAAACTTATCGTGTAAATGTCTAATTTTTCCGAATAAAAATTAGTGAAAATTTAATTCTCGAGTTTTTTCTTTGAAAAAGTATCGTTTGAATTTAATATCGTAATTTCACGAAATGAAAGGTATCGTAATCCTTAGTTTTAATTGGTCGACGTGACCGTGAAAATTTCGTATTCAGAGCTACGTGCCTACTTCGTCGTAGATACCATATCGTGAAAATCTACGTTAACGTAGATTGAGCTTTTCCGAACCGTCGGAAAAGCGGGTATCCTATTTCCTGCTTAAACCGAAGTTTAAGTCAGGAAAATTCATCGTAAAGGTCCCCGAAGCGGATCCCGACCGTACTAGCCGAAAAGCAGCGAAAAACAGAATCGACCAATTACGAAGCTCTATCTTTCGTCTTACGACCAATCGCGTTCCAGTCGAGTTTCCCGACTTTTCCGAAGGAACGGAAAACTCATCATTTTCAAATATCGATTTTTGCGATTTTATTCGACTAAAAGTCGATATTTCTACATGGTAGCATAGTATCGTGGTTCCTGTGAACGGCGAATCGACTCGGTATATGATACCTCGTCTGTCGAAGCTCATTGGTCGAGGCGACGCTGCGAACGATACCTCCAACGAAGAAGACTTCCGTGGTTTTCCAGCGTCGAGCGAATCTGAAAGAGTGTTAACTCGATCACAAAAACGTAAAATTCGAAAACGGTTATCGAAAGAACTGAATACTTCCTTCGTCGGTCAATCCTCTGCGTCGCCGATACCGTCAGCTCCGTGCATCGTATCAGCCAACAACGAATCCGACGCAGCGTCGATCATCTCCGACGACCAATCCGAAAGCGAGAAAACTGCTACGTGCTCCGAAAACGAATCGTCAGCGTCCGAAATGGCTTCTGGAGAATCGTCGTCGAATATTCCAGCGCACTTGATTTTCAATGGTACCGACTACATCATCTGGAAGAAGAGAATCAAATCGTTACTTTTGGCCAAAGATCTCGAAAAGGCTATTACAACGAATGGCGGCGCGACCGATAAAGAGAAAAGGAAAGCGTATTTTGAAATCGTCAGCCATACAACGAACGCGGTCTTCAGGCTCATACGCGAGGAAAAGGATCCCGAAAAACTCCTTACCGAACTCGACGAACGATATGCGAAAGAGAATCAGCAGATTGTAATCGCATGTCGTGCAAAATTAGCGGTCCTCGATATCGACAAGTTCAGGTCTGCTACCGATTACTGCGATGAAGTCTCCAGCCTAGTGAACCAGATGGAGGCCGCCGGTACGAAGGTCCCGAAGGATGAGGAGTATGCGTTTTTGAACTCCGGACTCAAAAATATCGAGAAATGGAAGTCCGTTAAGAAACCGGCAGAAGCCCTTCTGAATATCGCACCCGCCGACCCAAAATTCCTGAGGGGTTTATTAACCAGCGACGAAGATAAATCCGAAAAGGCGACGTCGAATATCAACAAAGGTTCGGCGTTAGTAACCTCAGCGTCGAATAATCGAAATCCGAACGATCGTAAGCCGCGTCCGAAATGTGCCAAGTGCAAAAAGCTCGGCCATCTCGCGAAAAATTGCTGGGCCAATCGAAATCAATCGCCGAGAGGAGAAATAAAATGCTATCGTTGCGGTGGCACCGGCCACATAGGAAAGCAGTGCCCTCGGTATGGTGATGAAGCGAATTCAAAAAGGTCTGAACCGAGTTCCAGCTCCAGTTCGAATTCGCCGGCGCCGAAATCTCCGTCGAATGCTGAATCGTCGAATCGTCCAAAGGCTCTCATGACATCCGAAGAAAATGTAGCGCTAATTTCGACCGTCGGTGAAATTGTCTTCGTGCTCGACACCGGCGCCACCAGCCACATGATAAACGTACCCGGTATTTTGGTCAACGAAAAGCCAGTAACGTCGAACGCTGAAATTATCGTCGCGAAACAAGATACAGCTATCGTACGATCGTCGGTTGGTGAGTTACCAGTCACTAACGATAGCGGCGTAAATTTTATCATGCAAAACGTGAGTTACATTTCCGATTTATCGTACAATTTAATGTCCGTGAGTCAAATCCGTCGTTTAGGTTATGATACCGTGATCGCCGATAAAATTTCGATCGTTCACCGCGATACTGGTGAAAAACTGACTGATGTTTTTGAACAGTCGAACGGTTTGCTTACTGTTAAATTTAAGCTAAATAACGTTACCGATAATTTCGATTTCGCGCTAAACGCTCTATGGCATCGTCGGTTAGGCCATCCGAGTAGATCGGTTATGTATAAGATACCCGATATTAGTTGTACCGAACATGACTGCCCTCTTACGAACGAGTGCGATACGTGTGCCAAAGCGAAGCAGCACCGTGGGCCTTACAATACCGAGCGCGAAAAGGCGAAGCAACCGTTGGACATAGTCCATGTCGACGTAATGGGTCCGCTGAGCGCCGGTATCGATAACGAGCGATACATTCTTGTATTTGTCGACGATTTTACTCATTACGCGGTAACGTTCGCGATAACGGCAAAATCGCAAGTCGGCGAATTTTTCGAAAAATACGATAACATAGTAACGAATCTATGGAACCGTCAAATTAAGCAATTACGTTGCGATAGCGCGACCGAATTTATAGGCGGTAAATTTCGCGAAGTAATCGAGAAAAAGGGTATGCGATTAATGGCTTCGGAGCCTTACGAGTACGAACATAACGGTACGGCCGAACGTTTTCTACGTACCATCAGTGAAAAACTCCGTTCGCTTCTTTTCGATTCGAAGCTCCCTCGTCGATTTTGGCCGTACGCGTTGTACACGGCTACGTTTTTATACAATCGTCTTCCGTGTTCTGCTATCGCCGATAAAAGCCCGTATCGTTTATGGTTCGATCGCGATCCGACTTTCCAATATGTTCGTATCTTCGGCTGCGTCGCTAGGGAATTTATTCCTAAAGAAAAACGAACCAAATTAGATCCGAAATCCGTGGAAAAAATGCTAGTCGGGTATACTGAAACAGGTTACATGTTACTCGATGTACCGCGAAATAAACTATCGTATTCGTCAAACGTCATCTTCGATGAAAATCAGCTTTATGCTGACCGGTTAAATGAAAATTCATACGACGGTACCGTAAATCTTGAACCTGAAACAGTCGAAAATTCGTTAGTCGCGATAAAATCCAATCTGTGTAACGATGACGATCGTATCGAATACTCCGCGTTAATAGCCACCGAGCAGGGCAAAGAACTCACGTATGAAGAAGCTGTAAACGGTCCTGAAGGTAGCGAGTGGAAAAAGGCGATCGAGGAAGAACTGAGAGCGATGGCAGTGAAAGATGTCTGGTACGAAGTCACCGAGGACGAGCTGGAAGGCAAGGACTTCTCCAAAGTCGATACGAGATGGGTTCTGCGAAAGAAAATCTCGGTAAATCACGTTGTAAAATTTAAAGCTCGATTAGTTCTCCGCGGATACAAGGACTCTCACCAATACGAGCTGGATGAGACTTACGCGCCGACTGCAAACGTATCGATCGTCCGTGGTATCGTCTGCATAGCCACCGTGAATAAATGGAAACTCCGCCAAGCCGATGTATCGACGGCGTTCTTAAATGGCGAAGCGACTCGTATGATAGTTTTCGATCCACCGAAAGGATCTTCCGTAAAACGTAAAATCGTATTTGTGTTAAAAAAGTCCTTGTATGGACTCAAAACCTCGCCGCAGAACTGGAACAAAAAATTAAAGAAAATTTTAGAAAAGTTAGGTTTCGAACAGTCTGCAAACGATCCGTGCGTTTATGTAAATAAAGACGGCGATAAAACTCGGTGTATTTTTGTAATTTTCGTCGACGATTTTCTAATAACAGGTTCCGATGCCGAATTAATCGAGTGGCTGATCGATCAGCTAAATAAAGAATTCGGAATTCGAGATTTAAAAGAACCTGAAAAGTTCATCGGTATCGAAATCGAACGTAAAAGTGATGATGTAACGCACTTACATCAAAAATCGTACATCCGTGAATTAATCGTGAAATATGATCTTGAAGATTCAAATCCGATATCGTCGCCGATGGAACCCGGCTTAAAAATCGAAGACAAACGGCTGGATAAATCGTTCGAAACGAAAGTTCGTGGCATCTTAGGATCGTTATCGTATCTATCGCGAGGTACTCGTCCCGATATCGCGTTCGCCGTAAATTTCTTGTGCAGATTTCAGCATCTCGCTAATGCTGAAATTTTTAATTATGCTAAACGTATCATTAGGTATTTAAAAACGACAATCGATCGGTCGTTAGTTTATAATTCGAATTACCTTAATGTATCGTATCCGTTAAAATTGTATTCCGATTCCGATTTCGCCGGTGATGACTCCGATCGAAAATCCACTACCGGTATCGTCGTCATGCTGAATGGAAATATCGTCGACTGGATCGTCCGAAAGCAAAATTGCGTAGCACTATCGTCGGCGGAAGCCGAATACGTAGCTCTTTCGACGGCCGGAAAAGAAGCGAGATCGTGGATAAACTTACTCGATAGTCTCGATTTGGTTACAGATGTCGTACCGATCTTCTGCGACTCAAATGCTGCTATTTCGATAGCAAATACCGACGAATCTCGTCGCACTCGACATATTGATGTATCGTACCATCATATTCGCGATCTTATCAGATCCGGTGTCATTCACATCGTGAAAATTTCATCGAGCGATAACATTGCCGATCTATTGACAAAATCGACCAATAGGATCGTCTTCGAACGTTTGTCGAACGAGATTTTTGATTTTAATTTAAAAAAATAAAAATAAATTATCGTCCGAGGGGCGGTGTTAGTTTTACCGTTTAGAAATTCGATTTATACGCGGTTATGTAATTATAGTTATTATTGGCTACGGCCGCTAATTTATTTATTCGTTGTTTCTTCGCGATCGTTCGTTAACCGCGGCTTTTGTATCGTATAGAACCTTGTCGCGAAAAGGTCATTAAACTTTCTTTTAAGCATCGATTTTCCATTGGAAAATCGGTGTCAAACTTATCGTGTAAATGTCTAATTTTTCCGAATAAAAATTAGTGAAAATTTAATTCTCGAGTTTTTTCTTTGAAAAAGTATCGTTTGAATTTAATATCGTAATTTCACGAAATGAAAGGTATCGTAATCCTTAGTTTTAATTGGTCGACGTGACCGTGAAAATTTCGTATTCAGAGCTACGTGCCTACTTCGTCGTAGATACCATATCGTGAAAATCTACGTTAACGTAGATTGAGCTTTTCCGAACCGTCGGAAAAGCGGGTATCCTATTTCCTGCTTAAACCGAAGTTTAAGTCAGGAAAATTCATCGTAAAGGTCCCCGAAGCGGATCCGACGTACTAGCCGAAAAGCAGACGCGAAAAAAAATCGCCCCTTACAAGCTCTTCTTTCGTTTACGGCCAATCCCGTTCCAGCGAGTTTTCCCGACTTTTCCCAAGGAAAGGAAAACTCATCATTTTCAAATATCGATTTTTGCGATTTTATTCGACTAAAAGTCGATATTTCTACAATGATTGAAAACAAAATTATTGTGTATTTTTCAAACGATAAAAAAAATAATTCGGAGTCGACGTGAACTCCATAGTGTAGCATGTCACGATTTGTAACTGGCAGCACTGACATACAAAATTTAAAAAAAAAATCGAAGTTTATTTTCAGTGATTGAAAAAAAAATTCATACCTTATTTTGAGGCCAAAAAAAATTAATTCAAAGTCGAAATAAATTCCGTATTTTGAAATTTTATGATTTGCTGTTGGCTGCACTGGTGTACAAAATTTTCAGTTTTTTTTCAAAATTCACTTTCTGTGGTTAAACATTTTTTTATTCATTTACTCGATGAAAAAAAAAAAATCATTCCAGCTTAGTGATAATTTCATATTATTGAAATATTGCAATCTGCAACTTTTCAACCCCCTGGTAGCAGTCAGAGTTTTGATCCGAGTAGGATGGCGATGATTTAGGGAGATGTAAAAACTCAAGTCGCATCTTTTAAGTGCTACGAAGGCTTCTCACAGAATTTTGATTGGCTAAAAAACGAAAAAAACAGCGGCTTTTTTTTCAAAAGAAGGTGCACTTTGAGCATCTCCTGCTCCCCTCCCCTTGTACCTCGGGGGCTCAAAAATTTTTTGTGAAGTCTCCCACTCAAAGTAAACCACCCCACCAAATTTGGTCAAAAACCAAGATATTGTTTTTTTTTCGATCCACCCTACTAAGTAAGTATAGGTATAGCAAGAGATTAAAAATTGAACATTTCACTTTCTTTGAACACGAAATTGTCATACGAAAAAATTTTCAATAGATTCGTGTTCAGGCTCAAATTACCTCCATAAACTCCATTTGCACAATCAAAGCATTCAAATTTCGAAAATTCTTTCAAGGGCCATTGGCACTTTTCCCATATTCCACTATTTTTAAAAAATTGCCATTTTCGCCACCTATACCTATGGCATAAGTTGAAGAGTTGTAAGAATATTCTGATTCTTGCAAGTCTTTCAAATAATTTTCCAATTTTCTTTTAAACGTTGCAATGTTGAAACAAGTAAACAAGTGGCCAAAAAAGTTTGCTTTTGGCGTGTTAGTTGAAATTCGTCTGTGGTAGGAGGGTAGATGTATGTGCAATGTACATATACTTAGATATTACCTACTCTATCAACAAATTATTATTACAATCTCAGTCTTGATGTGGCAGTTCTCTCGAGATTTCCTAATAAACGCAACAAATACGCATTGTGGCGAAAATATGCTCTCATATTTTATAAATATTGATGGCGTGGCACCCGGTATATGGTAGGTACTCGAAAATGGGAAAAATTTCGCTTATTTTTCCCCACATACTTGGCAGATTTGTTGAGAAGGTACTCGAAAATAATACGGCAACAGTGGTCGACGTCGACGCGGGGTTTTTATCCTCAGCGAGGATATATTTTTCTCATTTCAATCACCTGTCATTCGAGTCGTTTGTCTTGTCTTTTTCGAGGCGCGATTGTGTCCTTCCCATTTACACCCGAGAGAAGAACACTCAAAATTGTTGGAAACTTGAAGCTTGCAACGAGACGACGCGGTGCGATCGCTGTTCCCTTTCCTTGCGCTCTCTCTCACTCTCTCGGTGTGTTTTCTATTTTATTCATAATCCACTTCACATTGTTACTATATGTATTTTCAATATGTTTATCTTTTGACGTTGTGTCGCTTTTGTATGTAGTTTAGGTTGGTTTTTTTTTTCATTTTCGAAGTACGACTAAGTACTTTTCACGTGTCATAGACAGAGCTGCGTATGTAACGTGTGTTGTGCGCTAAAAAGTATAAAAATATCGATTTTCAGTGATAACCGACGTGCTCTTGGTTCTTATTTTAGTCACAACTGTAATCTGTATAAGAAGATGAGGCTCCGAGTATAGGGTTTTATTTACATTGCTGTATTTTTTTTTCGTATCTTTTTGCCGAACTCGTAATTCAACTTTGGTAAAGTATCCAGGTCCTTTGATGACTATCGTTTCGCGATGTGTGAGGTTTTCTCTTTCTCTATTTTTCACCCCGAAAAGAAAATGGAAAATAAATACGATGAATATTTTATTCGACGACATTCTCAAATAAGCTATGCACTCTAAATCACTCTGCGACCGAATAAACCATGTCACGACATTCGTCCGAGTAGATATAATTGGGCGAAAACCCGAGAAAATTATTTTTCATTGTTCCTGTTCGTTCATTACAAAATAGAGGTATCCTGCTCGTATTTAGATTGTCACGTAACTTTTTGTATCTGTTCGTAAAAATTAGAGAAAATTATTGACCGTTTTTTGGGTATAATTATAGGCTTGAGCGATGTTATAATAGAAATACTTTCATATGCAATGGAATTCAGAAAATAAGAGAACGAACCAAAAACTGCATAATTAGTACTTAATTTTTTTTTAAATCGTAGTTTCGATCTGTTGAAAAATTTCACTCTGCCACTTTTCTTTCATCTATCATTCATGAAAACTGGAATCACCTCCTCGACCTAATGAAAAAATATTGCCATTATCGAATTCTACGACCTAGGAACCGTATACCGATTTTGATTCCATTAGCATGATTTTTAGGGTACAATGGGGATGGGGTAGAGGGGTGCTAAAATTTGAATTTACCTAAAATATTGTGTGGTATATCGAAATCTAGATTTTCGAGGTCGTAGATTTCGAATCTGACAAAAAAAAAATTGTGTGGAAAGGGGAAGGGTGGGAGAATGATGAAATGGAAATTTATCTGAAATATCGTATAATACGGACTTTTTAGGTTTTGACCCAAAAAAAATTAGCAGAAAGGGGAAGTTTCGGATATAAGCTCAGTAAGGCACGTATTTTAATATTCCCAAACTTCCCTAAAATTGGTAAATATTTTGACCCCTTTTTGGGGGATGAGGGGGTTCAAATTTTGGTTTTTCGCCCATAACTTTCGAAATTACGCATTTACGAAAAAAAAGTTGAAACAAAAATTGTAGAGAATTAAAAAACAAATAATTTTGTTATTTACAGTTTTTTCCTAGGACGCCATGGAAGGGAGCTCGGGCCTTTCGAAAAAAATCAATTTTGAAAATTCCCTATTAACAGAAATAATTAACAAAAATCGGGTTAATCGACTTTTGGGAGCGGTTTTTTTGCATAGTACATCCCATTACTATGTAGAACAAGAAAAATGTATAGCCAACCCCTCATCACAAAGTAGGGGGTGAACCCTCCGTAGAAAAAGTCGCGTTTTCCCCCAAGCATAGCTCAGCTACAGTGAAAAATTCGAAAAATTGGTTCAAACAAACGTTGTAGAGCGTTGAAAGACGAACATTTTACTTTTGATTTTTTTCGAAAGGCCCCAGCTCCCTTCCATGACGTCCTAGGAAAAAATTGTAAATAACAAAATTATTTGTTTTTTAATTCTCTACAATTTTTGTTTCAACTTTTTTTTCATAAATGCGTAATTTCGAAAGTTATGGGCGAAAACCAAGAATTTGAACCCCCTCACCCCTCAAAAAGGGGTCAAAATATTTACCAATTTTAGGGAAGTTCGGGAATATTAAAATACGTGCCTTACTGAGCTTTTAAATCCGAAACTTCCCCTTTCTGCTAATTTATTTTGGGTTTGGGCTTTATTTTAGAATCTGGCAAAAAAATTGTAGGGGACAAGGGGAGGGGGGTGCTACGTTATTTTGGGTAAATTTCTATCCCCACCCTTCGTACAATTTTTTTTGTCAGGTTCTAAATCTACGACTTTGAAAACCTATTATTTTGATATACTATCCAACATTTTACGTAAATTTAAATTTTAGCGCCCCGTCCCATTCCTTTTGACCCAGGGGGGGCGGAGAAGTAGATTTTTTCGACATGTCACGAAATTTTATTATTCCCAATGTTTGCCGAGTGAGTAGAAAATCCCCCCCCTCGCCCCACAAAATGTATCGCAAAATGAGCAAAAATTTACCAAAACCTGGAATTTTCCAATTTTTAGATATATTTTTTCACAAATTTTGGAAGATTTGATTATTTTAATTATAAATGTAAAAAAAAGTAACGCCATTTTTCACACTAATATATTCAATTTATAAATTTAATCGACATTATCAACAATACCTAGCGAATGTTGTAGTTCGAATGTTACAACTTACAAGATGTAATGAAGTTATTTATTAATTTATTAAAAATCTGCTTCTCATTTTTGTTCAAATTTTCTCCACATTTTTGTGTAAATTCGCGAAGTTTAATTTCCTGGAACTTTTGTCAGCAATTTAAATTTTTTCAAAATTATGTCATCACTGCATTTTTCCCCGAGCTTTTTCAACTCAAAATGAGACGACGTCATGACATCTTTTTATTTTGAGCTAAAAAAAACTTGGGAAAATTATGTACCTTATTATAAGTGATTTTGAAAAATTTCATGGAGAAAATTTTAACTTGTAAATTTTTTGAAAAATTAAGAAAATTGGAGAACTTGAAAAAAATTGTCGAGAAATTTATTAAATTTATTTATTTGAATTATACTGACTTCAACTTTTCCCTTTTTAGATTTTTTTGTCGTTTTCATCAGTAAATTTTTAATGAAAAAAAAGTACCTCACACGAAACAAAAATTGTCCTTCCTTCGTTTTTCCTATTTTTCATGCGGTATGTTGCAATGCAAAAACATTTTTTTTTCAATTTTTGTCTTAGCGACCTAATTTTACTTCCGAAATTTTTTTCTCTCTTTATTTTTTTGACCAAATTTACCGTTCTTAATAAAAAATGAATACATATACTAAAATAAAAAAACGTATAGTTAAACGGTAAGGAAAAAAACTTTTTTTGGTTGATTCGAGTAATACGGAGAACTTTTATTATTTTTCAATAACACTGGAAATCAAAATTCCGGGACTCTATTGCCAGGTTGCCTGCGACCCTGCTTGTTTTTTATTTCATTGCGATGCGAATGAAAAAATTAAAAAAAAAAGTTTTTTGACAAATTTTTGGCAGGTTGCAAAAAAATTCTACATGTCGCAATGCGACATGCGGAATATTCCACATGTCACGACGTTCTCCGCCACTGTTTTGAACCTACAATTTGTTTGTCAGATTCGTAATCTACGACCTCGAAAACCCATATTTTTCTATGCACGACACAATATTTTAGGTAAATTTAAATTTTAGCACACCCTCCCCCTCTCTCCCTGGTCCCAACAATTTTTTTTGTCAAATTCGTAATCTAAGATTTCAAAAACCAAACGTAGACTACAATTTATTAAATTTCATTGCTAATTTTTTGAAAATGAATTTCGCGCGTTTTGAGGGGTCTGGTGCTTAGATTTGGCTCATTTGAACAAACGAAATTATTTGATTCACGAATTAATTTCAACCAACGAGCTAAAAAATCTCTTATTAATGATAACACGATTGGAAAAAACGAAATCAATATTTTTATTTGAAAAATCATTGGGTATTTTATAAATAGAGCTTCGGTACTCCTCAGGCCATCTTCCCTAAATCAGTTTTCAAGTGCTCATCAGAAAGTTCAATTTGAATTTCAACGAAATACCTACGCAATAAAATACGAAAAAAAATTCGAGGCGGAATTTCTTTTAAATTTTTCCTTTTTTCGTTTTCTTTGAACAATTTTAACGTTCGAATTTATAAAGCACTCGAGTACGTATTCGAAACGTCGTCGTAAAAAAAACTTTTATCCCAATATTCGGTATTTCAATTCTACGACTTCGTCGCGGTTTTTTCCATTGAAAAAAAGAAAAAAAAACGTTAAAATATTAAACAAACATTACTTAAACTGTTACATTTCTTGGAACCGAAACGAGAATATCGCGTATAGTTCGGGAAAAAATTTATCATGGTGGATTGAATCGTTTGGGACGTGGGGTAGCGGGTTGTGCGTGTGTTTCGAGGAGGAGATTTTATTTAACGACGAACGAATAAGATTTTCCATCGTGAAAAATCGACGCAGGCTGAGAGCAATTTGTACCGTTATTCCTTTTATCGCGAGGATTAAGGGTAGATTAAATAGTTTATTAAATAGACAGAGGACAGCGTATACCGACTGAAAGATGAGGATTACCGAGGAGGGCAGGATCGACGTTAGTGAGTGAAAGAGAAAAAGGGAGACAATTCGGAACTACAAACTCGCGTACTTGTACATACGTACGGTGAGTATGAACGTGTGTACGTGAAGCGTGAAGTAATATGCTGTAAGACAGAGAAAGGTGAGCTGAGGAAGGGAGGAAGAAAAGGAAAACATCAGGGAGAAATGGTACGCAACGTCGGTTGGAATGGCGGCGGTTGCCGGGTGCCCCGAATTCGAAACAGGGACCTTGAAGGTACTCGGCAGTATTCTCGGTTGTTTTCTGCTTGACTAAGCGGAATATCCCTTCCATTGGCTTGCTGCCGATGCCGGTCTCTTTTTACCATTTTAATGAAGTGAAGTCTCTGCTTGAAACTATGTATTCGGCTGTATACGAGTATGGAACTTTGATGCGTATACAAAACAACGTTGAATTTTACTCGGAACATTTTTGCTAGTTTACTAGATTTTATGTTGGTATTTTTTTTTTTTTTGTAGATATCTATATTTTAGTGTCGTTCACATGGACCATTTTTATGGGCTTTTCTCCAGTACTAGAAAATTCCAATTTTTTTGGAAGGTCGAAAAGAGGAAATATACCAGATTACAGATTTTTTCGTTAATTAGATCAAATTTTCATATTTTGCAGGACGATGAAGTAATTTTAAATTTTCGAAAATTCGCCAAAATGAGAAATTAACTTTAGAGCCTGAAATTTTGGATTTGTGGTCCTTTATGATGTAATTTATATTTATTTTTATTTCAGCCCAAAATTTTACTTTACAGTTGGGATACCTTCCTTGTTACATTAACATTTCATTAAAATTAGAGTAACCTTTACTGGTGAGGTGACAACTTCTGGGTTCGTTACCTTAATTGAAAGAAATGCCATCATTTAAATAAAATATCTTAAAAGGGAGGTATTCCAACTCAAAGTGAAATTTTGAACCCCAACAAAAATGAATCGATAGTACATCATAAAAGAAGCTCATATCCAGAATTTCAGATGCTGAAGTTCATTTCTTAAATTTTGGCAAATTTTTGAAATGTCAAAATTTTCCCTGCAAAATATGAAAATTTGATCTAATCAACGAAAAAAGCTGAAATTTAGTAAGTATTTACTCTATTTTCGACTCCCGAATCGATTAGAAGTGGTTTAGAGATGTTTCGGAGCCTCCAGAAAATTTTGGAATTTTCTAGCGCTGGAAAAAAAAAACATAAAAATGGTTCATATGAACTTCAGCACCTATAATCACAAATGACCAATATTGGTGACTTATTTGATCAATTAAAGCAGAATTTTCTAAAATTTGCTAATTTCAGTTCAAATTGATATTTTTTTGCGGAAAATTAAATTTTTTCCAGAAAAATAAAATTTTTTTCAGGAAAGTTGTCTAGCAAAAAATATGAATTTGAATCAAAGTTGCAAATTTCGGAAAATTCTGCTTTAATCGATCAAATGGGTCACCAATATTATATATCCGCAATTCAATGTGTCACAACAAAAAAGACATAAATAGAAAAATGACGTTTTTGGGAAATCGCGATCGAAGTTTGAGTGTAATTTTTTTCATACCAAATTAAGGAATTCAGCTAGGAAAAAATTTTACCTTGAAATTTCATCCTTTTGCTACAAGAAAACAGCTCGCCCATCACTTGATATTTTTTCTTAATTTTTCTATATTGAAAACAAAAAGTTGAGTTATATGTCCTTTTTGATGTGACAAAATTTACATTTTTGATCCTTCTACCGTCGATGACGTATAATTTTGCCGGAAGCGAAAATTAAAAAAAAATATTCATACAAAAGTTGGAGAGGATGAAAAAAGGAACATTTTCGCTAAAAAAAATTTGAATTATCTCTTTATGGAGCGGATATGAACCGTGTCGTGTTTACTTTTTTCACTGTGCAGATGATTGTAAAATTTTAATAAAATGTTTCCTTCGTTAATTTTATGTCATAAATTTGAAAAAAATGATAAAATTCGTCCAAAATGTATGTTTAGAATTTTTTTGAAACCAAGAAAATGAAAATCATGATGGCAAAAAAAAGTTGTGATTTTCAAAGTGCGATATATCCGCTCGATGAAGAGATCATTTTAAAAAAAATTCACGAAAATGTTCCTTTTTTCACCCTCTCCAACTTTTGTATGAAGATTTTTTTGAAATTTTCACTTCTAGAAAAATTATATGTCATCAAAGGTAGAAGAGTCAAAATGTAAATTTTGTCAAATCAAAAAGGACATACAACTCCAACTTTTTGTTTTCAATATAGAAAAATATAGAAACGATATCAAGTGATGGGCGAGCTGTTTTCTTGTAGCAAAAGGATGAAATTTTAAGGTAAAAATTTTTTCCCATCTGAATTCCTTAATTTGGTATGAAAAAAATTACACTCAAACTTCAATCGCGATTTCCCAAAAACTCCATTTTTTCTATATTTATGTCCTTTCTGTTGTGACACATTCAATTATACTCGGACCATTTTTATAAACTTTCTCCAACGCTGGAAAATTACAAAATTTTCTGGAAGCTCCGAACGTCTCGAAACCGCATCCAAACGATTCGAGGGCTCAAAAATAGGGTACATACCAAATTTCAGATCTTTTCATTGATTAGATCAAATGTTTATATTTTGCAAGGCAATGAAGTAATATTGAATTTTCAAAAATTCTCCAAAATTCGAGAAATGAATTTCAACACCTGAAATTTTGGATATGGGATTCTTTTATGATGTACTTTTGATTTATTTTTGTTTTGGCTCAAAATTTTATTTCGAATTGGGATCTTACCTTTCTTTGTAAATACTTTGAACATTTTTTCCAAAAACTACGCCATTTTTCTTCTTTTTTTTTATTTTTCAACATATCTCGGCACTGAAAAAATATAATAATTGCTTGCCCCTCCTTCCTCTCTAAATTCATTGTTTGGATTCGCGTCCAATTCTTTTTTCGCATCCGAAAAATTCGAGTATCAGTTCAGTGTCGACGATAAAGTTCAGTTCTACGGTAGAGCTTTATAATTTGAAATTTTTCGCACGTAGAAATGTTTCAAGCAGGTATCGAAAAAAGCTATTAATGGCTGTTCAATTTTTAATGCTCAGCCACGAATATTAACCAAAGCGTTTAATTCGTGGTGGATGATACATTTTAATGAGAGCTCGGTTGCGTGATTCGTGTCCGAATGGTGGTATTTTTATCTCCGTATCGGCGATGGTGGGAGGGTTACCGGAGTCTCATATTTTTAATACATGTCGACGTGTTCCATATGAATGTATTTTTTTCTGCATTCAACCCCCTACCCACCGCGATACCATACATTTCTCTTATTTCACCACGCTAGTAAATAAATCACGGCGTAAACGAGCTCTTTATGTACGTTATGTTTAAGTATAATTCTGATTCGCTTTAATTTTGCAATTCGCGTATAAAAGCTGACCACAAAAGGTACTTGGGGTTGGGCGAGCATTTAAAAGCCGTATTACTCTTCGTATATGGTTTGGCCCCGAAACATGATCTCGCATTTTGGTATTAGATTATTAGTCTGGTCGAATGCTGCGGCGCGCTGACCAACGACCGAAACTTTCCGCACTTTTTCCATTAACTAAGTGTTTTGCGTATATACGAACTGACCACTTTCAGCGGGTTCCTTGTTTCTATAAGTACGTAATAAACATTTCGGATTTTATGAACGTACGAAATGGTCTCCGTTTCGTTTCGGAATCGTGCAAATGCTGCTCAAGATCGAGAACCAAAGAAGTTATAAAGATTCAAGACATAAGATTAAGAGACGTCGAAGGTATCACATCGTAAGATTTAAGCTGTTTAGAGGAAGAGTTAGATGAAAGAAATGTCGCCATTGAAGGTTAAATGTGTAGGTTAGAGATGTTCACTGCCCATTCAATTAGAGCGGAGATTTCTCAGAAATTTTAGCCAGATTTGGGTAAAAAATGTGCATTTTGTAATCTCAAGAACTGCAATCCTCCCATTTTGAAATTGGAAAATTTTTTCTCACACATTCGGTTGTTAAATTTCTTTACGGTGCGGTGCCATTGACAAGAGTTTTTCTTAGAGGGGATTTGGATTATATAGACTCAGAATTTTTTATACCCATTTTTTTTTGCATCTCTCTACGAGGGGGAAAAATTTGTTTGTGACAATAATGCCAAAATTAAAAAATGGGGAAAAAACTAGATTTATACAATTAAAATTCGAAAAATGACGTGATTAATGAAAAAGTTTTTCAAATCCGAAAGATATTTTTATTTAAACGAAGACATAAATAACGCCCAAGCAAAACGAGGACGAATTTTTTTTGAAAAATCACGTTTGAAAAGCAAAAAATGGCTATTTTCTCGATCTGCTGTTTTTGGCCGTGAGAGTGATTAATGTCCCCCCCCCTCACTTCATCCCTAAAATCAGCCCTCTTTCTTCAATTTTGAAATTTTTCTTGAAAATCATTTTGAAAAACTATTCAGTTTGGAAATTTTCATGATTTTCAACGGTTAGTGAGAGTATTGAAAAAATAGAAATTTGTCCAAATTTCGTTGAAAAGCAGTGTAATTTTTTTCCCAAAACTTGAAAGAATCTTGTGATAATTTTTTCTTTTAAAGATATTTTAAGATTTTTCTGCGATAAAATTGTAATTCTTATTGATTTATTTTTTTCCACCGGAAAAGTTTTCAAAATTGAATTGTAATCATTGTGCATTGTGAAAGGAGGGGAGGTGTAGGATCTTCTGATTTTTTTTTGAAAAAAATTAGGTACTGTAAAAATTGTGATTTGGCCGATTAGATTACACAGGGCGACACGAATTTTGTTTTTGGGTTCTCATTGCCAAATTTGGGTTGCTTTTATGTAACTAATAAAGGAAAAAATATTTTTTTGATCAAAGTTTACTGTGGGGGTTGGGGGGCCAAAAAACTGATTTTTCGAGGTCAATAAGCCTGAGCATTACAAAAAAAATTTTTCAAAAAATTAAAAATTTTTTTTTGGACTAATCTTGTAGGAAATTTAACGGCGAATCCAATGCCGCAAACCGCAGACCTCCGTCTCTTTTTTTAAAAAAGTTACAGCTCATTCTTTCCAAAATTTTGTGAAAAAATCGCATTTTTTTGTTTTTTTTTTCGCAAAGAAGTGAAATTTGAGATAAAAGTAAGGATTTTAAGGCCATAATGACCATAGTGAGAGTTGTTGGAAATTTCACGGCAAATCGAATGCCGCAAACCGCGGACCTCTATCTCTTTTTGAAAAAAAGTTACATCTCATCCTTAAAACCCTTAGTTTTCTCTCAAATTTCACTTTTTCGCGAAAAAGGCACAAAAAATGTGATTTTTTTACAGAATTTTGTAAAGAATGAGTTGTAACTTTCTTTCAATAAGAGATGGAGGTCCGCGGTTTGCGGCATTCGATTTGCCGTGAAATTTCCTACAAGATTAGTCCAAAAAAAAATTTTTCAATTTTTTTTGTAATGCTCAGGCTTATTGACCTCGAAAAATCAGTTTTTTGCCCCCCCCCCAAGCAAACTTTGGAAGCCAGGATTGAGCAAGGTGATGTATTTTGATGTCTAGAAACAGAATTTCGGCATGAGAACCCAGAAACAGAGCAAAAAAATTTTTTTGTCGCCCTGTGTTATTATTTATGTATTAAAATCAGTTTGAGATATCACGTTTTTATGTTTATGGTAATTGATAATAATGCCTTTTTTTCGCGTAATTCTGCAGAATGACCATTTTTTGGTAAACGAGGAAAAATCCGGAATTTTGCCGATTGGGAAACATCAGAGAAATGTGGTGGAATTTTCCCAACAAAATCAGAGAATTTTTTTAAAAGCACGAAATTTTACCTTGAAAATTTAGGGGTATTTTTGAATCGTGGGTTTTATTTGCGAAACGCACATTTTAAACCTTTGAAAATCCAACTTTTTTATGCGTTTGACCTCGTTAAATTTGGCCTTTCTTGTGGTATTTTTCATCTTCACTATTTTGAGGTAGAAGATGATCACTTCTTACTATTTTCGTTCCAATGCTTTCATTGGTTTCATCAACAGCGATGAGATGTAATGATTTTTGAAAAATTAACATTTTTGAAGGAAAAGAAAATAGTTATGGAGCTTTGAGTTTTTGTAGCTCTCTCCTTCCCCTTAAAAAAACAAAAGAATGAAATTTGAGGACAACTGAAAACAGTGGATCGAATGAGGGAAAGAGGGGCATTCGAAGACGAAAATTGGAACAAAAAAATTATAACCTGGATTTTTTAACTAATGGGAAACCTTGGCCTCAATCACCGACTATCTAACTATATCGCGGTTGTAAGTATGCGATGAATTGCGACGCTCTCTTCAATTTCTTTTTTTTCTCCTGAATTAAGAATATCTACCAAGAACTGAAATCTATATATTTGTAAAATTCTCCGTGTAGCAAAATCCCCCTCCCTCCTACGCTGGTGTATTATGGAAAACTTGGTAAAAAAGGAATACTAGGAATTGAAATCGATTTTTAATGTAAATTAGCCAGAGGGGAAAATCCCCTGAGCTTATATTTGACAAGCTTAAAGGAAAAGTACTGCAAAATTCGTGTAAAATTCTGTTTTCTGATTTCTAAACTTCATTGAACACTCTGATAAAGGATCTGGAAGACTTGAAAAATTATCGGAAAAAACTTTAAAAAGTCAGACATTTTTTTGAAAAAGATTTGATTTCCTGTTTTAGGTGTGTTCTTCTAAAAAGATGAACACGAATAAATTGAAATTTTTCAAAAGAAATAGTTTGAAGGATTACCACAAATTCTTATAATAATTCAGAACCTTTAATTTCTGAACTGTATGGTCTATATATTTTACACATTTTTTGTAATTTGCGTCAACGAAAAGGTTATCAATTTGCATTAAGTAGGTACTTATTTTTGTATCAATCTGAACCCTAAAAAATTGCCTACGTATTACCTGAATATTATCTTCAAAAATAGTCACTATCAACATCTACAGACACGTTTACAATTATAACCATACCAACCCCCAACATCTCATATTTTACTGGCGGCAGGGGGAAGGGAAAGCTGGAAAAAAAGCAATCACTTTTTCGCCTGTTCGCTTCCGATATTTCCACGCATCGGCAGCGCGGTGTTACACGGAATATTTGTGTTCTATTTTTATGCGCTTTTCGTCGAGAAATAAAATTCGATTACGAATCGAAGTGTAGCAAATACCATTTGCGTGTTTATTTAACTCGATATTGTCAGTACACGAGTTCGAAAGACGCGAACGAAAATATAATGATGGCGAATTGATTTACGCACCTATTTCTAACAAACATGTGTATTTTTTCAAACTATTCTAAAAAATGAATTCGCAAACATCAAGTTGGTAAATTTGCACATCAATTTGTACACTTTGATCAGTTGCATTTTTTACGACTTCTTTATAAACGATCCCCGCCAAAAATTTGAAAAATTGACGCATATTTCTTTCATCTATATTTGTTTTTTTCCTACTTAATGTGTTGACTTATAAATATGTACATAGGCATATACGATTGTATGACGTGGTACGTTAAAAATTTATCATTTAGAGTCTAAATTTTCGTGTACTTAAACGGATCTCTCGTTATTCAATTCATTCATTAGATGTAAGTGAACCTTGAACATGATACACAAGGGAAGTATTCCAGTCAACGTAAAAGGCTCTGGTGCAATAAGGGGGTCATTTGGCCTCAAGTGGAACTTTGTAAAAATTCTTACGCCATTCTATTTGCATTGGTAAAAGATGATTTTAGAGCGCATGAGCGAATTTTTATCTCTCCCCTGGAAGGCTGGGGGGCCCAAAATACGTGATTTTCAAGCTAAAAGCTTTCAAAAATTCTCTCTCCGCGAGTTTTCAACCGATTTTTTTCAAACTTGGCACATAGGTAGAGGTACTAGAGGGGAGTGCACTGAAATTTTTTCAGATTTTTTCGACCACTTTAATAATCTTGAATTTGACTTTGAAAATTTTAAATCGTCCTGGGAAGCACAGCTTTGATGCTGTCTCAAAAATTTTTTCAAATTAAAATTTCCTAATGTATTTCATACTCCTGAGAATTTTTCAGATTTTTTCAAGTGGTGGAAAGTGGTCAAATATTCAAAAAACTGTTGTAATTCATCATTTTTGTTGCTTAAAATCATAGTTTTTCATCAATTTTTCATTTTTTATAGTTTCCTGCTAAAAATATTATTATTTACTCGCCGGGTCCCATTTCGACCTTTATTCATTAATTTCTTACAAGCGTAGAACTCACTTAATTGTATTATTTGTATCGCGAAAAGTGGCCAATTTTGAGAAAAAAGAGTTAAAATTGCGATTTTTTTCATTAGAGTTTGAAACCAGTTTGTAATAGAATCCGAACCTTCTGAATTCGAATTTGTTATTCTATCTGGTTGCACCAGAGCCTTTTGAGCTTGAAAAAATAAATCATAATTACATCATAAAAGAACCCCATATCCAAAATTTCAGGTGCTGAAATTCATTTCTTGAATTTTGGCGATTTTTTGACATTTCAAAATTACCTCATCGCCCTGCTAAATATGAGAATTTTATCTTATCAACGAAAAAAGCTGAAATTTGGTATATACCCTATTTTCAACCTGCCGAATTGAATGGAAGTGGTTTCAAAACGTTTCGGTGCCATCAGAAAATTTTGAAATTTTCGAATACTGGAGAAAAGTTCATAAAAATGGTTCATATGAACTTCAGAACCTATAATCGCGGATTATTTATATTGGTGACCTATTTTATCTATTAAAGCACAATTTTCCGAAATTCGTAACTTGTGAGTTCAAATTCGTATTTTTGGGCAGGAAATTTTCCGGGAAAAAATTTGAAAATACGCCCACTGCGCAGGCATCGAGGTTAAAAGCTGAAATTTGGCAGATACTGTATTTTCGAATTGGAAAATCGATTGGAAGCTGTTTCGAGACGTTTCGGAGCCTCCAGAAAATTGTGGTAGTCTCCAACTTTAAAATTTTCTGCCCAAAAATATGAATTTAGACTCAAAGTTACGAATTCTGGAAAATTCTGCTTTAATTGATCAAATAGGTCACCAATATGAGTAATCTGCGAATATAGGTGCTGAAGTTCATATGGCAGGGTGTCCATTTTCTGGAAAATTGGGAAAACCGGGAAAAGTCAGGAAATTTTGAAATTTCAGAAGAAGAAATTTTTCAAATTTTGAAGGTCTTTTTTTGCAAAAAATGTTTACCTCGCTTCGCTCGGGCTCATCGCATTTGTATATCTCATCAAAATAATTAATATTTTACTCCTCATCGATCTATTATTTACTGGACCAAACCGAAAAGATTGTATTTGGGACTTTTGTAAACTTTATAAATTTGAGGTACGTGTTTTTTTGGGAGAAATATTTAATTATGAAGAAATTTTTGAATTTTCAGACTGGAAATATCCGAACTTTTAGTCTCACAATTTGGTTGACACCAAAGGTTTTCCTTTTTCTTTGAATTTTTTTCTGTTATTAATTCAAAGTCTCAAGTTTTTGTGCCAAGTTGAGGGGGAAGTGGCATCAAAAATTTTCAGAATTGAATTTGAGTCGATTTTGTGGCCGGAAAAGAGAGCATCTAAAAATCTCATAAAAATTAATAATTTTTGAAAAAAAAAATTGTTGGACATTATGCAATTTAAATCATTCTTCTGCACAATTTCATCACGCGAAAAAACCACCCCTTCTGCATCCTTCAGGAATAACATATTTAAAAGGTTTGGAAAATTTCGAAAAATTGGCCTGGGAAACCTGGAAAAGTCAGGGATAATCATTTCTGAGATATAGTGGACACCCTGTATGGGCCATTTTTATGGCATTTTCTCCAGCGCTGGAAAATTCCAAAATTGCCTGGTGACTCCGAAACGTCTCAAACCTGCTTCCAATCGATTCGGCAGGTCGAAAATAGGGTACATTCATGTTTTGCAGGGCGATGAGGTAATTTTTAAATTTCAAATATTCACCAAAATTCAAGAAATAAATTTCAGCATCTGAAATTTTGGATATGGTGTTCTTTTATGATGTACATTCGATTTATTTTAGTTCAGGCTCGAAATTTTACTTTGAGTTAGGTTACCTCCCTCGTAAGTATATTTTTGAGGCAGCTACTCGAGTAAAAGACAAAAATTGTCGATGGAAAGCTGAAAAAACAATCTGTATCGAACGGCTACGAACCTATAAAAGCCACCAACTCCTGCTCCTACTTCGCGCCGCGTCGATATCTACAGCAATATTCGGAAATAAAGCCCACATACAAGAGCCATGTTCGCAGGGTGTCCCATCACGCTCTTTCTCTCCCCGCCTTTGGCTCTCTTTCCCTCGCGGTTGATCCCAATGGTAAACATTTACCCCTTGTCCTTTCTCTTTCATTCACTTTCTGCAGCAACAATCAGAACACCAAAACTACTAGGTTTATCCCTGATTGTTGTACAATACATTTAAACGGTACTACTATATACATTACACACACAACTCCTCGCCTAGTCTTTTTAACCCACAAACAAAAGACGGACGCTTTTCATCTTTTCTACGCTCTGTACTTGGGGTTTGTTCGTTGGTGTGCGTGCGTCCGTGTATTTTCATCTTCTAGCCATTTCTTCAAGAATGACGGATTATCGACGAATACTTGTAGATGAATTTTTGATTCCCTCCCCTCTTCCCTTCCTGCAGTGTGTTTATTATTTAAAATCTAACGTAGCAATTTTTTATGATTTTATGTTTGCAGATTCTGCTTCTGATGAAAGTCGATGGTCTCATCGCGTCTATCAATTTCCAGCAAAATTTTCTGGAGCCTTCCTGGAAAATTATGATTTGGAGTCCCACTCGCACTTTCCTCGAGTCCAGACATTTCGTCTCAAGGTAAGAAAGAAATACCTGTCATTTTTGTGTACCTACAATCTTACATAGATGTATGAAAACAAATCAAGTGCACATACTTATACGAGTACTCACCCAATGTAAATTGCTATAGTGTGGCGTTAAAGTACCTATTTAATTGATGAAATTTGGGTACATTTTGCTCGAAGCGAGCCGAGGTATCGAAAACCTCAAACAAAACGCTTACATAAAGGGAAAAAAAGGTTGATTTGTTTGAAGGGCGTATTTATAGATGCACGCTCAATTGAGCAATGAAAAGCGGCTTTATGTATTCGTTAATGTGCACCTGTGAGGGTTTCTTTATATTTAAAAACGAAGAGAGAGAGAAAAAAAGTAAGCAAGCAAGCCTCAAAGGCCTATATATTCATACGAATCTTTTGAATGTATTGTTCGTATAAGTATGCGGCGCACAGTTTTACAGCTACTTAACTTTAGCTGTTGCCCCCGTTTTGTGCATTGTAGCCCTGTTAGCGACGTCGTTTCGCCACATTCTCATGTAATAAATCCTATTGACTGCCATGTCGATACCATCATTCGCAATCGAATGATTTTCTCGATGCTTTGCTTTTTCCTTTTTTAACGCCGGAGGCGACGGATTGAGGATTTTTTAAATGTTTCTGTTATCGCATTTTGTTTCATTTATTCGAGTGTGCGGTTGAGGTATGCTCGTGAAATGATCCGTAAGGATTTTATTGCTTCTGACGTATTGAATGGTGCAAAAAAAAGGGAATTTTACAATTGAGGGCGAAATTTTTACGAGTATGAATATGTTTTAGGGATTTACTTTGTTATCAAAGTGTGATTAGGAGATCGAAATGAATTGGAGACATTCGCGTTTTTTTCTATTTTTTGGTGTTTTTAAAAGGTGACCATTTTTACATTTTGGTCACGAAATTCTTTCGATTTAGAGATGAATTTACACTGTGAGACATTTTTCGAAAAATCTACTCAAAAATATAATAATAGCGTGAGGTGAATGAAATAAAGCGAAGACTATTATAATTTTCGGTATTTAAAAAAAATTATGGATTGTTTTTTCGCATTTTTCAAGGTGTTCCGTCACCTGAAAAAATCTTCAAAAAATTCTGAAAGGTGTAAAATACATTAAGAAATTTAATTTTAAAAATATGATTTTAGCCAGCTAACAAAATTGTGTTTCCCATGGTGATTTGAAATATTCAAGGTCAAATTAAAAGTCATTATACAGGGTGTCCATTCTCTGGAAAACCGGGAAAAGTCAGGGAATTGTGGTGGTCTGAAAAAGTCAGGGAAAAGTCAGTGAATTTTGTAATTTTCTCTGCAATTTTTCGAAAATCCAAAAAAAGGATAAATCATATTTTAGAAAAGTGTTTCTTTGCTCATTTTATTATAAATTTTTCAAAAAATTTCGCATCTTTTATCTGATTTTTTTTATTTTTCATTTATTCAAAATGCATGTCTTTTGTCCATTAAATTATGAATTATTCAAAAAAATTTTCCCTCGCTACACTTGGGGTAATTTACACTCTGTGTTTCTACAGAATTTATCTAAAATCTCAAGTTTTTTGGAAACTTACTTTTTAATGAGCTATGATGAGAAAAAAATGACTTGATGCCCTTGACCTCGATGTTGAAAAGAAGGGGGAGGGAATGGAACAGAATTCGAAATTAGTGGCCATGTTTTGGAAAACAAGTATGAGGAAAAAGTGGTGAATTTTCATTTTTTGAAAATCTTTTTTCGCAAAAATTTTTACCCTCGCTTCGCTCGGGCTCAATACGTTTATATGTTTCCATAAAATGATTTATATTTCACCTCCTCATTGACTTTTTTATTTATTAGTACAAACTAAAAAATTGCAAGAGATTGCGTGAATTTATAAATTTGAGGCATGTGTTTTCATGGGGGGGGGGGGGATAAAATATTCTGAAATTTTTGAACTTTCAGCCTGGGAAAATTTGAATTTTTATTCACTTTGTTTGGTAGACACCTGACATAATTTATTTCATTTTTTCAAACCCTTATTTTAGGTTGGAATACTTAGTTTTATCTTTTTATTTGAAATTTTTTCTGTGGGTAATAAAATCAAATTTTCTAATTTTTGTGGTGAGGGGGAATTGGGTAGGCTCAAAAAATTTCAGAATTGAACTTGAATCATTTTTTTGATCCGAAGAGGAGCATCTAAAGATTTCGTAAAATGTATCTAATAGTGATTTTGAAAAAAAAAAAATCGTTAGACCCCACGAATTTTATATCATTCTTACGATGCAAAACTTCGGGATGTAAGTACATCACGTGAAAAATTCCCCCCCCCCCTAATTAACGAATATCATATTTAAAAGGTCTGAAAAAATTTGAAAAATTAGTCTGGAAAACCTGGAAAAGTCAAGGAAAATCATTTCTGAAATATAGTGGACACCCTGTTATAGTGGTCGGAAAAATCTGAAAAAATTTCATGATACTCCCCTCTAGTACTTCTACCTAAGTGCCAAGTTTGAAAAAAAATGGGTTGAAAACTCGTTGAGATAGGATTTTTAGATTACGTATTTTAGGGCCCCAGTTTGCCAGTTGACGGTGTCGTTAAAAATTTAGAGACATGATTGAAAATTTTGTGAGTTAGCAAGTTGGAATGTTGGAAAAAATGACTTTGTTGAAAAGTTGAAAAAATGACGAATATGATGTGGTATTAACCACTCGTGATTTTTTATAAATGTATTATTCATTTTAACAATTGACTTGTCTCAAAAAAAACAGGTTTGTGTCTAAAATATTAAAAATGGATTACTTTATGGATCGATTTCAATAGTTCTAAACACGTAGAATTTGCCTGTGCTATTAAAAAAATTTGAGAATGAGTTATTTCGACGTTATTTCGAGATCAAATTTAAAAGGTAAAGCAAAGAAATCCTCCAAACCTATAATCGTCTGGCCCTTTTGGAGGGTATTTCATGTACGTAGTATCTACAAAGTCTCAACTTGATCCAGTGATATTTGTAAGATTTATGACAATTTTTCTGAAGTTTACGAAAAAGAAGAACAGAAAATTTTGCTCATTTTCCCAAAAACCTTTGATCAATTTTCCAGAAACCTTTGATCAAAAAATGACAATTTTTGTCGGTTCAATTTGCTTTCCCACTGCACAACATAGTGTGCTAAAAACTATTTCGTTTCAGATCACTGATTGGACAATATCCAGATTCAAAATCTGAAACGGTGCTCCTATAAAAATTGACTTTTGGACGCTAACCTTGTTTTCTTGTGACAACTCACAATCATCCAGTTGCTACGAAAAAGTTTTTATTTCAAATTTAAAAATGATTTCTCTATCGGAAAATTCTCTTTTTCGGGAAAAACTTACGTAATTTTTTTTTCAAGTGTATATTATGGGTTTTTCAATATTGCAATGCGATTATTCCCTCGAGCATAACACTGATGTTACCGAACATTAACGTAACCTATTGAAAACATATCGGGTACCTGCGTCATTAACAGATGATTCAATAAAAATGGTTTTAGGTACCTAGGTAGGTAGGTTTTTTTTTTTTTGTTGTTCAGTTGGGTACCTAGAATTTTACTTTTTCACGATATAACCTCTCGATACCTCTACACTGAGAGAAATTTAAGGTAAATTTAAGGTAATAGATGAGATACTTATATACATTAAATAAGGTAAATTTTCTTTAAGAGGAGCTGAAGGTAATGAGTACATTAAATTTAGCAATGCCAATTGGTTTTTGTTACTGAAAACTAATTGGTACTTATGGTAAAATTTAAGGTACTCATTACCTTAAGTTCGCCTTGAAGAAAATTTATCTTTAAATTTACCTTACATTTCTCTCAGTGTATGCACCTTAGGGTGGAGTGAAAAAGAACATATCTTGGATTTTGACCAAATTTAGTGAGATGGTTTACTTTGAGTGGAATACCTCCCAAAAAATTTTTGAGCCCTCTAGGGGCAAGGGGAGGGGAGCAGGAGGTGCTCAAAGTGCACCTCCTTTTGAAAAAATACTGTTTTTTGTGTTTTTTGGTTAATCAAAATTGTGTGAGAAACCTTCTTAGTACTTCAATGATCCAATTTCAGTTTCTACATTTCCCTAAACCATCGCCATCCTTCTCCGATCAAAACTCAGACTGCTACCAGGTGGTTGAAAAGTTGTATATTGCAATATTCCAATACCTGATATAAAATTTTCACTGAGCTGAAAATGCTGGAATAATTTTTTTCTCATCGAGTAATTGAACAAAATTTTTTTTCGATCATTAAAAGTGAATGTAAAAAAAAAATGAAAATTTTATACACCAGTGCAGCCAACATGCAAATCATGTCAAAGTTCGGAATTTATATCGACTTTGAATTGATTATTTTTTTGCCTGAAAATATTATGTATTTTTTTTTCAATCATTAGAAGTATATTTCGGAAATTTTTTGGAAAATTTTCTATGTCAGTGCAGTCAGTTACAAATATAATTTTGTTTTTAATCATCAGCAATAAAAAATAATCAATTCAAAGTCTATATAAATTCCAATTCCGTAAAACAGCATTTTTTTTAAAAGGGGGTGTACTTTGAGCACCTTCTGCTCCCCTCCCCTTGCCCCTAGAGGGCTCAACATTTTTTTGGAAGGTCTTCCACTCAAAGTAAACCACTCCACCAAATTTGGTCAAAATCCAAGATATGTTTTTTTTCACTTCACCCTGATGCACCTTCTGCCTGCCTACCTACTTACCCACATTCATTTTCATTTGGAACAAACTAAAACTACTCGGGAGTACCACTCAAGTATCGAATGTCCGGATTTTCGGAACGAATATTCCGCAGCATTTTTCACGCCTATTTGCGATTTTTTTCGATTTCTTTTTTAACGGTTCCCGATGTCTAGGTACGTTTTGTTGATGCTTCTCTCTCTATAATGAGTCTGCTCGGCAGCATTCAATCACGTACCGGTTCATTTTACACAATTATTGGCTTAGTGCGAGTTGATTTCGGATTGGCGATGATTTCATGAAGTTTATCATTTCAACCAATGCAGATACATGTTAAAATCGAAGAATAATATTAATTTTAATTGGGAAATATTTCGGGGTTATTACCTATTTTAAAATTTGGGGATGTAAAGACAAATTGAATTTTAGGATCGACCTCGATTCAAACCCTTATACGAGTTGATTTGTTGAACCCGGATAAGGAGATGCAGAAATAACACGTTAACGACGACGACGCTACACAGCAATAATTAGTTTGGAACTCTTTAAAGTATCTACGAACTAAACGTAAGGAAAGTAATGGCGGATATAAAATCTGCATGAGGGTCGTTGTATAGCGTGTTTTAGGTACTGTAAAGAAAGGCAGGCTGAAACGTACCGTATATAGCGGGACGTATAATAAATCAGTTTTTGCGAAAACTTCCAACGATACTAACTAATTCCTTTTGGTAGTTAAACTTTCTTACAAGTTTTAAGAAGAAGCGGAGGAGTTTCTCTGTGGCATAAACCGCCACACCGCGCCGTATCGCTGCAGCCGCAGTATAGAGCTGTAAGCTTATTAGATGGTACCATAGCGACAATTTAGTTCAGTTTCGGTACCTACTGAGAAAAAGAACGAGTAAGAGAGAAGGGAAGTTATGCGGTTGAGTATTGAATTTGTTCAAAATAAATAATCCTCGGTGGTCTTTCGATTGGTGTGGTTGTTGAAAGACCAGAACTGGACGTCGTCGATTTTAATTAGATGGTTGTGGCTTCACGAGGAAAAGCTTGGCTTGTTGTGAATCGTGTTTTAAAATTTTCGTTCTGTGAATAGTCAAGAATGGGTCTTGGAAGCAATTCAGCGTGTTTTATTTTTCAACTTGCTCTCGGATAAGGATATTTCCAAGGATTATTTTAGTCTCGAAATGGTTTTTGGAGCATGCGAACCCAGATGACTTGAACAGCTGTGCCAATTTTTTTTAACGGGGAATTTCCCTCTTAATAATTCTCAGTCTCTTTCAAATCGTTTTATTTTACGAAATTTCTGGAATAATTTTTTTTTTTCTAAAACTCATGTTTTTTCCCCAAAATGTAGACAATTTTTTTTAAATTTGTCAAATTTCTAGCATCTTGAACGGTTTTCCAAAAATTTGGATAATTTTCTTCAAAAATTATTAGTAATCTTTCCTAGAACTTGTAGATTTAAAAAAATTGGACAATTTTTCAAAAAGTCAATAAATTTCAAAATTGAACATGAACAATTTTCCACAAATTGGGCGATTTGATAAAAGATTGCTAAATTTTTAAAAATTGAACAGTATCCTAAAAATTTAAGATTTTTATTCTAGGATGAAATGTGAATTATAATTTTTAGAACTTGGACGATTTTCTTACAAAATTAGAGAGTACTATCCTAATTTCAACTTCAAGTTGGAGGATCCACTCACATGCCCATTTTACCTTGCCACAGGTGTTCATTGGCAAAAAATTACACTTCTTGGTCTCAAACTTGAAAAATTTGGAAGCGAGTATGAAAAAGTCAACACTTTCGTATATTTGGGCTCCACAATAGAGTCCAATGGAGGTTCATTGGCGGAGATATGATGCCGAATCACACTAGGGAAGACAGCAATGACCAGACTACTATGGAACGTCACATGTAGTAGGAACATCTCCAGAGGGACAAGGAAGAGGCTAATACGATCACTTGTCTTCTTTGTGTTTATATATGTGGTAGAGATATGGATGATGAAGGCAGAAGACAGAAGAAGAATTGATGCCTTTGAAATGTGGGTTTGGCAGAGAATGCTAAAGATACCCTGGACTGCAAGATAAACAAATGTATCCATCATCAACGAACTGGATGAGCTAGTCAGGCTAAGTGTTCTATGCAAGAGATGCAAGCTAGGGTATTTTGGTCATATTATGAGAAGAGAGGATGGCAACCTGGAGAAAGACATACTTTTTGGTAAGGCACCCAGTAGAAGAGGGAGAGGAAGATCTTTGACCAGGTGGTCAGACAGCATAAGAGAGTGGATGGGATTGGCGGTTGAAGCTGCGAAAGAAGCACTGAAACCTCATGATGATGAATCGTAATCCAGGTATTTTTCCGAAAAGAGGAGGCTTCAGTTTTGGCCGCCGCCGCCGAGTAAATTTACTAGCGCCGCCGATGCCGCCGCCGCCGATTTCTAGCTCGGCGGTGTATTGGTGTAAGGAAAGTTTCCCCTCTCAAAAAAGGCGAAAAATGGCCGCTTTTCAATTATCATTTTTCAAAACGTAATTTTTCTGAAAATTTTCGCCCTCGCTTCGCTCGGTCAACATTTTAACCTCCTTTTAAAAATGATATCATTTTCTAATTTTTTTCAAAAACTGATTTAAAGGCAAAAAAGCAATGATGCCGCCGAAATCCCCGCCGCCAAACTCACTGAGCGGCGCGCCAAGAATGCCGCTGCCGTCATGAGATTTTGGAAGCTCGCCTCCGCCGATTTTGCCTTGGCGCACATCCCTATTTTTCAACAGGAAAATAATGAGATAGTCCCTGGGGTTAGCTCAGGAATACTTCACTTTTTGAACACTGGTTGAAATGTAGTGTTCATTCTAGTATAACCCCTAAGAAAATTTTCTAGAACAGGACCCATCAAAAATTTCCCTTAGGGGAGGAGTGAAGGGAGTTTATAGGGAAGGTTTTACCTTTCTTGGATACATTTGTTCATCTTGCAGTCCAGGGTATCTTTAGCATTCTCTGCCAGACCCACATTTCAAAGGCATCAATTCTTCTTCTGTAGGAAATGACCACCGAGAATCCGTGGGGTCTCGTTCGCGTACCCCCGGATCGAGTGATTGTCAGATTCCAACTTCTGTCTTACTAACATCTGTATTCAATAATGCTCACACATCAGTAAACCAAAAACGATATGTATTCCCGTAATTAGCTGAGGGCTGTTGGAGTAGCGGCCTCCGATCGTGTGGGTCTCGCACTGCGTACCCCCCGATTGAGTGTCTACCCGTAGTCCGGCCACCCCACTTTTAAACCTAACAATCTACTCATCCAAATACCCCCTCCCCCCAGATTTCTGGTGGGAGGGGGTAGGCCCAGGGCTTATACCCCGGGCTAAAGAAATAATCAGCTGAAAATAATAATAACATGTAAATAAATATTATATCAAAGTTCGTTAAACATCCCCCTCCCCCGGATTTCCGGGGGAGGGAGGTAGGCCCAGGACTGTTTTATCCTGGGCCAAAGAACTTATAATAAAATAAATAGAATAATAGAACTCCATTCCCCAATATCAATATTAATATACACATCTTTTTTTTATTTCACCAACCTAAATAAATCTGCACTAAGAGGAGAAACCTCTGGTATGTGCCCCTTAGTGCGACCCCACTAGGCTAAATTTCTCTTTCGGCTACCGGGGGAAGGGAGCCCGAGTGTGCTCCCTTCCCCCGCAAAATTAGGTTATTTTAAATTTGTGTCCTAGGAACTCCGGAGTGTGTGTGTGTGTGTGTGTGTGTGTGTGTGTGTGTGTGTGTGTGTGTGTGTGTGTGTGTGTGTGTGTGTGTGTGTGTGTGTGTGCGTGCGCGCGTGCGCGCGCGCGCGCGCGCGCGGTCCGGACCTTCCTTGGGCATAAATAACCCCCAATTTATTCCCCCAAGAGACAGGTCGGAGATCAAAACCCAGCCCCTGAAGGCTGCACCACTTTGGTTCCTTGGATGAAGTGGAGCACTAAGCCTGATGCAGTGGTTTTGATCTGGGTACTCTTGCCCAAGGAGGATCAGGACGTCTTACCCTAGCGGGTGGGCCGATCTGTCCTTTTTTCCCCCTAGTCTTAAGCTAAATCCACACTCCCCCTCTCCTGGCCTAATTCTAAGTTTGTAATCTAGCCCTAAGTTAATCCCTAAGTCTATTTTTTTAAGTCTGTACAAATTTTAAGTTTGTATTTTTTTCTCTAATAAAAAATTTAAAAAAAAATTAAAAAAAAAAAAAAAAATCTTCTGTCTTCTACCTTCATTGTCCATATCTCTACCACATATATGAACACAGAGAAGACAAGTGATCGTATTAGCCTCTTCCTTGTCCCTCTGGAGATGTTCCTACTACATGTGACGTTCCATAGTCTGGTCATTGCTGTCTTCCCTAGTGTGATTCGGCATCATATCTCTGCCAATGAACTTCCATTGGACTCTATTGTGGAGCCCAAATATACGAAAGTGTTGACTTTTTCGTACTCGCCTAGGCCCGTGGAGATTGGAAGACTTCCAAATTTTTCAAGTTTGAGACCAAGAAGTGTAATTTTTTGCCAATGAACAGCTGTGGCAAGGTAAAATGGGCATGTGAGTGGATCCTCCAACTTGAAGTTGAAATTAGGATAGTACTCTCTAATTTTGTATCAGTGAAAAGTTAAGTGATAGGTAAACAGTCAGAATTGCAGCACAGGAAAAAATCAGCACAATTCACTGTTTTTCAGCGAATTTTCACTGATTTTTCAAAGATTTTCATTGATTTTTCTGCTAATTTTATAAATTTCACTGACTTCAGTAAATTTTCACTGATTTTCCAGTAATTTTCCTCACTGATTTATTTTCATTGAAAATTTTTTCACTGATTTTCTCCTGTGCTGCAAATCTGACTGGTTCTCAGTGATTTTCGATCATTTTCACTGGTTTATAAATGAGAGAGTACTCTACCTAATATGAAACTGATTGGAAGTCGGGTACTTTTCAATTTGCCAAATTTTTCGTCATCTACAAAGTCAAATTCCTGGCAAAAACACACTCGTTATTCAATTTGCTCATTCAAAACGTACGGTTGAACCTTCAATTATCTAAAACGTTTGTCTACATACAGTCGTTGTCGATAACGGCGATGGCCAACAAGAACTAGGAGAATGGCGAGGATATACACATATCCATCATATACCTACCACACATAGGTACCTAAGTTCAGCTTAGGTACGTCTCGCTACGCAAACGTTGTATTATAAAAGAAGTGAAATCCCATAAAGAGATATAGACAGAGAGGCGCATTTAAACCGTTTTAAATGGTCAGTTCTCATACATAATTCATGAATCGAATTCACATGACGATGTTAGATGGAATATTGAACGCGTTAATGGCTCTCGACTCGCCACGGTGATTTAGTGGTTCATTACGAATTCGAAATTACCAACAAATTTGAGCGCCCCGATGTGAAAAAATTTTTCCAAACGGTTTGGCTTCGCGGTGCGAATATACGTCCGACTCGACGCCGGCGTCGCGTAATATAAATTGAACGCTCGCAATCGTCCCCTTCGCCCCGCGCCTCTATCGCCAGATAGGTAAATATTTGTAAATTAATTTATGTAGTATGTCGACTTCCTGTTAAATTATATTCGACTGACCCGTCATTTTATAGTACTTCGGATCTGTTCAATTATCAAGTAGCTAGAACACGTTTATTTTTATTATGCTGATGTACATGGCAGGGCACGGCCACGGCGAGAGGTGGAAATGGAAGTGGCAGGAGGGGCGGCTGGATTACATACTGTACAGTGTACATCGATATAGTGTTTATAGAATACTGGCTGCTAGTGGTTTTACTCGAAGAAAACTGGGAGGTCTCATAACTGGAAGGTAACTGCTGCTGCTGGAGTTGGAGTAGCTTTTATATACTGCTATAACAATGGTTTTAAATTTTTTAATAATAGCACTTTAAACGCTATATAACGCGTTAATGTATTTGCTCGAGAGTTTTTATATGGTACTCTGTGGTATTGGTATTACGCATACCGGTAAATGAACGTGGACGTCGCAGCGTCTATCTAATCCCATGCCATCTATCTATGCAGTATCTGGTGCCTGTGCCTATATAGGTAGAGGTAGAGGTACCTTGTATGCCTAATACCTATACAGGAATACTTACTCGAATTGTACACGAAAATAATATTATGTTGATTGATGAATTGACGATGATGACTATACTGACTACCGTATTCGTATACAAATACTACCTTCTAGGTATAATGTTCAGTTGTTCACGTATCATATGTACCTAACCTACCTGTGTAGCCTACTGGCTGTTTTATTACATGCTGCATGTCATCGCCGTTATACAGGAGTTGATTTAGTTAACGAATCGCATTGCTAATCTGCTTGATATGTGATTTTTCGAATTTGTTTGTAGACAAATGAGCATTGACGTCATTTTAATCGAATTTACGAGCAATTAACATTTTTCATAATAATTTTAACGATTGCAATCTCGTTCTATGTCAAATCCAAACAATCAATATAATAAGTTATTGTATGTACCTGCGCGTGTGTTATGTAGGTACATATTTGATCAAAATCTATCTACACAAATTTGCAGAAAATTATTTTGAACTCATTTTATTGGTACGTATATGATACGTGAAAATATATTATCTATCATTATTGGTTTGGGTTTTCAAGAGCTTTATAGAATTTACCCCCAAAAAATAATCATAAAAAATTCATTTATGAATAATCTGAAATTTAATTTTATCCCAAGCTGCGTAGAAAAACTGATATGAATGTATCTACGAGTAGGTATAATGAAAAATTGACAGAGAGTGACAGGAGATACCTCACGTCTATACATGGAAACAAAATGAACTCGATTTTCTTTTTATGATGTGGAAACCTAAATCCCATAGATTTGAAAGAGATACAAGATACACCTGAAAGTACATTCGGAGCCAAGAACAAAAATTTCTATGAAATATTTACAGTACGCAGGCAGGGTGTTCACTTTCTGGAAAATCTGGAAAAGTTATACCAGGTCACTTTTTTAGGGTGTTTGTCACTTTTTTCGACTTTGGTCACTAAAAGTCACTTTTTTCATTCAAAGGTCACTAAAAGTTACTTTTTTCCTCCCACAGTCACTTTTTTCACATTTTCAAGCAAAAATTTTAATTTTCACGTAAAAATTGCTATTTTTCAAAATTCTTGAAGAAAAAAATTAAAAGTTGATGATGATTTTTCAAAAAAAATTTGCCCTCGCTTCGCTCGGACAGTATTTCAATAATTATATTTATAAATTTGAAAAAATTCTGTTTTTTTAAATCAGTAAAGTAATTGATTTTTGAGTCAATTCCCCATTTGACAGAATAAATCAGTAATTTTGACTAAAATAAATCAATCAAACAATTGAAATATCACAGATTTTCAAATAAATTCATTTCACTGATTCAAAAAAGCACAGTTTTACGAAAATTGACTGATTTTGATTTAGAGAGTAGATACCCAATACCTATATAGGTCATATATTAATTTTTTGTTCCAAAAATCTCGTCATTTTTCAATTTTTCTTTGCTCAAATCTTCATAATTAAATTAATAATTATGTATATCTGCCCCCAAAAGTGCCACTAAAAAAATTAGTTTTTTAGATTACCTAATTTTTTCATTGAATTTTGACCCCCTCCCCACATTTTTTCTTGAATTCTCAGCCCTCTTTTTTTTTTAACTATGGTGGTGGTGAAATAAAAAATCAGAACTTTTTACGAATTCCGGAACATTTTTGGAAACTTTTCAACATTAGAATTCGGCAACACTGTGTGTTACAACCGTAATGAAATTATTATTTGTTTATAGTTTTGACGAAGGAATTCAATAAAATTATTCACGTCGTTTCAGTTTATCTTTAAAATGATTGCAGGACACTTCAAAAACAAATTGTCCCCCCCCCCCCCCACCTGAAAAATTGAAATTTTGGTTACTTTTCGCTAATTTTTTAATTACTTTTTTGGTTACTTCTTGTTCGAAAAAAGTTAATAAAAGTTACTCAATTTTGATAGAATTTCGCTATGATACCTGGAATGAAATTATTCACGCCGTTTCAGTTGATTTATCTTTGAAATGTTTGCAGAAAACTACAAAAAAATTCCCTTCCCCCCCAAAAAAACTGTAAAAAAATTCCCCCGAAAAAATCGAATTTTTGGTTACTTCGGGTTACTTTTTGATCATTTTTTGGTCACTTTTTTCTTCGAAATTTCGCTATGATGCCTGTGGTCTGGAAAATTCAGGGAAAATTCAAGGAATTCATTTGGATTTTTCTCCGGAATTTTTAAAAAATTCCTCGAAAAATATAATAAATTATTTAGAAAAGTGTTTCTTTGATTACTCTCTCATTCTGAATCAATGAAAATTCACTGATAAACAATCAGAATTGCAGCACAGGAAAAATCAGTGAAATTCACTGATTTTCAGCGATTTTTCACTGATTATTCAAAGAATTTCACAAATTTTTCAGTGAATTTCATAAATATCACCGAGTTTTCAGTGAATTTTCACTGATTTTCAGTAATTTTCTTTCACTAAACTTCTTTTCAGTGGAAAAATTTTCACTGATTCGGAAATGAGAGAGTATTTTATTATAAAAAAATTTCTTTAATAATTTCGCCCTCGGAAAGCTGAGGCCAAATTATTACCTACATCTCTTGACTGATTTCTTTTTCATCATTTTTTGTTGACCGTTATGTTCAAAAAAATTTAGATTTAAATGCATGTCTATTAAATTTTGAATTATTGTATTTTTTTAATGAGCTGTGATGGGAAAGTAAAGCCACGATGCTCTTGACCACGATTTTGAAAAAAAAAGGAGTGAATGGAAACGAATTTGAAATTACTGGCCACCTTTTGGAAAACTTGAATGATAGAAAAGTGGCGAATTTTCATCTTTCGAAGGTCCATTTTCGTCCTCGCTTCGTTCGAGCTCAACACATTGGTATTTCACAACGGAAATTGTTTTATTACCCCCCCCCCCCCCATTAATTATTTATTTACTGGCTGGGACAAGTTGAAAAGGTGACGAGGACTTCCGCGAGTTTATAAATTTGAGACATGTGTTTTTTTGGGGGGAAGGGGATCCATCAAATCAATTAATCCACAGTTTGACAAGAAAACTTAGAAAGTAGCAAAAATTTCACTTTAATGGCAAGAAAACCAGAAAATAGCAAAAATGTTAATATTCCTACAAAAAACAAGAATTTTCAACATTTTTCTCTCTAATTTTCCAATCAAAGGATTGCCGTTCAATAGCTTTCAACTTTAATTTTTTATAAAAATTTCCACACGTTACTTTAGGTACTTCTTTCGAGCAGAAAATCTGTCTTGTTCTTTGAAATATCATTTTTTCAACTTTTTCGGTAAAAATTTCATAATTACGATTTTTCTATCTGGAATTACCACTGTAGTCGGAGTCGCCTTCATGTTTGGCTTCCTTGTTTAAAAAATCCTGACTAGGCTTTGCCAGCAGACTTCTCTAACCAGGGCTGTTGAAACCTAACAGAGCAGAGCAGAACAGTATGAACAAATAAAAACGCGTAAATGTCTGTTTTATCTGAACAATAAATAAAACTGAACAAATACAGAACAGATTGTTACAAAATATGTATAGTAGATATTTTGATCTGCTCAGATCAGGACAAAACAATTTTTTTGTTCACGATTTTGTTTTTTCCTTCCAGCATTGTAATATCACAATTCATCTTTTTCTTGTTTTATGACGGTATTAATTTCCTGATGAAATTTTTGGAACTGATCGTGCCAAAAGATGAATAGATTTTTATTGAATTTCATGGTTTTAACTTTACTGCGTGAGATCATTTTATCAAATTTTCAATTTTTTTTTAAAAAGAGCATTTTTTATTGGAAAAAAATTGTGACATCGAATGCTTAAATATGGACTCCCTAGAGTCCGCTCAGTTCATGGGATAGAAGATGAACACATCAAATTTTTTTCATTTAGTCTTCAATTTTGTTTACTTTTTTGAACAATTGAACTGATGTGAAGGAACTGAAACTGAAACTGAAACCGGATTCCTAAAACTTCAACATCTCAATATCCCATACCCGATATTACTTAGGTATGGTAACCGGGGACCCCCTATCTCCCTCACTTTTTAGTGCAAGTGCACCCCTTGTACCCCACTTTCCGAGCCTTTTGCTTCCATAAGATAATTTAAAGTGGTTTAGTTGTAACCACCCAAATAAGGGCACTAACCAGTGACGTACCGAAGGCATTTTCCGGGGGGAGGGGAGGTTTGGAGAAAATCGCCACTCAAATTTTTAAAAATCCCAAGTACATTTCACTGATGTTATTGGTACATATTTCAATGAACAAAAAATGAACCAGCGGTTATTAACGTAAAATTGTCCACTTGTCCCGAGCGAAGTAATGTATTTGTCTAGAGCAAAACGAGGGTGAAAAATTTCCACAAAAAATGATAATTCATGTACTTATTCAATTTTTTTTAAACACGTAGTTTCAATGTGAATACGAGAAAATGAATTTGACCTGAGCAAAGCGAGGGCGAAAATTTTTGAAATTTTTGACTCTAAATCATTACATTATTGATTCTCCAGCTGGAAAATGAAAAATATAAATCTTCGTACGTATAATATGTAGGTACCTATGTAGTTTAAGTCGACAAAATTGCGATCTCATAAATTAAGTTATCAAAAAAATTTTGAAACTTCGGTTGCGTCCTATCAAAATGGGTTAAACTTTTACAAGCAGAACGAAATTATTGGTGAAAAATGAGTGTAAGCAATTTTGAACCTTTTTGAGCCTCAAATTGAGCCCCATTTTCGAGTATTTCCAAAAAATTGGCATGTGACCTATGAAAGAGGGCTAGAATTTCGTCAAAAATTCAAAAATGTCATCAAAAACTATTTTTGAGCAAATTTTGAGAATTTTGGGCCCAAAATAGGATCGAGTTCTGAGTATTTTCCAAAAATTTGTATGTTACCTATTGAAATGGGATAAAATTTCTTCAAAAATTCAAAAATGTTATCAAACCATTTTTGAGCAACTTTTGAGAATTTTGAGCCCAAAATAGGATCAATTTCGGAGTATTTTCGAAAAATTGGCATGTGACCTCCCAATTTTTTGAAATGCAAAAAATTTGCTCAATTTGAGACACAAAATTTTAGAAAATTGCTCAAAAATAGTTTTGGATAACATTTTTGAATTTTTGAAGAAATCCTATACCACTTTCCTATGTCAGATGCCAATTTTTGGAAAATACTCAAAATTTGATCCTATTTGAGGCTCAAAATTATCAAAATTTGCTCAAAAATAGTTTTGGATGACATTTTTGAATTTTTGACGAAATTCTAGCCCTCTTTCATAGGTCACATGCCAATTTTTTGGAAATACTCAAAAATAGGGCTCAATTTGAGGTCAAAGGGTCACTTAAATTTAATTTTCACCAATAATTTCGTTCTGCTTGAAAAATTTTAACCCATTTTGATAGGTCGCAACCCAAGTTTCAGATTTTTTTTGATAACTTAATTTATGATGAAAAGGAGTGAAAATCACAGATTTTCTCAACTTTGAAATTTCACCACGGTGCGGTGTATTGTGCAAACCATTTTCCTTAAACTTTGGCTCATCGGATGCGGAATGAATGTGGGTATACACTTCGTTTAATTTTTTTTGCGCCCCAGACCACATGTCGCATACAGAGGCATTATTGTGCCAAAAATGGTTAAATTTGGCGAAAAATCGCACTTTGGGGGGCCTAGCGCCCCATTGTGCAAGTGGCTCAAAGGTTGTGACATATATTTGGAGTCGGGGGAGTGTCTGCTATCACACTGTGAGAAATTTTTTTACGTCCGGTCAAGTTGAAAAAATGGGGAAAAAGAGGGGTTTATAGTCCCCAGCTCCCTATTGTGCAAGGGCAAAAATCCAAAATACACTTTTTTCATACTATGGGACCCATACCCACTATAACCCAACTGATTTTTTCACGCCCAAAAAAGCATGCTCAATGAACACCTTTTGCCAGTTGGACTGTAGACTAAATTGTAAATTTTCAACTGAAACCAGGGTTTTCCTACTAAACCAAATATTGGAGGGGCAACTTGCTTCCTATCCCCTTTCGATCCGACTCTGCATATGAATTCAATTCGTAACTGTTTTTTTTTCTTCAAAAAAAAAATTACAATGGACCAATTTTCCCAACTAACGAGTTAAAATGATTCTGAATTCGAAATTTTTAAATACCCATTTTTGATTTTATTCATTTTTTTTTTTTTTTTTCATTAAAAAAGCATAAATTACAACTGGCTCATTCTATGTCAACTCGACCAGGTTTTGACCTTGGGTCTTCCGATTTCGCTCAAAATTTATTTACGAGTTCTCCTCGATGGTCTAATGAAGGAATCACCGTCATTCCGATCCTAATCCTTCAGGGAGGCGAGGGGTGGCCCTTGCAATTTTCGTATAATTGGGATTTTTTGCGAATTTTGAAAAAACACATGCAAAAAAATGGAAATAGCATGTGTCATATCGATTTCTACTAATTCGAGGGTGCTGAGCTCGATTATCAACTTACTTTCTCGATCCGCCTCCTTCGTTCTCCACACTGACTCCAACATTACTAAATCATTTAAAAAATCAATGTGTTTTTTTTTCAAAATTGGGGGTTAGGGTGGCACTAAAGGGTCGAATCTCAAAAATAACCAAATATTCCAACTCAGCGCCCTCAAAAACCCAACAAACGACACGTCATAGGTTATTTTTCATTTTTTTTTTTGAATTTTTACCTCATTAGGGGACTGATAGGGAGGTTCAGAGGGGTCGAATGAAAAAACTAAGCACATATTCGAACTCAACGCCTTCGAATTAGTAGAAATCAATATATTACTTCACTTTTTCCATTTTTTTGAATTTTGACCAACATTTAGGACCCCTGTGCCCGCCAGGGATATTGAGATCCCATCTTGAAAAGTAATTAGTTGAAAAATGCATCAAAAGTTCTCGTCATAGTAATTTTTTCATATTTTTTAATGGGGCCCTTCATCTTTTGTACTTATCATGAAAGTTGAGCTTCCATCACAAAAGCTCAACTTTGAACTTTTCAAAAAGTGATTATCAATTTTGAATCTCCTTTCAATTCTCTACAAAACAGCATGAACAGATTTATCTTAGACCTAACCAATCTCGAGATACGCTCCTTCAAAGTTAAGCAATTTCGCAAAAAAACCCAATTATACGAAAATTACAAGGGCCACCCCCCTCCCCCCTGAAGGATTAGGATCGGAATGAAAGTGATTTCTTCATTAGACCATCGAGGAGAACTCGTAAAAAAAAATTGAGCGAAATCGGAAGATCCAAGGTCAAAACCTGGTCGTGTTGACATAGAATGAGCCAACTATTTTATTCCAATTTTAATGACTAGGTAATTTATTAATTTTTTCTCCTAAAAAAGCATGAATTACAACGGTCCAATTTTCCCAACTAATATTTTTCATTCATCAGATGGGAAAATAGTGAACATTTATCTGAATTCCAACTTTTAAGATACCTATTTTTTTATTCATCAAAAAAATGAATTATAACTGACCAATTTTCCCAACTTTCCCAACTGACGTGTTAAAATGTTCAATCTTCCCATCTCACAAGTAAAAAATTCCATCAGGGGAAAGCTCCCCCATCCTCCCCCTATCGGTGCGTCACTGACACTAACTCAAATGTATTGTATTGTTCTGTTACCTAATAAATTTCTGAAATTTATAAAATGCGACCTCTGATAAAATGACATATCAATTGAGATGAGAAGTAACTCCCAGTGCCCAAACTGTTTCTGCAAATTGTCTCTGAAAGATTGTTTTAGACCATGAAAATGGATAGCAATATACTCAGCCATTGGTGTCATGTGTATAGATTATACGTTCCTATGATGAATGAGGATTGAGGAGAGGTAAATAATTATGCTTACGAAATATTATACGCTCAAATCTGTTTGATGTATTTGTCACTTGCAGATTGTTGTTTCACACATACCTGCCATACTCTACGTACGTGCTATACGACTTGTTTCAAGTGAACTAGATACGTAGGTATAGGTAAGGTTTCTACCTATAGGGTACCTAACCTAAGCTGATACATATGAAAATGACAAACCGTACCATATGTGATTTTTCGATAAATGCAATATGTGTATTGTACATAGGTTGCGATTGCGTTGTATGTAGAGAAGTAGAGTAGACCCTAGATCGTAGAGTACAAATGTAGGCCTAGGCCTAGGCCTAGGAAAGTACCAAGTACCAATAGTTTTTCTGATACTGTTCTTGATTGATTATTAATTGAGGCTTTATGCTTGCGTAATTACAAACTTAGATGTGCCGATTTACTTTCATTCATGTGCTTTCATATGTGTACATGTAGGTACTAGGTAGCAGGGTAGCTGGTAGTAGGTACATTTATATGGCATATCTACTCGTAAATTTTGTAGGTACGTATTAGAGTTGGAGTATATACGTACGTAGCGTACTTACCAGCGTACCTAGACCTACACATACATTACCAGCGGCAATATTTTGTGCGTATGTGTGCAGGCAATGTCGCCTTGTAGCTTGTAGCCTGTGTAGAACAGGATAGCGTATGCATTATTTGCTTTTACGTGTGTTGTCACAGGTGTGTCAACGTATTAACGCGTTTTCTCGCCTAATATTCGGCGTAGGCGGCCCAACGCACACGTTATCAGTGTTACCGTACGTTTCGAGGTGAAATACAAATTGATTACATTTTTTTTTTCGAAAAAATACTCGTACCTTGCTGACTTGGCGTAAAAAATTACGTTTTCGATGATCGAACGAGCGAAGTTGCTTTCGCAACAGTTCTGGAATACGAAATTACCATCGTTAATGAAAACAGGGTAGGTGCGAGACTTGAAACTTAATCGTCCATTTTTAATTGACAACTTTCCTCCGATAACCGTTACAGAATACGAAATTAACCCAAAATGAGATGAATTTTTTGCCTGGGTGATTCAGTATCTGTAGTAAGGACAAAGAGTACCTAGATTAATTCGATAAAATATCCTTTCGCGAATTGACTGTGTGAAAAAATTTATCGTTAGTGGTACATTTTCATCAACTCGTGTACCTACCTAAATTACGTAATTGCGATTTCAACCATCGAAGGGTCGTAAAGAGAGGGGGAAAATGAAGAAAAGCAGCGCTGCCATCAGTCGCGAATTATAGTACCTACATTAGAGAAAAGTAACGTATAAAATATGTAGTTAAACCTATCAGATTTGGTAGCAAGAAAGATAAATAGAAAATAAAACGAGAAACTGAGTGAGAAGGAAGAGGAGTCATTATACAATTATTTTGTTTGCCGAATAACAACAAGCTGGGGCGAGAGGGTGAAGCGGAGCTGTAGGGGACGAAATAGTGCAGCGCTGCGCGGTGGTCTAGTCCGTAGATCGAAGGGGCCGAGGAGTGCAAACGAGGAACACAAGAATAATCTTTATTCAGACAACAAATTGTGTTGGTTTTATGAAAATAACTCGCAATTTTCTCTCCGTAGTAGAGAAGGTACCTTGGCGTATACCTACGTATACGGATATACTTTTCGCCTTCTATATTTATATACCTATATAGATATAATGAATGTAAATGTCGTAAGGTAACAATAAGAATGTTTGTGTTTGTCAAAGAAACACAGGGCTTCATGACGAGGTATTAAGTGGTCGGGTAAATCGAACATCAAACGAAGTAACGACAGCGTAGCGGAAAAAAAAGGCACAACTGCGAGCCAAAATGAGGAGAATTTTCCGCTTTAGAATCGCGCGCTGGCGTCCGCGTCGCTCCAGTGTAGCCAACCGTTGATCTCTGGAAAAATGGAGTCGCGCAATCGTACACGGCGCCGAGGTTGGAAAACTCCTCCTCGAAGGCGAGGGTATTTTCGGAGGTACCCGGTGTACCAGTACCGAGTAAAAAGTAGGTTCATCTCGGTGAGTGAAGGGCTTTATTCGTACATATATTTTCGTTCGTTCTGTATTAGAAGAGGTGAACTGGTGCTATGGCGATGTATATTGTACCCCTTCAGTTTGTTAGCTAGCCTATATTGTATTTATTTGATGTTGTGTGGATGTACCTTACCTAACTACGTATATACCTGTACATCTTACCAATCTACCCTCTGAGTATTGTGAGTGTTGCTACAGCCCATAGAAAATGTTTCCTGTTCAGTATAAATGTCGAAAAAATGTTTTTTATCGTGTATTAGAAAAAAGCACGGGTTGCTGGAATTGATATTTGTCAGGGAGAGTATCGTGTTGTGTCAAAATTTAATCGTGAAGAAGTATAGTGTTACGATTCTCCCTTTCCTCTTGCAATTTTCCTTTGATTTTTCTTGAATACTGAATTGCCAAGTCTTGAGTGATTCTTAAATATTTAACTAATGAATATCAACATGAATATTATGTTGTAGTGCTGGGGGAGGAGGAGGGTTAGAACACTCTGTACAAAAGGAGAGATAGGTCAATATCTCAAAACCAAGGTTTTGGGACACTGTGTCCAAATTGGGATTTTTTGAGGCATGATGTTCAAAATGAGGAGAGGAGGTGGAGCACTGTTCTTTCTTTTTGAAAAATTATGACGCAGATCAGAGCATCGTGTCTTCGTGTCCAAATTGAGTTTTTCAAGACACGTTCACAGGATGTCCAACTGTCCATTCTCTGGAAAACCGGGAAAAGTCAGGGAATTTTTGTGGTCTGGAAAAGTCAGGGAAAAATCAGGGAATTTTGGAATTTTCTCTGGAATTTTTCAAAAATCCACAAAAAGGATAATTTCATTTAAAAAAGTGTTTCTTTGCGTATTTTATTGTAAATTTTTAAAAAAATTTCGTCCTCGCTCCGGTCGGGCCAAATTATTACATCTTTTATCTGATTTTTTTGTTCATCATTCATTATTGATACGTATTCTAACAAAAATTATTTAAAATCCTAAGTTTTTTGGAGACTTACTTTTTAATGAGCTGTGATGAGAAAGAAATGCCATGATGCCCTTGACCACGATGTTGAAAAAAAGGGGAGGGAATGGAACAGAATTCGGAATTATTGGCCATGTTTTGAAAAACGTGAATAAGGGAAAAGTGGTAAATTTTTATCTTTTGAAGATATTTTTTCGCAAATATTTTCGCCCTCGCTTCGCTCGGGCTCAACACGCTTACAATATTATACGTCTAATATAAAATTTTTTATTTATCAGTACATACAAACTAAAAAATTGCAAGGCATTGCGTGAATTTATAAATTTGAGACATTTTATTTGGGGGGGGGGGGGGGAGGGTGTGAAGAAATTTTTGAATTTTCATTTACTTGATTTCGCAGACACCCTGACATAATTTATTTCTTGTTTCAAAATTTAATTTTACGTTGGAATACTTGGTTTTGCGTTTCTATTTGAATTTTTTTCTGTAGGTGATGAATTCAAATTTTCAAATTTTTGTAGTGAGGGGGAGTTGGGTGGGCTCAAAAATTTTCAGAATTGAATTTTAATCTTCTTTTGGCCCGAAGAGGAGCATCTAAAGAGCTTGTATAAAGTATCTAGTGATTTTGAAAAAATAATCGTTGGACCCCATGCGTTTTTCGGGATTTAAGTACATCACGTGAAAAATTACTCCCCCCCCCCTATTGATTTACGAATATCAAATTTAAAGGGTCTGGAAAAATTCAAAAAATTAGTCTGGAAAACCTGGAAAAGTCAGAGAAATTCATTTCTGAAATATAATGGACACCCTGGTTCAACAAACGAAGGGTTTTTGGAACACTATGTAAATTTTTTTGGGATATAGTATCCAGATTGTCAAATAAGATTAGGGCGTTGTGTCCAAATCGAAATTTTTGAGTTCAAAATTGGGAGGGGAGACGGAACACTGGCCGTTTTTTTAGGAATTTATAACACAGTTAAGGTTTTTGGGACAATATGTCCAAATTTGGTTTTTTCGGGACACTATGTCCCACAAGCCAACGGTTTTTGAGACTCTACATCTGAATCGGTTTTTTTTGGGACATGGTGTCCAAATTGCTAAATTACATTTTTTGAGACATAGTGTCCAAATGAGGATGGAAGATGGGACATTTTTTTTAAAAATGGGTTCGGACTACAAGGTCCACCCAAATTGAGTTTTTCAGGACACTGCCCACCAAACCAAGGGTTTTTGGACATTGTGTCCCAATTATCATGCACGATTTTTGGAACGTCATGTTCAAATTGGGAATTTTTGAGACACAATTTGTTTTTTAGAAAATGATATCCAACTCACCAAATGAGATTTTTTGAGGCATCGTGTTCAGATGAAGAGTGGAGGCGAAACACTGCCTAAATTTTTTAGGGCAGTATATTCCAGTTGAAGTTTTTCGGGACGCTGCGTCCAAATTAGTTATTTTTAGAGACATTATGATTGTCCAACTTGAATACTTATAGGGTCTTGTCGAAATTGTTTTTTAGAACACCATGTCCAAATTGAGGTTTTTTGGAACATCATGTCCAGAAAAAAAGTCGATTTTTTTGGACATTGTGTCTAAATTTATTGCTAAATCTGACATTTTTGGGGGGGGGGGCACTGTGTATAAATTGCGAGTTTTGGGACATCATGCCCGAATGAGAAGACAGGTAGAACTTGGTCTGATTTTTTTAGGAAGCATTATATCATGTCCCCATTGGAGTTTTTTGGAACACCGAGTCCAAAGTTTTTTTCAGGGTACCTACTTTGTATTTCCAAAATTGTGATTTTAGGACACTATGTCCCAGTCGAGTTTTCAGTCTGGTTACGTTTTACCTACACACAGCCGGCGGCGGCGGATCATTTTTTTTCTCCGTAGGTGCCCCTCGCGCTCTGGTGGGAGGAGCCCGAGATGAAGGTTAGGATATTTTTCAACTCTGAAATTTTTTCATCTAAAATGAAAATTTTTATCAACTCAGAAATTTTTCTCCCTCCAATTTTTTTCTTAGGTCAAACATTTTTTCAACTCTACTATTTTTTTCAACTTGAGAATTTATTTTCAATGTTAAATATTTGCTCAAACTTGTTTAGCTCTCAAAATTTTAATTTTTGCAGCTCTTGAAATTTTTTCAAAATTCTAATTTTTTCAGCTCAGAATTTTTTTAAAATTTTTTCCCTGCTCTAAAATACTTGGAATAAAAATTAATTTTGAAAAAATTTGGGTTGAAAAATTTTTAAAGAAAATCAATGTGAAAAAATTCGAGAGAATGTCAAGTTTTTAAAAATTTTCAGATCAAAGAATGGAATTTTATACACTTGTTAGTTGATATAAATATCAGTAAAAATGAAAAAATGTTGGTGAATGAAAATTGAAACAAAATCTTTGAGCTAAAGAAATTTTGAGAAAGAAATTTCAAGAGTGGGAGAATTTTTTTGGAGTGAAATAAATTGAAATTTTGAGAATAAATTTTGAAACCTGAAAAATTTTAAATTTTGAGAAAATAGTGCAGGCATGAAAGATGATTTTTATTATTGTGCTGTCAAGGTGCTGTAAATCAGAAGTTCTAAGGTGAAAGTCAAAAATTTTAAGCCGAAAGTTTATTCACATATAGCTAAAAACTGAAACAAAAGAAAGCTGAAAGCTAGCCAAAAGCTTGCTGTAGGTATGAATCAAAAAGCTAAAAGCTAAATCCAAAAGTTTTATTTTTGAAATTTTCAGCCGAAAGCCAAAAGCAGAAGTTTTGTTTTACGGCTTTTCATTCCTAAATTTCAGTTTGGTATGAAATTTTTCATTTTTTTTTTTTAAATTTAATACCGTGGAGATTGAGTTTCAAAATTTTTGTGGATTTTGCGATTTTTTAACAGCAACTGTTGAAAAATCCCCGTAGGTGCTCGAGCACGCCAGCACCTCCAGTAAGACCGGCCATGTACCTACATATTCAATACAATGCTGGGGATCGATTCATAAAAGATGAGACCAAATTTCGAACTCCAAAATTTTTAGATCATTTATCTGATGTAATTTTGTCAGGCTTGAGAGAACTTTTATTTTTCAAGTTTACTAAATTGTCAAATTTGATTATTGAAATTTTTCAGGTTGTAGGTAGGTATAAATTGTTTAACAATTTTGAAAATAGGGGGAAAAGATCTAAAAATCTGACATTTTAAAATCAATTATCTATATCTTTGAATAAATTGAAACGATTCAATTATCTGACGTCTCATCTCTGTAACACATATCGATGATTTAGGAGCTTTTTCTCTAAAAAAAACCTTGGGTAATTTTTTAAATGACTTTCGTCAGTTTCATCTTATATTTTCTTTGCAGTTTGAACAATATTTTTATTTCACAGTTGTATTTTTTTCTTCAGGAAAGGACAAGCCTGGTTAGGAATAGGACCAAACACTTTCAAAAAAAAGTAACGCCAACATTGGTTTAATTCGCCTAGTATCTCGTACAGATATCTAAATTATTACGCTTTTGAAGTGCGTTACAGTCAAACCGCGAAGATTTAGTTTCTCGTTATTGAAAGAATAATCACCGAAACACGCGAGCCAATTAAAGTTGAAAAATCAACGTCGTAAAATTTGCTGAATGGTGATACAGATTAAGACAATATTTGATTATTTGTGAGTGGTGCACGTAGCGTATTTAGGAAGGCAAACAGCGAAACACAACCAACAAACAGCACAATTCACACCGCGGAGATCGTTCATCGTTATAAGCAAATGATGCGTTCGTTCAAATTCAAAAGTAAAGATACCCGTATGTACTTAGTACCTATACTACCTACATATTAATCATAATAACGCAACGTGCGAAACATTTAATCTGTAATAAATTTCACGTACAAATGTACAATATATGTACCTACATACTAGGTACCTACATCAGTTTTTTCCCCGCGGTCTGTTCGTAAAATATGTACAAACAAATGACGAAAATGTTTTTTTTTTTTTTTAACTCGATAATCTAACAGATATCTATAAACAAATATGTTTTGTGTGCCAAATACCGATGAAATACACATATCTGTAATCTGTTTGAATTTCGCTGATGCTGGTGGTGACGTTCTAAAACACATTTTGAGAGAAATTACCTCTCGAAGAGGTAACACTGCTTTACGCCGACTCTTTATTATTTTAGATTATATACTTATACTTTAAGGAGCGTATAAAGCGAAGGAAAAAAAGGAGAAAATGGGGGAGGTTTATAAGCATTCATGGTTGTAGGACGACGCACAAATCGTTAACTTTTGTGTGTATTTGTATTCGGCGGTAAATAGATTCAACTTATGAGACGAATGGTTTCTCAAATACAAGGGGTGCTCAAACCACTCGTCTGAGCAGCTTTTTTATATTAAGAGCTTTCTTCTTTGATCCATACCCATGTAGACCTTAAAATCGATGTGTGAATTACGAGCTCGTTTTTGTCCATTGATCGTGACTACATACGGTGGCATCGGAAGCTTTTTTTTGGGAGAGTGCAAAGTAAGTATAAAAACTTGAAATATTTTAAGAATTTTCGGGGGAGGGGGCAAAAAGGAAGCTTTTTTCGCAATAATGATTCAAATAATTCATATAATTGCGATTTTGTCCATGCTTGAGTGAAGCAAGGGCGAAGTTTTGAAAAAATTGAGTGTTTAATGCCCCAAAAAAATTTTTTTTCATGTTTTAATGTTTCAAAAATTCCTATCTGATGCAATTTGGGAGGGGAGGGGTGCAAATGATACTTTGCACCCTGCCAGATTTTTTTTTGGGGGGGGGGGTGCAATACTACCGTTATACCCCACCTTCCGACGCCACTGACTCAGAAGTTCCAGAATCCAATATATTCAGTTTTTTAGCCAAGTAATTATGAATTGAACAGTATTGACAAATTTTTTCTTCAAGAACGAACCAAAGACAGCTTATTTGAGAGCCAAAAATCAAAAATTTCAGACTGAAACCCTTTTCAAAAAGCAAAACCAAAAAAAGTCAAAATCCAATTAAAAATTGAGCAGTATTGACAAAACCAACGATCGCTTTTCTGAGGGTCAAAATTCAAAAATTTTAGACGAATCCTTTTCAAAAAGCAAAACCAAAAAAAAGTCAAAAACCAATTAAAAATTGAGCAGTGTTGACAAAACCAACGATAGCTTTTTTGAGGGTCTAAAATCAAAAATTTTATGCTTAAATCCTTTTCAAAAAGCAAAACCAAAAAAATCATATTAGAAAACTTTCCGATTAAATCAATATTCAGTTTTTTAGCCATGTAATTACAAATCGAACAGTATTGATAAAAATCATGCTTTTTGATGAAAAAAAAAAAATCAAAGGGTATAGCCGGATAAGGGGTGGTTTTGGCCCCAGCCCCGATTTTTGATCTAATGCCTCCAGATTGTGTACCTTGATGAAAAAAATTCTTTAAAAAATTTTGGCCCCCCCAACCCCCTCCCTTTCAGAGCTATGGACATTTTATTGCATAATTTTCAAGAATTTTTAATTCCAATGGAAGTGAATGAAATTTTCTGTTCTTTGGCACAAAGTTACATCTCGTAAAGGTCTATTTACGATAATTTTTTCATCAATTTTGGTGCACTCCTTCATGACGTTTTGGCTATTTGAAATTTTCAACTGTAAAAAAGACCTTAACAGCGAAGTTCGACTAATTTTTGAAAGTACCCTAAAAACGTGTTTTTTGACGTAGATTCACGTCACGTATTCACTTTTGGCGATTCAGGTGGCGCAAGGGCCAAAAATTGCAAAAAACCGTAAAAAATGCTGTTATTTTGGCAGATTTTTTCAAATTTTGAGAATTTTATACGGAAAGAAATTATCAAATTAAAAAACCAATCCCGTATTTATGTTCAGCAGGTTAAAATACCCCGATAAACACAATTTTCGCGACCATTTTACTTTGAATTTCGAAATTTAGTTTTGTCATGAAAAATCAGTGAAAAAAGTGAATTTGGACATTTAAAGTAAAATGATCGCGAAAAGGGCGTTCATCGGGGTATTTTGACCTGCTTAACACGAATCCGACATTAGTTTCTTCATTTAGCCATTTCTTTCCGTAAAAAATGCTCAAGATCTGAAAAATCAGCCATAATAACAACATTCTGGACGAAGGGTTGCCTTTACAATATGTACATGTAGGTCGTCAAGTGACATTATCTGGAAAGAATCGAGTGGGGAGGTGCAATGATGTCAATTCCATAAAAACCGAATTTTTTGGTAAATTTTTTCCCCTTTGAATTTTTGATTAGGCAAAATCTGCATTCAATAATTTTTTATACTTATCCAAAACCCTGTCATGTGCAACTTAAATTTTCAAGTTTTTCAAAATTTTTGGGTTTTAATATTATTTTTTTTTTGAAAAATGTGAAAATCGAAAAAAATTGTTAAAATTTCTTTATGAGTTTTCACTAATGAGGGAAAGTTTATATTTTTTGAAAAAAAAGGAGCATAAACTACGTTATAAATGGGATTTTAATGTTAAACATATTTTTGTATATTTTTTTCATGAAGCAATTTTTAAGTTGCAGTATTTTTAAGTCGTTCTGTAGAATCACAAAATCATGCATTTTCCCGAAGAAGTCTGAATTATCAATTTTTTTAGAAATAATTTGGCCAGAAAACCACCGTTTAAGCGCATAACTAATGATTTATGACAAAATTGAGTTGCTAGGCCATAGCCAGTACAATTGAAAAATTTTGATACCCACATAACCTATGAACCTAGCTCATGAGATTGTTATTTCTAATTTTCCACGTATCTGTCGAGTACTGGCATAAAACATTCTCGTCCATACGAAGAGTGAAAAAAATAAATTGAAACAATCGATGATAAGTTGAAATAAACGCCAACACTTTGGAAACCCTTGCACTTTGTGCGTTTCGCGAAGAAGCTAAAAATTATTTAAACTTTGGAGCAGAAAAAAGGAAAAAAGTTGGGGGAGAGGAAAATCTTTCTTCCGCTTAGTTTGCCGACAAATATTGATATTTGACAAAGAAAAGTCGACTGTAGCGCGCTCTGTGTAAGAAAAAGATGTAATATCTTTGAGTACCCTACGTCAGGGCGCGAACAATTATGATTAATGTGTTTAACTTGGACTTATTACAGTTAAATGTATTTATACAAGGTATTTATAAACTGTGGATATTATTATTATTTTCGTTTTGACTTTATATATTAAAGACAAATATTTTCTCTATCAAGGCGTTTATTATAGTTGAAGCGTAAATATTAGACTTTCATCGATTCCGTTGTTGTACTCGCGTCCTATACATATGTGTATTTGAACGTTCATATAACAAATATTTATACTCGTAAATATTAGCAACACTGATTTTTCGCCTTTTTCTCCCCTCGCCCCGGCCCTGTGGTGTCTTTTCTTCTCGTTTTTACTTTAATTCGCTCTTCGTCATTTTTAAAACACCTGTATGTTTTGTTTTTATATTACAGATTTTGATTTTGGTGATTCATGATATCTGCGGTGGCTGCACCAATTCACCTACTTAACCGATACCATATTTGAATCCGCATCTTATGTTCCAGTTTAAAAACTTCAAGGGTAAGTAACTAAATACATACGTAGGTACTTACTATGTTTAATGGTTACTTGGTTTGGTAAGTAAGTAATTGAGTATGGGTATTCATATTCTAGAAAACCTAAAAACCCTGGAAAAGTCATGGAATTTTAAAAATCTGGAAAAGTCAGGGAAATTCGAGGGAATTTTTTAAAAATCCAAAAAATGGATAAATCATCTAGAAAAGTGTTTCTTTGCTTGTTTTTATTACATATGTAACCTCTCAAGCGCAGAGGTACCACAAGTCGGATTTTTGAAAATCGATTTTTTTGCGATTTCGATAACTAGAGACCATTCCCTTTACAATGAGACCAAAACGACCCCCAACCTCTAAAATTCTCGATTTTATAGGCATTTGAAGTTTGAGTACCAAAAAAGTTCATAGAAAAACAAGCTTAAAGTTGAAAGAACAAAAAAATCCTGGGGTTTTTATTTTTTATTTTTTTTCTTCCATATATAAATATAAAAAATGAATAAAATTAAACTTATTTCAATTAGAAATGAACATTTTAAATTGGAATCGCCAAATTTTCCTCAAAAATACGTAATTAAAAATATTTTATGAGCTGAAAAAGTTCCAAAAATATCATTTTTTTTTTTATTTTTTCAAAAAAAAAAATTACCACTTCCGGGCCGAGTTTTGATCTGTGACTTCGGGATATTGTAGTACACATGTCAAACCACCAGAATCCGCAAAAAAAAACGATTTTTTGAATTCTTGACCAAAATTTACATTTTCGCCTATAACTCGAAAAGTTGTTTTTCGACTTGTGGCCCATTTGCGCTTGAGAGGTCACATATACCTTAGATAAAATTTTTGAGAAATTTCACACTCGCTCCACTCGGACCAAATTGTTATCATTTTTTTATTCATAATTTGTTGTTGACTGTGATGTATGTACCAAAAATTTCATATTTAAAAACCTGTCTTTGTGCATTAAATTATGAATTAAAAAAAAAGTCCCCTCCCTGCATTCGAAGGTAATTTACACTTTCTTTCTACCAAATTCATTTAATATTTTGGTATCTGGGGAAAAACTGACGGATGAAATTGTAAATTTTTCACACTGCTGAAATACGCCAAAGGCCAATTGTTAAAAGCCAAAAAAAATTACACCGGGTGATTTTTTTAATTTTCCTGTATTCATTCCAAAACTATATATGGAAGCTGCAATTAAAGTGGCCGAAATGTAAAGGACTCAATATATCGTAAGACAGCAAGAAAATAATAATATTCAAATTCAATGGTCGAACTATTAAAAAAAATTGACAAATTTTTCCAAAACAATGGGACCTGTGCTGTCGAAAATACCTATAAAAACTTATTCATGCTGGAAAAGAAATTTACAGGTGGAGAAATAATATTTTATGGAAAAATGAGGGCATACCCAGCATTTAACTTGAAAAAAATGACAATATACTTTTCAAAAAAGAAAACAGCTAAAAATAATTTTCTCTCTTCGCCAACGTGGATTTTTAAAGAAAAGTAAAAAACAAAAAATTTTCAAAATTGATATGATTTTTTTGGAATTTGTGGTGAGCTGATTTCAGCGTCATGGGTGATGGGTAGATGCTATTGTTCATGCTTTCAACTGAAAAATTTATTTCAATATTCCTAATTATATTCTCACAATTTGGAAAAAAATGCCCACTCTTAGCCGATGTTAAATCTTTATTATGTGCACTTAACAAAAAGAAAAAAATTTTGACAATTTTTTCCCTATTTTTGATAAATTTTTTCTGTAGATTTTAATGGGCCTCAGTGTGATCTTCGAATCCAAATTTCAAATTATTATTTAATACTTGGATTTCCTTCTGCGCATGTCCTCATTTTTCCATAAAATATTTCTCCACCTGTAATTTTTTTCCCCGCATAATAAGTTTTAATATTTTCGACAGCACCGGTCCCATTTTTTTGAAAAATTTTTCAATTTTTTTTCAATGGTTTGACCTTTGAACTGATGAGTATTATTTTCTCGCTTTCTTACCATACATTGGATCCTTCACATTTTGATGCAATTTTCACTTCAATTAGGTACAATTTCCATACTTTTGGATTCGAAAATAGGTAAATTTTAAAAATGGCCTATTTTCAATTTCATCCGTCAGTTTTTCCCCGGGCACCAAAGGGTTAAAATCGAATTTTTTTGTAACATAATTCTTAGAAAGCTATAATGAGAAAGAATGCACAATGCCCTTGACCATGATATTGAAAAAAAATGGGAAGGGAGTGGAAGAGAATTCGAAAGTGATGATCACGTTTTGGAAAATCTCAATGAGGGAAAAGTGACGATTTTTCAACTTTTCTACGTATGTATTTTTTTGTAAAAATTTTCTTCCTCACTTCGCTTGGGTTCAACACATTGATATATTTTAACAAAATGATTGATTTTATACCTCATCGTCGATTTTTTATTTATTGGGATAAGCCGAAGAGATTGCAGGGAGAGAAGCAATGAATTGTGAAGAAGTTCTTACATTTTCAGCCCGGAAAAATTCGAATTTTCATTCGCATGTTTTGGTACACTCGCTGACCCCTCTGACATGATTTTGTTTCATTTTTCATAACTTTATAATATTGCTTTAAAATAAGTAGTTTTTCTTTTTAATTTGAAATTTTTGCTGTGATAAATTCAAGTTCTCAAGTTTTTGTGCGGGGGAGAGGGGTAAAAAAATCAGAATTGAATTAGAGTTGTTTTTGTGGTTGGAAAAGGGACATATAAAAATCTCTTTAAAAGTGGTTGATTTTAAAATAATTTTTCTGCACAATTTCAGATTGTAAGTATACATCACCTATTCTTCTTGAATACCTTATGTAAAGGGTCTGAAAAACTTCGAAAAATTGATGTGAAAAATTCAGGGAAAATTATTTCTAAAATATTGTAGACACCCTGCGAGTAAGTTAGTTTACCTTTCCCTTGAATTGCGGCTTGCGTCTGTTGCAAAAAATACCGCACCTTTCCTTCTGTATTCTGTATTAGCCTATCGGTGCTTCTTGCCTATTACCAAAATTGCCGCAGTTAGGCTATAAGTACCTACAAGGTATACGATTAGCACGCGGTGTGGAGCGAGAAACGCGAATACGAACTACGAAGCAAAAGGCAAACATCTTAAGAAGGTTTATTTTACGTTCGGTATCGGTTGAAAACTAACATAGAAGGGAATTACGATGAGATAATAAGCAAAACCGCCGTGTAAAGATATTTGACGCGATGAAACTATACCATAGCGTAGGTTTACATACGAGCAGGCTATAAAGATGATTCCGCGTATTAAACTCGGCATGTTAATTAGTTATATACGCGATGAGTTCGGCTTATTATGTGAGATTTACTACCGCAGACTGCAGTCTTCGATGCGGTGCATGTAACAATATATGTTTAGGCGAGTTGTGTAATCTGCGAGGTGTACGAGTTGAAAGCTATTTACGTCATGTAGGCATCTTATTTACCTACTTATATGAAATGGAAAATTATTTCGATAATGATTTGCTCGAGTAGAATTTTTAGATGTAGAAAGCTAGACGCTTACTCAATATTCTGGTTCTGTACCTTTATGCGCCGAGGCACATTTAAAGGATATTAAGGGGTCTCATCTTCCTCATCAGGACTCAAAATTTAATGAAAATGGCGGTATTTTGGACTTTGAAGGTGTTTTATTGAGCAAAATTTTCGCTCTCTTTTCGTTCGTTCAAGATGATACGCAGATAAGGGTAATTTTCCATCAACTTGGTATACAACCAATTCGAAATCGCTGGTCATGAATCCGGTGTCGATATTTCGGGTGGTTGACCACTGTTTTTCTAGAAGCGTCTGTAAATCACGAAAAAGGTTATAAAATTTCGTAAAAACTTGGAAAAGCACGAAATTTTTGCAAACAGAAGGCAACAAATTGGAATTTTTACTCCAAAGTCGTGGACGTTTTTTCAAACAAAAAACTATTGGAAAATGAATTATTTTGTTTCTGAAAATCGCAGATTTTTCAGTACCTATGTACATGGCTCTCCATTCGCTTGGGCATTTAAAGCTTACGCTTGAAACCTTTTTCTGCAGAAATTTTCGCATTCGTTCGGCCCGAGCTCGGATTCACGTATTTCTTTCCTGAAATAATTTTATGAATCCTTTTTCTGTCCGTTCGTGATGGTGGAATATTTGAAGAAGATGAAATTTCTCCTTTTCTTTTTAGGGGGCTTAATCCTGATTAAAAATTGAATTTGTAGAGTACTTTTATTTTTTTTTAATAATGACTATCGCGAATAGGGGGTTCATAAAATTTTCAAAATTTTTTGATAGGGGAGGGGCCCATCAATGTGGGATTTTTTCAGCAGTCGAAAAAGTCACGAATTTTAATTATTTGATTTCAGTACGAACCTTGTCAAATCTATTTTTGTGCAGAAAACAATTTTTGACTTTAATAACCTGGAACATTTGTGAGCCTGAATATAAAAACTATCCTTAGGGGTCAAAAATTGGTTTTTTGAGTTGAGGTTTCCCCTCGATTCTACCCTTTCTGAAAAGGCCAAAATCTGTGTCAACTCAAAAACTAATTTTTTACACCTAAAGGGTGGTTGCTATATGCAGGCTCATATTTGTATATTATAATTATGTAGTTCCAATTATAAAAATTGGTGATCAGCTTCCCCAAAATCTCATTAGGGTGATGGTACCATGTTACTAAAGTTGGAAATTTTGAAAATTTTTGGAACCACTGTAAAAAATTGAAAAAAATGCATTTATATTATAATAAAAAATTATGAAGTAGGATATGTTTTGAAAAAAAAGAAAATGGTTTAAAAAATGAGAAAAAACTGGAATATTTGTGTAAAGTTTTTAGATGAAGATAATTATAATGATATTATGTCAGACTTGGAAAGAAAATTGGAAAATGAAAAAAGTGCATTAGGATATATTTTTTTAAAAAAGGAATATTTCAAAAAAATAAGGAAAAACCGGAAAAAGTATTTTAAAGTGTTGAAAAAATAAGAAAAAAATGTGACCCGTGCAGGGAAAAGGTACTATAAAGTCGGAATTTTCAAAAATGAGTTTTTCAGCTAAAATGATGAAGGAGGCCAAGATGAACATTTTGAGACCTTGATGAGCATCCAAGGTCCATTTTTCGCCGAGATAGAGACATTTGAAGTTGAGAAAATAAGAATTCAATAAAAACAAAATTCTGAGAAAAACGCGTTTTAAGTTTTTACTCTTATTTCTCATGTATCAATCATCAAAAAATCTGCCAAAACTACTTTCCGATACTGGAATTTCGCGAGGAATTCGTTTCTGACGTCAAAAATTACTTTAAGAGGAGAGAAAAATGAAAAATTCACTATTATGATGAGTTTAATTTTGAAAAACGCTGCATTACAAAGAGAAATCCTTTTTTTCATACTGTACAAATTATCAAAAAAGCTCTCAGAACTTCTTTTTTGTACTGAAATTTCACGAGGAATTCGTTTTTAACGTCGAAAATCACCTTGGAGAATAAGAAATCGTTTACATCCATTTTCGATCATTTATATCTCAATATTCTCCAAGAAAGCAATATTTCAGAAATTATGTATTTCTCAGTAGGTACAGTTGAATTTGCACACACAAATCTACGGGTATTTTACTTTATTTTTCTAGTCTGGGAGAATCCAGAGGATCCCCTTACCTTCAACAGACTGCATTTTGCAGCACATGTACATTTTTCTAACGTTCCGACTTTAGGTACCTTTTCCTCAGTCGCAGTAGGGTTGAACGTCATTTAGACGTGTTGTAGTAGGTTTCTGAAGTGAAATTTTGGTAACAGCTGCGTAAAGGTCTGAACCACTTAAAAACGCAAAAAAAAAATTTTTTTGAAAAAAATTGCCCATTTTTCGTTTTTTGGCTTTAGTGCAAAATTCCGTTTTCCGACTTTAGGTACCCTGTCCCTGGGTCACAAATGTTTAAAAATACTTGGGTAATAGACATTTTGATAACGAGGTATGAAGTTTTATCTCTATTGCCTCATCTACAAATTGAGTTGGTACATTTGAACATATCCATGATCTAGGTTTCTACCTTAAAGTAAAAAGTACGTAAATTTTTGAAATACATTTTCGACTTTTGCCCCATTTTTTTCCACTCGTCACTTCTCCGTGTAAAAAAAGGAGGAAATTTGACTGGGTGGAAAGCAATTTTAAAGTACTTGATAAGAAGAGTAAAATGACATTTTTTGAGCATCACGAAGCAAAAGGTTCAAGCTCTGAAAGCGGGTTTTACCAAAAAAAGAAAAAAATCGGTTGGTGAGTAAATGCAGGCATCATAGCGGGTCACTTTTTTTTTATGGTGTTTGTTACTTTTTTCAACTTCAGTCACTTTTGGTTACTTTTCACGTCTAAAAGGTCACTGTGGTTACTTTTTTCTCCTCAAAAGTCACTTTTTCTTCGCACTTCCAAGCAAATTTTCAAATTTTCATGTAGAAATTGCTATTTTTCAAAATTCTTTAAGAAAAAAAAATCCGAGTTTTTCTAGTTTGTTGGAATTTAATAAATGAAATTATTTACATCTTTTCAGTTGATTTTTCTTTGAAATGTTTGCAGAAAACTACAAAAAATTGCCCCCCCAGAAAACTGTGAAAAAAATTGCCCCCCCCCGAAAAAATTAAATTTTTGGTTACTTTTGGTTACTTTTTGGTCATTTTTTGATCACTTTTTGCTCAAAAAAAGTTACTGAAAATTACTTTTTTCTTGAAAAATTTCGCTATGATGCCTGTAAATGCCTTAACAACTTTAATGTTATCAAAATGAGATCGAATTTTTGAATCTATAGGTACTTGGACAGTGGTTACCTAATACCTATTACCTACCAAGACGCCGGTTACAGCTGTCTTACCTATACCTCTCCAAGAAAGGCGACACCCCGAGCTCAGGAAACTCAGGAAAAGGAGATTGTAGATACTTGAAGCTTCCCTGCATTTGCCTCGTATCAAATCTTTCGATTTTTCGAAAAGTGCCTGAAATTTTTCTAATTTTTGATTGATGAATTCTTCAATGCTATAAAATTACCCTGACAAATTGGCAAATTGGCATTTCGATGAATTATAAGTAGCTACTTCCTCCTCTGCGGAGGTGTCACTGATTCATAGTTGAATTCGAATCAAAAAATAAACCGTATGAGTTGCTAATAGTTATGCTATGTACTTGAAGAACCCCACATTCGTAATGAATGACTTTTTTTTGAAGAGGAGTATTTGATAATTGATAAAAATATGCAGTACGAACGCATCAGGTACCTGCACCCTGCTCACACGAAGAGTGCAAAGTGCAGCGGGTCATATACCGCGACACGTTCGCAGATGTCCCTACTTCTAGTACTTAGCTACCATCGTTACACTACTCGTACAACCTGCGGGAAAACATTACAAAAAAAATTAGGTTGAAGTAACACCTCGACGGACGCTTTAATTAAGAAATACGCGATACATCGGACACGTGGTATGACATTGACGAGCAAATTATAGTGTCTAAACACCACGTCCGAAACGACGACCATCCGCGTTTTTTTTTTCGGAAAATTGAGGGATGTTTCTTGAAAAAGCATCAAAACAAACTCGACGTTGCTCATCATTTATATGTAATTTTTCCAATAATAAAAAAAAGCAGCCCGGTTTCCATAGTGATTTTTAAAAACAAACTGCTATGACTTTATTTGAAAAGTACTATGAATTTGTTTTTATACTCGGTATTCTTCTCCATCGAATGGTATCTATTATTTTTCAAAAATGATGTAGATAATTAATCTATACTCTGGTGTGTTGCGTTACGTTGGCTGTAGTTTGGTTGTAATGAAGTTCATTATGTGGAGGCATGTCGAGGGTTAAAGTAACCCTGTTTTTTGATGGGTAGTTATATTTTTACTCACGTGCCTATTTAATAATACGTAACAATGTATGTATTTCTAAATTTGGCTCAAAATGTTGGAATTGGTTTAAAAGCTCGCATGTATTCACAGGGGCGTACCGGAATTGGCTTATGGTTGAAGAGGAGGGGATAAAATTGTACATTTCACACTGAAATGGAATTTGTCAATTTTTCTAACTTGAAATGAAAATTTTCCTTCAATAAACTCAGTGCGATTGTTACATACCAGAAATCTCAAAACGAAAAGTTTTGAAAAGATTTAAAATTTTTGAGATGTACGATCGAAAGGACCTCTTCCCAGTCCAAAAAAACTCATAGTGTGGGGCAAAAAAATTACTAGACATAATGTGGGTCAGTGTTACCAATTTAGCATAATTTTTTTGGTGTTATTAGGCTTCCTGGCATAATTTTATGATGCCAGGAAGCCAAAAATGAAAGAAAAAAAAGTTGCGTGATTTAGCATAATTTTTGGCATAATGGTAAAATTCTGGAAACACTGATGTAGGTACTGGTTCAGCATTCCCAAAAACGGCAAAAATTTTTTAACCCTGCACATAACAGGGGGTGGGGTCAAAAGGGGGTATTTTTGGACTTAGACCCGGGCAAAAAAATTCAAGTGAGGTTCGATAGAGTAGTGTCCCCCGATGCTGAACATGCATTTTTTTCCACTGCACACCTGTTTATACACCCAAAGCCGCAAATTTGATCGAATTAAACCTGCAATATTCGAAGTTATTGAATTTTAATATTGAGTAAGTATGAGTATTACTTACTCAAATTTCAACTTTGTGGTTTTTAAATCAAAAATAGTTGTGCGACATATTAAAATGGGTTAAAATTTCGCACTGGATCTGAAAATGGCGATAATCCCCCCCCCCCCCCCCCATTAGCTCCCTTCATTTTTTTGTATTACTCAAATTTTAACTTTGCGGTTTTTGTTTCAAAAATAGTTGTGCGACATATTAAAATGGGTTAAAATTTTGCGCTGGAGTCAAAAATGACGATTTTTTTCTTCCTTTCTCGTAATTGGTCCCCTTGAATTTTTTTTCTTATTTCAATGAAGCGACCTAACAAAATGAGCTAAAATTTCGCACTGGATCCGAAAATGACTATAATTTTTTTCCAATTCCCCCACATCTAATTGGCCTCTTAATTTTTTTTCTCAATTTAGTCTCGAGACCATACTCAATTTTATTCTGGATTAATAGAAAAAAATTCGGCATAGGCTATATAAAAATATAATGCTTTAACAGAATGTGAGTATCTAATAACTTTAAACGCATTTTAAACAATTAACAAAGAATAACCGAAAACGCAATTTAAAAAATTAACACAGGACTGAAGACTCGTATCTTTACTTTAGCTAAATTTGTTCACCCAGGTGTCCCAAAAAAATTGAGTTTGTGAAAAAAATCACGATACAAAAAAAAGTTTGAAACAAAAGTTGTAAAGGATTGAAAAATAATAATTTTTTTCTACATTTTTTTTCTTTTACAGTGAGTAATGAGTAATAAATTCGTTAAAAATGATGAATTTCACTTTTCTGAATAAATTATCTCCTACTTACTGCAAAAAAAAGGGAAAAAATTGTAGAACAAAATGATGGTTCGGGCACTAAACAAAAACTTTTAAACATATTATCAGGATCATATTCAAATTAGGTACGTTACATACCTATCAAATCTAGTAGAAACGTCAATTTGAATGCAGTGTGAAATTTTGACCCATTTTAATAGGTCGCTCCACTGAAATTGGGAAAAAAATTTAAGAGAACCAATGACGGGAAAGGGATGAAAAAATCGTCAATTTTGAGTCCAGCGCGAAATTTCAACCCATTTTGATAGGTCGCACCACTAAAATGAGAAAAAAATTCAAGGGAGTTAATTAGTGGGGGGGGGGGGGGGGGTAGAGAAGATGAAAAAATTATCTTCATTTTAGGATCCAGCGCGAAATTTTAACCCATTTTGATAGGTCGCACCACTAAAATGAGAAAAAAATCAAGGGAGCTAATTAGGGGTGCCGGGGGCGATGGAAAAAAATTATCGTCATTTTCGGATCTAGTGCGAAATTTTAACCCATTTTAATATGTCGCACAACTATTTTTGATTCAAAAACCGCAAAGTTGAAATTTGAGTAATACTCATACTTACTCAGCATTAAAATTCAATAACTTCGAATATTGCAGGTTTAATTCAATTAAATTTGCGGCTTTGGGTGTATAAACATTCAGTCTAACGGAATATGACAAAAGAAATTTTCCTCCTCTCACGTTTGAGGATAAAGAGCAAAAATATTGTGAAAAAAGACCAAAAATGACCAAAAATTGCATGTAAGGGGCCACAAATTGCTATTGTGAAGATGTGCAGTGGAAAAAAATGCATGTTCAGCATCAGGGGGCACTACTCTATCGAACCTCCCTTGAATTTTTTAGCCCGGGTCTAGGTCCAAAAATACCCCCTTTTGACCCCTCCCCATGTTATGTGCAGGGTTAAAAATTTTTCCCCGTTTTTGGGAATGCTGAACCAGTACCACGAGCCCTCTAACTCAATTTTCTGAAAATTTATTTACTAAGGGAGAAGCTGAAGTGATGGTCAAAATTTCACAACTTTGGGAACCTTTACAGAGAGTTTATAATTCGACCTCGGAAATGTAATGGGCTTTTTGAGGAGAGAAGAGGTCTACTTTCGATCGTACATTTCAAAAATTTTATATTTTTCTAGGACCTTTTTTTGTGATTTTGACACGATAAATAGACCAATCTGGTACTCGTGCTAATTGCTTTTCGAAAATTCCTCGCGTGAAAAGGCCATTTTGCTATTACGCTCTCTCTGCCTCTTCTTTGGTATGTCCATGTCCCTATCGATCAAAAGTTTCGTAAGTTGGAATGAAAAGGCTGTTTCCCTAATTTTTTCCCCTAGTAAAAAATCTGCAATGTTTAATTGCAGTATATGTACAGTATTTTGAAGAAAAAATGAAGAAATCAAAATTGAAAAGTTGTACATCAATTTTTTTTAATGTTATGTTCGGACCTAACCTAAAAAAAAAGAATTGCGGAAAAATTGAAAAATGAAAAAATAAACCTAAACTTATCCAAACAATTGTCTGGAAGTGACTTCGAGTGCAACGAAATGCATTCCGCTTTAAGAATTAGCCTACTCTAGGAAATTGTACCCAACGATCTCTCCGTAGTCGAGGTATTATTTCAACGGGTAATTCGATTAAAAATAATGTACAAAGGTTACACGCTGAACCGGGTGAAGAAACCACTCGAAAAACTTTTCGCCGACATGATTGAATTACGAATTTGAGCCAGGGATTTCGAACGGAACCACGCATTTGGGGTTCTGCGTAATAGTGATAAGGTGAATCATTCTACAAACAACCATTCACTTTATGATGGATGAGTGCTGCTTCGTTATCAGCGAACGACAATTACGTTGTCCGTGTGCTCGTATGAGTTTTTATGGTTAAATATGATCGACGATGGAATACGAGAATCTGTCGTCGTTGTCGTCGTCGTCGGAATATTTTGTATTGTACGCGCAGTATTATGGAAAACATGACGACAAAAAAAAGTAAACTGCTCGTTTACTCGGCGTTCTTTTTGAATCACATAAGCAAGGTTATTTTTCGTTACTTAGTTAATGAATGTAATGCTGCTGCGAATTATCGTATGTCTTCGAATAAGGTCGCTGAGAAAAAATACCGCGTTTTTCGGGTTTCCTTTGAAGTCAAAAATTATTATTTTTTAAGAGAATGACAAAATATAACTAATAGAATTAGCTGAATTTATTTGTATAGAGTAAAGATGTCGGAATAACGCTAAGAACAAACGAATTTTGGTGTAGGAATTGCGTAACTGATGATGGAAAATACCTATAGTCTTATACGTGTATGCTCAAGTTTATAGCTGTAGGATATTTTGAAGAATTACCTATTTTTTTTCGATGACTTGCAGATGGATGCTTAAAAATTTACTCTTTTTCTTACTTGAAATTGTTTTTAAAATGCCTACCTACCTACCTACCTATTGCGAGTTTGAAGATGAAAAATCTTTTATGGCGGTTTTATTAGGCAAAAACATTTTAGGTATTTATATTGAGCTGATTTTTTAAATTTTCATGTACCTATACCTATCTACGTAATCTACTTAGGTATTGAAATTTTATCTGAAGTTTTTTTTCTAAATGTGACTGCGTATTAATAAAAGGTCTGCTGGAGCTTAAATTGTTATAACGTTGTACCTATTAACTAAAAAAAAAAACTTGAAAAAGTATAGGAATTTTGAAATTTTTGATCGAATTAATTTTTTTTTTAAATCTAGGTAAGAGAAAGATAATCATTTTTTGTAAAACAGTAAAGATCCAAACTGTTCAGCTTGAAAAAAACCTAAAAATGATCAATTATTCTTTTTATCTCCAAGTGATTTATCTGGAAAGTGTTTCTTTGATTTTTTTTCACCCTTGCTCCGCTCGAGCTAAATTATTATTACTTTACTTGATAAATGTGATTTTTGTGTTGTCCTGGTTTATCGGGACTACACTCGAACGCAAACGTAGTGTCGTACAAAAATTCAGTTTTTAGGTACCTGTGACAAATTTAGTAATAGGTATAAATTGCTTGAACAGAGTTTTTCCAATATTTTAGGCTTTCCTTCCACACAGAGGTAGTCAGAACTTCAACCTACACGCTGATCTCATTTTTGGGGGTATGAAAGGTTTTGGGGCCATTTTGCAACCCCAAAACAAAAAGGGGCCAGATTGGGCGACCTTACCTTCATCATTTTTTTGCTTCAATTGTTAGAAACCTAAAAAAATTAACTTTTTGTTTTTTTTTTCATTATTGGTCGTGTTTTTTAAGGCAGCCTTTTTTCCCAAATAATGAATTTGTTTTGAAAAAAAAGAACAAAAATATGAAGAGATTTTCAAAAAATCTTCCTTTTTTCCTTGTTTTTTTTTTTTTTTTGAAAAATGCATTATAATACCTAGAGGCGAATAAGGGAAAAAAGTTTTTGTCTATCAAAGCTTTTATTGCAGAAAATTTTCGAGGGTAGTCGCCTAAATAACTCCAAAGAGTTACCACTCCACACTCCACAGATTTTAGACTAATTTTTTTGGAGTGTCAACTCTCAAAAAAGTGTTTTTTCACATTATCTCCCAATGGTTTGATTTTAGGGTAAAATAGCTCAGTACTTTTTTATTCTACACTCAATTTCCAACATTTTTTGTATGAAAAGTTTTTTTGTATGACCATTAGTAAAGGAGATAAAACCTCTTGAAGAAAAGGGGTATTGGGGAATAATTATGAGTATTATTGAAAACGTGGTAATAGGCAAAAAATCATTACTAAAGCGCATGTTGTGGACATGAAAATAGTAGTATTATGTTGATTGGTGGTATTAGTAATTTTTAACCCCTCCACCTTCTGTGTACCTGTGCCTACCCTCACCTCACCTCTCATCTATAAGGTATCTGGCCCAAATATCGTCATTTATATGTAGTTTTTTTCGCCCTTGGGCTCCACCATTCGATTTTTTGAATCTAACAAAACATGATTTGGATACTTGAAACCTTCCCCCAACTTTTCATAATATTGAGCCCCAGGTCAAAAACCTTGTCATTTTTCTATCTAGAGGAAGTGTGAGTCAAATTTCGTTCTCCTCTCCCTAATTTTCTATAAAAACATCAAAAAGTGATGGAAAATTTTGAATAATGAGCACATTTATGAGAAGAGTAATGTAAACTTCATTTGTTAAAGCAAAATGTCGAGAGCTGCACTGACTATGACTATTTTGAATACGAAAAACACGAAGTATAAAAATTTTCTGATCAGTTATGACTATTGTCTTAACAAATAAATCGACGTTTCGCTTTAACAAATGAAATTATAACATTATGCTTTTCATAATTTTTCCATAAAATTTTTGTTCGGGCTCAAAAATTTTGTTCTTTTCATCAAATAATTCAATTTTTCAAAAAAAAATTGCGGAATCAATTTTTTTCCAACCCTTTCAATCCTACGCCTGAGAACTGAGAGAAAAGAAGTCAAAAGGCCTGTGTGACATTTTTAGCTGCAGTTCTTTGAAATTGATTGAGCACAATTGAGGAGGGAAGGGGGTGATTTCTGAGATTATTTCGCGCGAGTACATTTTAATTTTTTTACGTATTTGTTCCGAATTTTTCGTGCACAAATCTCATGGGGTAGCGGAAGGAGGAGGGGTGACTACGGTTCAAATTCATCTATAATACGAAACTTTGCTATCGAAGTACAAAAAAGGAACGAAAATACTAATGAGTAGTACGAATTTTGCTTTTCTCATCTTAGTTGACACCCTGAGGAAGTAAAAAGGCATTATTTGCTACGTTTCGGAAAATCTCACCTTTTTTCCAGTCATGAAAAAATCGTCGAAATGTTGCGTTGAAAAACTTGCATACCTAAAGTAATTTATAAAACTTGGAAAAGTAAAAAAAAAATTATTTCTGAGAAAATATTTGACATCGTGTGTAATTTATTATGCCTATACCTAATTTCTGAGCTTCGAGCTTCTCATTTAAAAAATATCTCTCGTCTTGGTGTACTCTTGATTTATCAGAGTAATTCGTAGAATTTCAAAAGGGGAGTGTTCATTCCAATCGTTACTTATGTCTAAGGTATTTTTTTCACTTTCAACTCTCAAATGAGTAATATGGAACTATGACGTGAACGAGTGAACGTGTGATTATTTATGAAAGAAGAAAGAACACCAGAGTTGCCGAAGATCGAATGAAATAACATACCTAAAACTATCTGTCCCTGTTTGCCTTTTTGTTATCGTTAATTAGGGACGCGTTCGACGAAGGGGAACCCATCAAGTTCATTATGTAAGTAACAGTAACATCAGTTTCAATGTTTACTTTGTGGAAAAAAGAAAAATACTTATTGCTTTTTCAGGGATCGCTAATCAAATTATTTTTTTTTCGTCTTCCACAAAGAAGAAACAGATATGTAGTTTTCAGCTTATACTTCACTTTTTTCTGTTAATTTTACAGAATGGTCTATCGCTGATTTGTTGTCCGCATCGTGCAGAAATGTAAAAAATGTTGGGTCGAAAGATCTACTTAACGCTGAGCCAAACTCGCGTATCCCGTGTATCAACGAGCACGAGTATGAGTCAGGGCTGGGCAAAATCCGGGACAAAAGGATTTCAGATACGAAATCCTCATCAAAAATAGATTTCAAATCTAAAATCCAAAATCCTTTCAGAAAGTGGATTTAAAATCCAAAATCTAAGTAAAGATAATTTTTAATTATTCTGAACTTCGAAACGTTTTTATTGTGAAATTGATTAAAAATCGGACATAACTACGAAATGAAATGTTGTGGTGCCTGAACCTAAAACCTGAACATTAATCACCGGATCGCGAAACATGAAAAATTTTGGATTTTAAAGTAAAATATTTTGAAAAAAATGGGATTTCAAATCCAAAATCCGAAATCCGTTGCAAAAATGGATTTTGAACTCGAAATCCAAAATCCGTTATAGGAGTTAGTCTACAGTCCAAGAGGCAAAAAGTGCTCTAGAAATCAAAATTAGTGTGCATTTTCGCTGGACAAAATAATTAGTTGGTTTGTTGAAGGTATGGGACCCGTAGTCCCAAAAAAACGTATTTTGGATTTTTGCTCTGGTACAATTGAGAGGTGAGGCCTGACCCCCCTTTTCATCATTTTTAAATTTGATTTTAGACTAAAAAATTTTTCACATTCCGGCAGCAGACATTGCCCCAACTCCAAATATATGTCACATTCCTTGGGTCACGGACACAATGGGGTGTTGCCCCCCCCCCATGTGCGATTTTTTGCCAAATTCGATCAGTTTTAGGCGTTATGCGGTATGCCGGACAAAAAAAAATCAAACGCAATGTATTCTTGGGTTCATTCCGGATCCAAAGAGTCAAAGTTTGATGAAAACTGTGGCACAATAGGCCGTGGTGGAATTTCAAAGTTTTAAAAACGCGCGATTTCCTCCCCCTTTCATTAAAAAATAAGTTATGAAAAAAAATCTGAAACTTGGGTTACGTCGTTGCGACCTATCAAAATGGGTTAAAATTTCACGAGCAGAACGAAATTATTGACGAAAATTGCATTTGAGCAATTTTAATCCATTTTGAGCCCCAAATTGGTTAAATTTTGGGGTATTTTCAAAGAATTGACATGTGACCTCTGACCTATGAAAGTGGGATAGAATTTTGCCAAGAATTTAAAAATACCATCCAATTTTTTTTGAGCAACTGTTGAGAATTTTGAGCCTCAAATTGATTCAATTTTTGATTGATTTCAAAAAATTGGCATGTGCCCTATGAAACTGCATGGGGTGGAATTTCGAGCCTCAAATTGAGTCAATTTTTGATTAATTTCAAAAAATTGTCATGTGACCTACGAAAAAGGGATAGAATTTCGCCAGAGATTTTAAAATGTAATCCATAACTTTTTTAAACAACTTTCAAGTTTGAGTTATTTTAAGCGCAAAATATTTTACTGGAATGCGAAAAAAATGAACAACCTAAACTAATGAAAAAGAAAATTAAAAATCAAAAACAGTTACATTCCGTTGAAAAAATGAGCAGGGTTCGTTTCATTCAGAAAAATATTCGAATTTGATTTTTGGTTTCTCTATGAAATTTTAATCCATACTGATGGGTCGTCTATCTAAAAATCTTCTAAATCAAAGACTCAAAATTCTCAAAAGTTGCTCAGAAAAAGTTTTGGATAGTATTTTTGGATTTCTGGCAAAATTCTGTCCCATTTTCATAGGTCACATGTCAATTTTTTGAAATCTATCAAAAATTGGCTCAATTTAAGGGTCAAAATTCTCAAAAGTTGCTCAAAAAAAATTTGGATGGTATTTTTGAATTTTTGGCAAAATTCTACCACATTTTCATAGGTCACATGTCAATTTTTCGAAATTAATCAAAAATTGACTCAATTTGAGGCTCAAAATTCTCAAAAGTTGCTCAAAAAAATTGGATGGTATTTTTGATTTCTTGGTAAAATTCTATCCCACTTTCATAGGTCACATGTCAATTCTTTGAAAGTATCCTAAAATTTACAAATTTTTTGTCCAAAATCAAATTTAAAAATTGGGAAAAAATGGGGATTTTCAGACCTCAGCTCGGCTCCCTTTTGTGCCAGGGCAAAAATCCAAAATACCGTTTTTGGGACTACGGGACCCATACCTACAACAAACCAACTGATTTTTTTGTCCAGCGAATATGCACGCTCAATGAACACTTTTTGCCTCTTGGACTGTAGACTAAGTGGATTTAAATTCAAAATCCAAAATCCGAATTTTGAGATTTTTGGATTTTAAATCCAGAAGGATTTAAATCCTGCCCAGCCCTGGTATGAGTGAGTGTTTTTGTAATCTTGCGTATGCGTATATTGTACACTTATGTAGAAAACGAAGGATTTGTTGAATTTCTAATTTCGTATTCGCGCGCGAAGAGGAAAAATGGTGTATAACGACTTTCTTCTCTTTGCACGCTGGCGAGAGAGAGACTTTATTGCAATTTAAGTTTTTCAAGTACCAGCTTTAAAGCTTAACTGTCACATTAGTATGGGTTATTTGCGAAAGCAATATAACGCTTTACCTTCCCCGCTGCTCGTTCGGCCCACCGCGCTTAGTATGGGATGCGATCGGTATTTGTGTTGACAGAGTACGCGTTATTCTTTTTCGCAACATCCCCCGCGGTTAGCACGTGCGACGAAGATATTACTTCGGTTCTTGTAAATACCCTCAGGTTTTTAACAAAATGAAGAGATTGCAATTGTAAAATTTCTTCGTACTTTGTACTTGGCGTCGAGCGAGAGACTGATACGGCGTAATTAATGTTTACCATTTTGTCGGCGTGACGCTGGCGTTTGTTTTGTTTGCACGCATATTCGAATGCAGCGAGCGCACGTGCTTCGCGAAGAATCAATCTCTTATTAAAAAATCGTTTCGAATGAAGTGAAAATTAGACTTCGCAGTTCGCAATCCCTTCTGGTCTATCTGAACTGCTACGCGATATACCGCCGTAATAAAGATAACTTATAACGATAAGACCCGCGTAAGTCTAACGTAAGTATACCGCCAACGCAAAGCTCAACTTCGCAAGCGATAAAGCTTCTCTTTTCTTTCTTATTTTTGACTTACGTGAAAATTTCGCGCTCGCGCCGGCGACTTTTTAAAACGTTCATCTCGCAAAATAAACTTGTTAAAAAGTTTCAAAATATTTATTCGATGATTAAAAACTAGCAAACAACTTTAGATAGTTTATTTTCATTATATCGTATACCCTAAACGTGACCAATCGCCTTTTTCAAGGATCAACTATACGCTAACTTGAAAATTGCAAAAGTATTTCAGTTCCATCTGACGTTTCCATTATTGCATTATGAACACTTCATAGTTTTTTCAAAGCTTTAGCTATTTACACAGAATATTCGCCTCGCAAACGCTATAGTACCTACTCGCTCCTCTCCTCGTTTTCCTCGTCTTCTCTGCCCCGCCTTGCTGCTATATCGTTATCGCGAGCGCTAGCTCTTCTCGGCGCTTTGCTCGCCGTACTTAATAATGGAAGAATTTTTCTTTACCGTAGTATACGGAGATAAAGGTATAGGTACTTATTCTCGTTAGTTCTTATTTTTTATTTATTTATTTTTCGTATGTACGATCGCGATATAGAAAAACGCAGTGAGGAGATGAGTAATTTCGTTTATGAATCTACGTACGTACTTGCAAACAATGTGTGGAGTGGAGAGGCAAAACCAAAAAAAACTAGATTTAATGAAAGAAGGGTGAATTTTATGATGAATTTTGGGACCATAACCAAGTTTTTGAGATCGGGACCCATGCGCGCTCCCCGCTCCTTCGAGGGGGATGGGATCGCAATTGTGAATTAGAAATGAAATATATTGATATCTATTGTTAGGTATTGATCCGTAGATTCCATTTTCATCATTGAAATCTGTGCTCCACTTCTACCTCCTGAGGGAGCACCAAACCCCTAAAATGTGGATTCTATGGGAGTGGAAATTCAAAATCGAAATTTTGTGAAAATATACCACGTAAAGTGTACAAATTATTGCTCGGGTCCATTTTTCGATTCCCATCTCCTCCTACCCCCTGTGAACCCTTAAAATTTGAAAAACACTCAAAATTGCTATTATAACGTCAAAACCACGAAAGTGAACTCAGAGGTACTTCTGGTTGGAAATATTTTTTCAAAGCAAAACAAGATGCGAAAACCTTGACGCTCCCATTCCCTCCCCCCGGCACGCTCACACACAGCTTTTAATTATGAGAAATTTCTACTGCTCAAAATTTTACCATAATTGAAATATTACATTTATTGTAGAATATTGATCAATATTACCCTGTGGGGGCACAGGTTGGTTGTCGCTAGAGGTAGTTCTCTAAGTAGTAACTCAGATCATCAGAAAGTGCCAGATCCACAATGACGGTTGAGAAGGGTGAAGGTAGCAACCAGGGGGATTCTATGTGTCCACGTCCATCTTGTGGGGTGGTAACATGTTACTGTTTGTGGACTCGGAATTGATAAACATGGTTAAATAGAATCCTCCAGTTGGTGAAGAGGTGGAGAGGTGCGGCAAGCCGAAGGTCAAGCCTCAACAAATACCGTAGACGACTAGGACTGCATATGAAGACCTCACGGGAAGAACGGGTTAATTGAGGATTTTTTCAAAAATGACTTTTTTGTGCCAATGTGTACAATAAACCATGTACTTTAATGTGGTTTATATGAAAAATGTCAAACTTTTCAAATTTTATCAATAAAAGCAAAAAAAAAATTTCAAGAAATTAAAAACACGGAAAGAACGGGTTAACTACTCTAAACAAAGAAAAAAATGTGCAAAAAGCTGATTTTTGTTTTTTAAATAGTTGATTTATTGTTGTGAACATGAAAAAAAAAATCATAATTCAACCAAAGATAACTCATAGGTGGAAAAAACTGATTAATTTCAGAGAAAAAATATGTTAATTTCAAGAAAACATGGAAAGAATGGGTTAACTGTGTCACTTTACAGAAAGAACGGGTTAATTGAGGAACTTACACGGAAAGAACGGATTAACTTCTCAGAATGTTGTTCAAACACATTGTGTGTTGAGTGACTTTGAAGCTTTTAAAAAACTTTTGAGCATTATTTGCCGATATAAAATGATTCTAATTGACATTTTGAAAGTAATAAAATCAAAACGAAACTTGAAAATCCATTTTTATTCAGTTCCACTTCAACATTATCTTTAAAACGTTCTCCTGCAAAATTTATAAAATTTCAGTTAACCCGTTCTTCCCGTGAGGTCTTCATATGAACTGCAGATCACCAACAACTCACTTGATCTAGCTCCAGAAAAGTAAAGCTTTAGAGTGAGAAGGTGAACACTGAACACCCTTACCTATAAACTGGCAAATCAGGCTAAAAGAGAAACCTCTAACAGAAAATCATGGCAGAAGGCAACAGGAAACTAACCCCATTAACCTTCCCTAGAATCGGTATCAGGTCAATTTCCTGCAGACAATTCCTTGCGAGAAATTCCGCACAAGGACAATTTCTCGCAGTTAAATTTTTTGCAGCGAAAATTGCTCGTGTATTCTGCCACTCCTTCTTGTTTGATTCGGCCCATGCTCTGTCATTATATCTTAGCCAAACTAAATACTTTTCAACGATTTATTTTTTGTGTATTGCTCCATTTCCCATCAAAAAATTCAAATTCCTTCTCCTTTCCAAATTAAAGACAAATATACTTCAATGTTCACGCTATGTAAGTACTATCTGTGATTTACTCGACGCTCGATTATCCGCTTTCGCGTTCAACTCAAAATTACAAATTTTGAACAATTGTGGTTTAATTGATCAAATAAGCGAGGTGTTGGAAAATTCCAAAATTTTCTGGAGGCTCCGAAATGTAAATCGATTCGGGAAATCAAAAATAGGGTATATTATAGCAATGCAGTATTTTTACTGTGCGCAATTCAACTTGGAGGTAGTATTGTAATATTGTCGCTGCACAAAATTTAACCGCGAGAAATTGTCCCGCAAGAAATTTAGTGACATCAATATTACAACGGCCCTGTCTCCATCAGGCTACTACTGATCCACCTCCACCAAGACAGCAGAATAGGGTGTGAAGAATACCCGGAGTTGAAACATGGCGGAATAACATCAACATCGCTACCTGGAATGTAAGATAGATGTAACAGGAAAACGAAATACATACCGCACAAAATTTGAGAGAATAGTATCTTCATGCTGTACTGGGGAAACTACAAGGGAAAACAACGAGAGGAAGAAGGCAGTCAGAGCTACAAACAACAAACTTACCAGCCAACTCACCTTGCAAGACCCTGACAGATACCATCAAATGCGCAAGGAGCCGGCAAATATAGGTGAAGATGTAGATGCATGCAATCTCCTGTCAATGAGACATAACTATGGCGAAGATGATTGATCAATATTATTGTTTGTAGTGTTGAAATCGTTACTTATCTCTACCCCTTTGAGGGGGCAGACCCTCAAAATATGAGTTTGATTAAAAAATTATATGCCAAGGCTGAATTTCGGTGAAATTACATTTTCTTCATAATTTAATGGAGGAGTTTACGGAAATTCCAAGTTTATCCCTAAAATTTTGTTCATCCATTCAAAATCAGCATTTCAACAAAGAAAACTTTCCTGAATATGATAAAAAAATGGAAAAAGAAAATCGGTTGGGTAGTTTTGAAAAAAAATTGGACAAAAACATGAAAAACTAATTTATCAAGAAGGAGCGTTTAAAAGAAAAAATCTTAATTTTCAAAAAAGTTGAACTTTTTGAAGCTGAAAACACATTTTTATCACTTTTTTCAAAGTTTACCATATTTTCTTGTACAGGGTGTTTACTCGATTCGGGCACACCAGCGAAAAAATTCTTTCTCTCTTGTTTCCATTCTCATTATTCAATTAATCTAATGACGTGAACTCAACTTTAATTAATGTTAAAAAATTGGTTACTCTCAGAAGTTATTTTTGAAATGAATTACAACTCATATTATTTTCATTTTAATTTTTACCATCATCATATTTTTTGCTATTGAGAGAATTTTTTCGCTGGTGTGCCCGAATCGAGTAAACACCCTGTATGGTGTGCAAATCATAAGTATATAGATTCAGAAAACATGAACACTTCATTTTTGGGCAGTCTCCGATTTTGCTGTACTGAATTAAATCAAAATTCAAATTTTTTCTATCTCGACCAAAAATTAAAAAATAAATGAATGCTCAGAGTTGTGTAGAATTGTGAGCCAAATTCACTCTCGCCACAGTTGTAATTTTTTAAGGAAGCAGATTTGTCGAACCCCGTTTGAAATCATTTATTTTCTGGAATTTCTCATTTTTATGGGTGATAGATTGACTGAAATTGAGGTAATTGTCGGTTTTGATATTTATCTGTGCTTGTGCATGACGAATTACTCTGTGCGTTCTTTGAAAAATCAATTTTTTCACCCCCAAAAACCTAACCCTCCCCTTGAATGCAGCTTTCCGTCGAAGTACCTATAGCTGTTTGCCTCTCCACTAGCAGTCCAGTGGTACATTGCCTTTTTCTTTTTTTGGACATGAACGGCAAATTATGATAATATAGGCTTGAAATTTGGTATGGTGAACAAAGACACCATAAAAAATTTAAAGCCTGGGCTCATCGCCGAATCCTTTACTTAGAAGAGTGAGGGGATGATTCAGAAAGGGGTTCAGCCACCATTCCTTGAAATTGGGCTATCGGTCCTTTTTTGGTGTCATTTCAATATTATTGAAACCCGCTGAGTTCGAGTTCAAAAATGGCATTGTTTCCTCAAATTTGAGATTTCTCAACTTGAGTTTTCTGATTTTTCCTCACAATTGCCAAAAAATTACATTTTTTCAACTTTGCACAACCTACCGACCTTTCTACAAAATTCTAATTCTTGACCTTTATCTAGGTTACGACAAATTACGGTAATTTAACGAAGAATTACGACAAATTACGGTAATTTACCTAACAATTACAACAAATTACAGTAATTTACTTTAAAATTACAACAAATTACCTACGTTGATTTATTGAAAATTTTCGTAAATTACAGTAATTTTTTGGAAAATACCGAAAGTTATAATAATTGATTGGAAATCACGATGAATTACAACAATCGATCAAGAATTTAGGTTTCGTGAATTACGCTGATTACCAAATACAGTCAAATTACTACGTTTTTCAAAATCGATTCAATTTTCAACCAATTTCCAATTTGAGAGTACAAAAATTTCCAAAACCTATCGAATTATTGATTTTTTTTGCTAAAAATTTGACTGACGAATAATTTTTATGATTTTTATGTAACCTTCATGACCAACAAATTGAAGGAAATGAACAAATATTTTTTTAGTATTTTCCAATTCGTGGATGATTTGAGACAGCTGAAAAAAAATGTATAACTTCGCAAGAGACTCCAGAGTGGGTAGAAAATCAATGCAATTGTTCCTCGTAGTAAAAATGATCAAAATTTTCACACATTTTCATTTCCATAGCAAAGGCATTCAAGGGATAGGCATTCGGGGAAATGAATCAGACCTTACCAAAAGAATTTCCCTCTCATTACCTGCAATTGAAACAGAGAATGCAAGGTTATTAAAAGGAGAAATGGTTTTAAGCTCTCAAAGTTGAGTACTTTTACTGGAAATGGACAATGTGAAAAAAATTGAACCAGCTTCCCCACGCTCCTTAAGGGTTCGGGAAGGAATTGAGAGTGGTTTTCTTATTAAGAAAAATAATTTTAGCAAAATTGGAACGTGTGTGAAAATTTAATTGGTTTTTGTGGATTTTATGGATATCAGTCCATCAGTATCGTATCTTATCGGTTAATATTTACCTACTCGAGTACACTATTATTTTAACATTTTACCAGTTAGACATCTCATTTCCTAATTTTCACCGTTGTTTGTTCTTGTTAAGAGACTCAGGGATTACTGGCCTTTGAATTACACTCGACTTTCAATCAATCGCGATCTGTAGATACATTGTATTTTTCTCGGTGGTCTCAAATGTGTAAGTGGATATGCGTAGAATTAATGGCAAATCGTTAACGATGAGGAAAAATCAAAAAGTGTTCGCGCCCTCTCCCTCGCCCGCTCAACAAGCGGCGTATTTGTTGTACGATTAATACGATTAGAGTTTACACTAAGATACGATTGTGTGTTTAGCGTTATACTACATATAACATATGGGCCACGTAACTATTACCTAAAGGTGTGTAGTGGAGATTTTATTAGTACCACGTGCGAAAGAGACGAATTCCGTATGCGTTAAACCGATTTATAACAATTAGAGATGAAACGCGCAGCGGGTGATAAATGTCATTACAAACTGCATCTCACCCGTCTACGGGTACATATATAGGCCTATTACACTGATAAAGGAACAGGGTTGCAGTATAGAACGTTATAGCGGAAAAGGTTACATCACGCGGTGACAAATAGCCAAAGAAATCGGCTTAAAATTGGCAGATTTTTCGATGCTTTTTATACTCGCGCATGACACGAGTTTCCTGCTGCGTTACATTATGATACATTGTCATCTCGCCTATTCTACTATGTGTATGTATCATATCCATACACCAGATCAGCGTAGTTTTATGGGCATTGGCATTGGAAGGAATTGATACCCGTCAAGCCTTTTCTTCCGCAAATACCTACAGCGCATCGTGTCATGTATGTAGAAAAGTTCGGGTGGTGTAAAATCGTTTTTTGCCTAAATTAAGTATACTCTTCTTTCATTTAAATATTCAGAGCGAAAATCTCATTTCATGAGCTTTTGAAGAATTTTCAAAGTACTAAGTAGCGAAAAATATTGATTTTTAGCCAATTTTGACTAAAAAGCAGTGCAATTATCAAAAAACAAAAAAAAGGAAAATGTTATTCCTAGCTCAGAAAAATATGAAAATGTTCACCCAACAAGGTCATCAATTTTTTTCAGACAACAATTTTCAACCCCCTCCCCCCATCTGAGTTACAAGGCCATATATGCTCGGAATTTAATATTTTCTATTTCCGAAGGGGGTGGTCCAAAAATTTTGAAAATTTTACAGATTATAGGTACTTGGTAGATGTATGTACTATATATCTGAGAATTTTTCAAAAAAAATTCCTGAATTTTTCAAGGTTTTCGTGATTTAAAAATTTCAAAAATTCACCAAAAAAAGGGAGAAGGGAGCCACAAAATTTTGTACGCGATTTTCGAGGGTTGAACGGGAACTCATTCCGGTTGTGGAAATCAAAACCTTGAATCTCCACGGATAAATGGAGAAAAAGATAATTTTTCCACATTAAAATAAAACATTTCAATTTAATCATGTTGAAAAATTATGGTTTCCCGTTCAACCCTCGAATTAGCCCGTACGCGAACAGTTCCTCGCCACGAGGGCCAGCCGGAAAATGCGAGTGCCCGCTCGGAGGTAGAAAAATCAAATTCAACCGCATCGCGCCCATGATTAGCCCGACAATGGAAAATGTTTATTTGAGTGTCTTTCGAGATAATCTACTTACCCAAAATTGTTATTTTGTTGGAAATATCGATCTTGAAACTCCTGATATGTACTAGAAAGGTGGAAAAACATCAGAAAAACGTGTTTTTTTATGATTTCATTTTTTTGACCATGTTTCACCCATTTTTGGGCCTCCTACGGGTGTGACAAAATTTTGGAGCGGAAAAAATTTCCCCCCGCTCTCCTAAAAGGTGTCCTTTGATATAAAAAAATTCTGGTGAAAAAATAGACCTCTACTCCCTCAGTTGAAATTATGGCCAGTTTACTGCATTATTTTCAAAAAAATATTATTTCAACAGAAACCTGTAAGGTTGATGGAAAAAGATTTATAATTTTTTCATCAATTTTGGTGAGCTCTTTCAAGTTTTTACGACTAACTGAGGTTTATAAACGTGAAAAAACGCCATATAAGCGAGAAACCACAACTTACCCTAGAAAATTTTCTGAAAAATTATTTTTTGGTACCTAGATTCATTTTTAGTTTTGCCTTTGTTTTTTATTTGGAAGAGAGACCGAAATTTACAAAAAACCCTTACAGAAATGTTGTTATTTTGGCTGATTTTTCAAATCTTGAGCATTTCATACGGAAAGAAATGGCCAAATGAAGAAACTAACGTCGGATTCGTGTTCAGCAGGTCAAAATACCCCGACAAACACCCTTTTCGCGATCATTTTACTTTAAATGTCAAAATTTACTTTTTTCATTGATTTTTCATGACAATAAAATTAAATTTCGAGATTTAAAGTAAAATAATCGCGAAAAGGGTGTTTATCGGGGTATTTTGACCTGCTGAACACGAATGCGGCATTGGTTTCTTCATTTGATCATTTCTTTTCGTATAAAATGCTCAAAATTTGAAAAAATCTGCCGAAATAACAACATTTTTTACGGTTTTTTGCAATTTTCGGCCCTTGCGCCACCTCAATCGCCAAAACTGAATACGTGACGTGAATCTACGTCAAAAAACACATATTTACAATGTTTTAAAAAATTAGTCGAACTTCGCTGTTAAGGTTTTTTTTACAGTTGAAAATTCCAAATGGCCAAAACCTCATGAAGGAGTGCACCAAAATTGATGAAAAAATTATCGTAAATAGACCTCTACGAGATGTAACTTTGTGCCAAAGAACAGAAAATTTCATTCACTTCCGTTGGAATTAAAAATTCTTGAAAATGATGCAATAAAATGGCCATAGCTCCGAAAGGGAGGGGGTTGGGGGGCCAAAATTTTTTCCAGAATTTTTTTTCATCAAGGTACACAATCTGGGAGCATTAGATCAAAAATCGGGGCTGGGGCCAAAACCACCCCTTATCCGGCTATACCCTTTAGGATTTTTTTAAAAAACTTTTCAGACATACATTTACCAAGTAAGTACCTATAATCAGTAAAAATTTCAAAATTTTTGAACCACCTCCTTCGGAGATAGAAAATATTAAATCCCGAGCATATATGGCCCCATAACTTGGATGGGGAAGGAGGCAGGGGGTTGATAATTGTTTGTAGTTGTTTAACACCAATACCAACATTTTGGGTGATTTTTGTCCCGATCGGTTCAAGGGCCGATTTCACCATCTTAATACCAGGAAATAACCAGGGAATAGGAGTCCGCCAAAAAGTTGACTCCTGACTCTTGCTTGACTCCGGAGTCAATCTGTGACCAAGACTCCTGACTCTGGCTTGACTCCAGGATCAACCCGAAGTCGGAGTCAATTTGGAGTCAATTTGACTCCGATTTTGGAATAGAGAATAGAAATCAGCTAAAAAGTTGACGCATCTCCCGGAGTCAAGGGGGAATGTTGACTCCTGACTCCACCTCAACTCCGGAGTCCGTTTCAGACCTTGACTCTTGACAACAGCTTGACTCCGGAGTCAACTCCTATTCCCTTGGAAATTCTCTTTGTTAAATGTTGGAATGTTCACTTTTGTCCAGAGTGTTTATTTTTTGATAGTGTAAGTAAATGAAATGTTCGATTTTTTTGGGGGGGGAGGGAGAGGGATAATCTTACAAAAATTGGTAAGACAGTATTTCAGTTAACAGTACTGCTGCCAATTTGTTTACTGGCAAGAAAAACAAAAAAAAAACAAAAATTAGCTAGAAGTTTGCTTTTGGGGCAAGAAATCTAAAAAATAGCAAGAATTTTGATAATTCCACTATGAAAAACAAGAATTTTAGACATTTTGCTCTTTCTTGAATTTTTTAATCATAGGATACAAAGAATGTTTTTTTGGACTAATTTGAAGCAAGAAAAATTGTATAATAAAAATTGAAAAATATTCAAATTCGCGATATCCAATTTTTCAACCGTCTTTTAAAGGACAGAAAACGATACCCCTTTCGAGATTAATGTTCAAGAAGATGTAGGAACCTGAATCGCACCTTTTAGGAATGACCTAGTTTCCCAGCAGGTGATTGACCTCATTTTTTCAAAAATGATCCCACTTTGAGGTCTCCTAGTTTCATCCCATGTAGCCTGGGGAGCTCAACATTTTTTAGAGAGATCCTTCACTCAGAGTAAACTACGTATCTCACCCATTTTCGTCGAAATTCGAGATATGTGTTTCCTTTTGATTCACCCTAAAAAATATATAGGTAGTTTTTTTTAAACGAAATTGAAAAATTTTCACCATAACGTTCAAAAATGATCGACCCTGAATCAAAAAAAATGAATTCAAGGGAAGGCGATTAAAATAAAAATAAAAAAAAATAACGAAAATGTTAAATTTTTTACTGTGAAAACAACACTTTTTGACATTTTGTCCTTGAATTTTTTTATCGAAGGATGAAAAAGGAGGCTCCTTTTTTGGTAAATTTGAAACAAAAAAATCTAGAAAATAGCAAGAATTTTCATTTTTCAAATTCAGTGAACTCCTCGTATTAAAAATGTGGGGGATTGCTTGAAAAAGTTTTCTGCACGGTATTAAAAAAGTATAGTAGTAATCGCTTATAAAATTCCTGTAAGCACCTTGTTTTATGTATTATCTGTATCATCGTTCATCGATGAGCTGTTGGAGGAACTACGAACTGTACAATCATCAGACGTCGAATAAATTCAACAATCGACGAACACGCGCGATATACTTATTCCATATTTTTTTACTTACATCCTTATTCAGATTGGTTGATTTATTTTATCTGGCTGAGACAACCAATGAAACTGTGGCACGTTTATTTTATTTTTTTCATGCTGCAAGTGTATGGTACATATCTAACGACCGTGTACTGTACTTCATACAAGCGATCAGTTATCCTCGTGCCAGATTCGTCAATGAGAATTTATACATATGACACGGTATAGTAGATATATGTATGTGCACAACTTTGGCGCAAATTTTCTGTCAGTCATTCGCAGTTGTCATTGCAGTCCTCGCGACCATGTCAAAATTTTCAAAGTGTAAGCACCTACGATCTGTCTAGTTCCTAACTTCCTATACCCATCCATACTTATGTGCAAGGTAAAAAATATGTACGTGCTACGTACGTATTCCTAGAGGGAAATTTCCTCAATACTCGAATCAATCTGAATCGAATTTCACGATCTCGCAGAATACGTCGATTGACAAAATTTTTAGTTTTGGAATATCAATACATGTGCGCACGAGTTTCATCCAAATCGCGTAGATAACTGCCGCGTGCTGCGTGGTGTATTTGACGTCATTATTCTTATACGATAAATATTGGTGTTTGCGGAAAACGTCGCCGCGTCGGTAGCGGTGTAGGTATGAGTAGGTATGTGAAAACGATTGACGTAGACTGCGAATGATTTTCAAACAGATGATTGTTTCATATAAGTAAACATACGAGTAATTCTTTGGGGAAAAATCATTTTTCAGCCGCATACCGAATGTCGTGAGAAAAATGACGTTCATCTAAGTTGTACCTACGCACGTTACGTAATACGTACCTAGACTCGTCTTCTTAAATACATAATATGCATTACAGAATGAAATGAAGGAATGTAAAGTTGTGGGCTACTTTGAAATTCTACTTTCGCATCTCAATTTGTAACAGAACGATGTTGGATTATTCTCTTCACTCATACTCTCTCATTTATAAATCAGTGAAAAAATTTCACTGAAAGCGAAAAATGAAAAAATTGCTGGAAAATCTGTGAAAATTCACTGGAACGTCTGTAAAATTTCTGAAATTTACGGGAAAATCAGTGAAATTCTTTGAAAAATCAGTGAAATTCTTTGAAAAATCAGTGAAATTTTTTGAAAAATCAGCAAAGATTCAGTGAAAAACCAAGAATTTTGCTGATTTTCCCTGGGCTACAATTCTGACTATTTATCAGTGACTTTTCACTGATTCAGAATGAGAGAGTGATATACTTATTTCGTAGATACAGATACTAAAATATTGTTACAGTTTTACTTATGAACTGTAATTTTTTGCGGATGGTAGGAAGGGGGCCTTGCAGAGAAAATCCGGGCCGGGGGGTGAAGAGAAAAAAGGTCTCCAACAATGGGGGGGAGTGTCAAAAATCCAAACTTTTTTATTTTTGAGTTCCAATACTGCGCAAAAGAAGAAGGAAGCTGTGGATGACAAAAAATTTAAGTCGATTAACGCAAGAACCATCATTTTTTAAAGAATTGTCAAAAAATCAGTAAGTAGGTAGGTAAGCAGGTATTTTTGAAAATAATTTCTTTTTAAATTACAAGAAAATTCAAAATTGATTAAATCAATTTCAGAGATTATTCAGTGACTCAAACTGAGCAGACCAAAAAGTACCTAAAATCAATATTTTATAGCTTTTTTACTTGCTTTTATTACACTTCACTTCATCTATGAAGAAAAATTGAGAACCGTTATAAAATGTAGATTTTCTCGCAAAATTATGCTTTTTGATTTACACAGTAGTTGAATAATCTTTGAAACTGATTTCAATAATTTTTAAATTTTTTGAAAAAATGAATTTTTGCCAATTTTTAAAGAATTGAAGACTCTTGCGCGATCGGAACATAAATTAATCGATTTTGAATTTTTCAAATATAATTTTCTACTCGTCCTAGCCCTCGTCTTTTGCGCAGTATTGGAACTTTATCATAAATTTTGGTTTTTCGGCCCATCCTATTACACAACTAAAATATAAAACGATTCAAACCAAAGTACCAAACCTACGAGTGTACTTGCTAACCAAAATTTTTGTTTGAGAGGGCCTCACGCTCGCGGTAAAGACAGCATGTTTTTTAGTCCTGGGGGCCCTCGCGGGTCCCTACGCTACGGACCCCCAAAAAACTCGGGCCCGGGGGAAATACCTCTTTCCCCCTCTCTGCACAGACCTGGGTAGAAATACTCGAGTATAAAAAGTTCGTCTGTGGGAAAAAAGACAGGTTTGAGCCCAATATAGGATTTTTCAGCCCTTTCTTTCATTATATGCACCATTTTGCCAATTGCAACACATTTTCTTTATTTTCATCATTTGAAAGACCTGATAGACGCCTTGAAAACAAAAAAAAATAATGTATCAAAATTTCAAAACTTGAAATATTGCAAATGATTTGAAAAATGATGAAATTGTAAAAAAATTGATTCACGAATTTGAATAAAAAATGTTGAAAAATTATAGAAAATAATATCAAAGGACAGTCAATTGGGCCATTCTTTTGACAAAATCTCTCGGAATAAAAAATTTTCAATCTTAAACTTTCATAATTTTTAATCGACTTAGATGTTCTCCCCTAGATGATGTAACTTGATGTAAAAAAATTCTGGAAAAACTTTTTGACCCCCCCCCCCCTTCTTGCCCTTCCCCCCCCAGAATTATGGTCATTTTATTGCATTATTTTCAAAAAAGTTTAGTTTCTAGAGAACTAAAGGAAATTTTCTGTTCTTTGGCACAAAGTTACATCTCATGGAGGTGTCTTTGGGAGAGAGGATTAGGAGCCAGATTATCATTTTACCCGGTTATTTTTCTTTTCAGGGGTTACGCTTCAAAATCATGGGCATGTTTCAAAAAAAAAATTAAATATTCTTATCTTCAAAATTCTTAAGCTAATAAAATATAGTTTTTTGTTACTGTTTAACCTTTTAACAGATTTTCATGAAACAAAAAAATTTAAGCTCAGTTTCAACGAAGTCATCACTCGTCCAAGTTCCATTTTTCAAAATTCAAAGCTGTTTACCTTAAATTGAAAAGATTTTTCCGAAATTCAACAATTCTTCATACTCTACTTTGAAAATCGCTTTAAAAATTAAAATTTCCCCATTATTTCTTGACATTTCAACAAAAAGGCATCAATTTACATTTTACAAATTGCAAAATTGCATACTTACCTATCTCATTGAAATGAAAAAAATTTAGACTTTTAAATAATAAGTAATAAAAATATTAAAAAATCAAGAAAAAATTTAAATTGAAACACTGAAAAAATAGGAAAAAATTGCAAATTGCAAAAAAAAGTTAGGTATAAAAAAATTAGAGAATATCTTGAAATACCAAGATGTCCAAGAAACTTTTCGGACCAAAATGCAGAACTTTTGTAGGAATTTTTCTCAATTTTTGCGAAATCTTGGGCGAGACATTTCCATCCACTCACCTCCCTCCCTGGCCAAAAAATTCATTCTTGAAAAAATTGAAATGGTCTTGACGTTTTGCAGATTCATATCAGCTAGAATTTTTTAAATAAAGAAAAAATTATCAACATACTCTTAATAAAATTAACGAATAATTGATGAATTAAAAAATCAAAGTTCTGTAATTCATTCTGAAAAGCGTGGAAAAGTCGGGGAATTTTGGAATTTTCCCCGGAATTTCTTACAGATCTAAAAGAACATTGTCGTAAAGATGGGGGCACCTCCCCCTCCCGAAACCCTTCAAAAATGAATTTTTCATTCGAAAAGTAATTGTAATCGTAAAACCATATTTTTTCGAAAGCAATAACGTATATTTTACAAAAAAAAATTGCCCTCGCTTCGCTCGGGCTGATTTTGCTACTTTATGTCTTTTTTGAAAATCGAGACTTCATCAAAAATCAATATCACCTCAATTCATCTACTTTTGAAAGATTTTCTCAACAATTTTTCGAATTCAACGTGAGTAACTTGACATGTCAGTTTTTCACGACCCCCTCTGTTTTGCTTTTCTTTGTTATGTAATGAAAACTGATAATTGTACGTTGTAAAATGTACCTGTGGCGTCGGAAAATGTGGTTCAAGGAACACATTGTACCCACAAAATCGGCAACCAGGTTACAAAATATCAAATTTACCCCCCTCCCCCCTAAATTACATCAGATAGGGATTTTCAAAGCTTTAAAACACGAAAAAATGGCTTTTTTGGGCATTAAAAATCATGTTTTTTCAAAGCTTTGCTCGAGCATGATCAAAATCACAATTCTATCGTCTATTTAAGACGACTCCTATCCCTGTACAACAACCCTGAAGTCTCCATACTCAATTTTTACCCTCCCAAAAAAAGCTTCCAACGCACAGTGGTCCAGGAGACCCCTCAAAATGCGCGAAATTCATTATCCTAAAAAAAGAGCAATAAAAGTTGGTAAAAAATAGTGTACATATAGTTTTTTTGGTCGTAGATTACGAATCTGACAAAAAAATTGATTCGGACGCAGACGGACGCAAAAACTAATTGGAAAATCGTGTTCAGGGCACTTGAAACTACCACTTCACCTATAACATTTTTCGTGCTGAGGCATGGCACTTATACTTTTGGCCTAATTTATATTACTAAAATCGCAAAAATACCTTAGATTTCGATTTACTACACGATATTTTAGTTCAACTCCAATTTCTGCACCCCCACCCCTTCCCTCTTACTTTCACAAAAAATTTTTGTAGGATTCGTAACCTACGACCTCGAAACCCTAGATTTCGATATGCTACGCAATATTAGGGTGAATTTTAATTTGAGCACCCCCCCGCCCCTTCCCCATGACCTCTAAAAAATTTTTTATTGCCATATTCTTAATCTACGACCTCGAAAACCTAGATTTCGATGTATTACACGATATTTTAGGTGAATTTCGATTTCAGCACCTCCCCTACCCCCTCCCCATTACCCCGAATCAATTTTTTTTGTCAGATTCGTAATCTACAACCAAAAAAACTATATGTACACTATTTTTTACCCACTTTTATTGTTCTTTTTTTAGGATAATGAATTTCGCGCGTTTTGAGGGGTCTCCTGGACCACTGTGCGACGTCACTGTATTTCTGACACCCCCCCCCCCTCCCCTGTCCAGAAAGGATGCTCAGTTACGCTACTGTAAAAGAACGATAAATTGTCTAGAAACGTATTTCTTTGCTTATTTTATTTCATTTTTTCAAAAAATTTCATCCTTACTCGCTTGTTACGATTTTACTTACCTATGGACTATAATTTTTCGCAGATGGAGTTCCCGTATGGAAAAAAAGAAAGGATCAATTATTCAGAACTGCGAGAAAGATCATCGACTCGAGAGAAGAAAAACACTTACCTACGCGCGAAAAAATAACGCGTCATCTGAACGAATTACTGGCGTATGAAAAATAAAAATAAGAAAATTAGGTGAGTAGGCGTTTTAACGTCAATACCATTATTATCAATACAAGTACGTTGGTATAAGGAATCGAAGTGAAAAAGGCTATAATGGGCTGGTTTCGTACGCCCCTACAACGCCCCGGTATTTATTACAAGTATAAATATTAACGATAGTAATTGATATCTATACTGATACTTCCTGTTAAAAGCGGAGAAATATTTGACTAATATCGATATAACAGGTCGATTGTTGTAGGCCCATTTTGCACGCGGTTTATCATCCCCTAATTGATAACAATAGATGAATTTCACGGCATATTGTACGAGCGTTTTTTCCGCCGGTTCGGATTCAGATCTGATCGGAGGCTGCGGTATTGTAGTAGTCTGAATGAGGGTGATGGTGTAGTGGCGTTCTGGCGTATCTTTGTGGACACGCAAGTTTTGACTTATTGTTCGAGCCATTGTGTCTGGTAACTGAATAGCCGCCGTCGAATTAACGTTTGGCATAGGATTTCGTTAAAAGGAAAGGCCCCGCGACCCGATGCCGGGTATTCAGCTTCGGTGAAATTTTTCATCTTACATTTGAATATTACCAGCGCGAAAGAGTCTTGATCTGTACGAATTTGATAATTGATGCAGCTTCGCGCCGCGCCCCCACCACCACCCCCCCCTGCCATGGGTTGTTGGTACTACGTGTACGTATACGTAACGTACATTTGAGTAAACATAATTAATAGCTCGCGTATTGATGATGGTAGAGTACCCTAAATCTTAAAATTATGTCTCTGGAGAATTACACGCGGCTTTTCGTCCATGTAAACAAACCACCCTTGCGAGTTTTTTTTAAATCATCGCCAATTTCATTTACTTATACTTACTTATTACGTAGTCCCCGTATTTATTTTATCGTAAAAGCGTACGATACTCGTAGCATCTTGGATGAACGTTGCTTTGTGGTACGAACGCTATAAATTATGATGAATTAATAGTAAAAAAAATTAAAATAAGTTCGATTTTTAAGATTGGATATACCAAGCCTTGAAGCAAAAAAACTCGACTCATTGTTCAATTTTTGGTACAAGATTTATTTACATGCGTGATTCAGAAACTGAACTTTTTTCATTTCAAGGAAAAGTAAATGAAGTTCAGAATTGACAAAAAGCTCGAAAAAAGGAAAAAAGGTGAAAAATTGTCAGAGAAAATCGTTCAAGTTTTAGGTGATTATCTAAATATTCATTTTTTTTTTTGAAATTCTCCAATTCCTGGCAAACTGTAAAATTTTTGGAAAATCATTCAAGTTTTGAAAAATTTATTGTAAACAATTTTTAAAAATCGTTACAAAAATATTTGTTATTGGTACCTGAAAAAATTTGAATAGTATTTTAGAAACGATAACACATGCTGGATCATTCCATGTCAACTCGAGTACTCTCTCAATTATAAATCAGTGAAAATTATCGAAAATCACTGAGAAACAATCAGAATTGCAGCACAGAAGAAAATCAGTGAAATTTTTTTCCTGGAAACAAATCAGTGAGAAAAATTACTGGAAAATCAGTGAAATAATTTATGAAATTTGCTGAAAAATCAATGAATTTTGCTGATTTTTCCTGTGCTGCAATTCTGACTATTTATCAGTGACTTTTCACTGATTCAGAATGAGAGAGTAGGTTTTGAAATTAGGTTTGCTGATTTTGCTCAAAATTTATATACGGGTTCCCCTCGATGATATAATGAAGGAATCATCGACATTTCGATCCTAATGCTTCAGAAGGTTGGACAGGGTGTCCATTCTCTGAAAAACCGGGAAAAGTCAGGGAATTTTGGATTTTTTCTGAAATTTTTGGAAAATCCAAAAAATTGATAAATCATTTAGAAAAGTGTTTCTTTGCCTATTTTATTATAAATTTTTCAAAAAATTTGCCCCGAGCGAAGCAAGGGCCAAATTATTATATCTTTTATCTGATTTCTTTTATTTTTCATTTATTCAAAATACATGTCTTGTCCATTAAATTATGAATTATTCAAAAAAAATTCCTCGCTACGCTCGGGGTAATTTACACTCTGTCTTTCTACAGAATTTATCTAAAATCTAAAGTTTTTTGGAAACTTACTTCTTAATGAGCTATGATGAGAAAAGAATGCCATGATGCCCTTGACCACAATGTTGAAAAGAAGGGGGAGAGAATGGAACAGAATTCGAAATTAGTGACCATGTTTTGGAAAACATGTATGTGGAAAAGTGGTGAATTTTCATTTTTTGAAAATCTTTTTTCGTAAAAATTTTCGCCCTCGCTTCGCTCGGGCTCAGTACGTTTGTATGTTTCCATCAAATGATTTATATTTCACCTCCTCATTGATTTTTTTATTTATTGGTACAAACTAAAAAATTGCGAGAGATTGCGTAAATTTATAAATTTGAGGCATGTGTTTTTCATTTTTTTTGAGGGTGAGGGGGGATAAAATATGCTGAAATTTTTGAACTTTCAGCCTGGGAAAATCTGAATTTTCATTCGCTTGATTTGGTAGACACCTGGCATAATTTATTTCATTTTTCAAAACCTTATTTTAGGTTGGAATACTTTGTTTTTTCTTTTTATTTGAAATTTTTTCTGTGGGTAATTATCAAATTTTCAAATTTTTGTGGCGAGGGGGATTGGGTGGGCTCAAAAAATTTCAGAATTGAACTTGAACCATTTTTTTGACCCGAAGAGGAGCATCTAAAGATCTCGTAAAAAGTATCTAATAGTGATTTTGAGAAAAAATTGTTAGACCCCTCCCCCTCATGAATTTTATATCATTCTTACGATGAAAATTTTCGGGATGTAAGTACATCACATGAAAATTCCCCCCCCCCCCGTTTACGAATATCATATTCAAAAGAAATGGAAAAATTCAAAAAATTAGTCTGGAAAACCTGGAAAAGTCAGGGAAAATTATTTCTGAATTATAGTGGACACCCTGTTGGAGGTGGGCTTCGTAATTTTCGTACAGTTGGGATTTTTTGCGAAACGCTTCAACTTTGAAAGCTCATAACTCGAGATTAGTTTGGTCCAAGATGAATCTGTTAGCACGGTTTTGTAGAGAATTGAAAGGAGATTCAAAATTGTGAACCGGGCAGGGACAGGGACAGGGTACCTAAAGTCGGAAAACTGAATTTTGAGCCAAAAACAAAAAAAGGGCAATTACTTCAAATAACCTATTAGAACACGTCTAAATGACGTTCAAATCGACTGCAGAAAAGGTACCTAAAGTCGAAACTCGAAACGTTGAAAAAATCGACGTGCACTGCAAAATGCGGTCGATGAAATTTATCATTTTTTTGGAGACTCGTCAGTCTAAAAATAAAAAACTTGAAAAATCTTGAAATCGGTTTCCTTCCGTCGAAAATAAGCTATACTTTTTGTATGTAATTTACTTCATACCTTACATAAAACCCAGATTTCTTTTTGTAGTCCAGTTTATTTCAAAATTCTTCTCCTAACAAGGGAAGTATCCCAACTCAAAGTGAAATTTTGAGCCCAAACAAAAAAAAATTGAAGGTACATCATAACAGGACACCGTATCCAAAATATCAAATGCTGAAGTTTATTTCTCGATTTTTGGCGAATGAAATTTCAAAATTACCTCCAGCGCTCTGCAAAATGTGAAAATTTAATCTAATCAACGAAAAAAACTGTAATTTGGTATATACCCTATTTTCGACCTCCCGAATCGATTGGAAGCAGTTTCGAGACGTTTCGGAGCCACCGGAAAATTTTGGAATTTTCCAACGCTGGAGAAAAGCCCATAAAAATGACCCATATGCACTTCAGCACCTATAATCGCGGATTATCCATATTGGTGATCTATTTGTTCGATTAAAACACAATTTCGCAAAATTCGTAACTTTGAGTTCAAATTCGCATTTTTGAGCAAGAAATTTTCCTGGAAAAAATTTAAAAAATTTCTGATTGCTCTGAAACGTCTCGAAACCGCTTCCATTCGATTCGAGAGGTCGAAAATAGGGTATATACAAAATTACAGCTTTTTTCGTTGATTAGATCAAATTTTCGTATTTCGCAGTGCGAAGGTAATTTTGAAATTTCAAAAATTCACCAAAAATCGAGAAATAAGCTTCAGCATCTGAAATTTTGGATACGGGGTCCTGTTATGATGTACCTTCAATATTTTTTTTGAGGGGGGGAGGGTCAACATTTTACTTTGAGTTGGGATACCTCCCTTCTAAGGTAATTTTCAACGTCAGAAACGAATTTCTCGTGAAATTTTAGTTCAAAAATCTTATTTTGGCAGCTTTTTTGATGATTGATAATTAAAAACAGGAAAAAAAACTTTCAACGCGATTTTCTCAGAATTTTTTTTTAGAATTTATGAATTTCTCAACTTCAAATGCCTCCATCTTGGCGGAAAATCTACCTTGGATGCTCATCAAGGTCTCAATATGTTCCTTATTGTCTCCTTTTTTATTTTAGCTAAAAAAAAACTCATTTTTGAAAATCCTGACTTTAGGTACCTATATCCAGGCTCACAAACAGATTGATCAAGTTGAGGTTTGAAATATCAAAACCATGTATTCTACTCATCAATTGGAGTCAAAAATGTTATATACATGATGTGGTTTAATTGCTTACCGAGTTATTCGCTTTTTAAGGGGCCCAAATTTCGCCTAAAATTGGCTATTTTTGCGCTTGCAGTGAAAATTAATGGGGGAGTACCTAAATGGTGAAAAAGGTGAAAGGAGGTCCATAGAAAAGTATGCCATTTTTTTTTGTTCATAAGAAAATGTTTTGTGCAATACCTTTCTTTTTTCTAATTTTTCCGAAAAAAAATTTACGTGACAATTTTTTTATAATACTTAATGAGGAATTTAGGAATTATGAGAAATAAGTAAATTCGATTTTTACTGTAATTTTGTAGGATGGTCGAAATTTGATAAATTGATAACTCAGCATCCAATGAACTAAAAAAACAGAAATTTGGGTCAATAGGTGTTAAATAAGTAGTACCTACTATCTCGGAAAACGAATAAAATTAAAAAAAATAAATTTCTGTCTATGTTCCACCATTTTTTTGGCATAGAAACCCATTTTTTACTTCAAAACATTTTCTTATGAACAAAAAAAAAATTGGCATACTTTTCTATGGACCTCCTTTCACCTTTTTCACCATTTAGGTACTCCCCCATTAATTTTCACTTCTAGCGCAAAAATAGCCAATTTTAGGCGAAATTTGGGCCCCTTAAAAAGCGAATAACTCGGTAAGCAATTAAAGCACATCATGTATATATAACATTTTTGACTCCAATTGATGAGTAGAATACATGGTTTTGATATTTCAAACCTCAACTTGATCAATCTGTTTGTGAACCTGGATATAGAAACCACCATTAGGTGTCAAGAAATGGTTTTCACGTTGAGGTTGCTCCTGGATTCTATCCCTTCTGAAGGGCCCAAAATCAGTTTCAATTTAAAAACCAATTTTTGACACCTAAGGGTGGTTTCTATATCCAGGCTCACGTCATGTTTTAAAAGCTTTTGCTCCGAAGTAAAACTTGTATAATTTTTAGACACAATTTCCAAAATACCAAATTGAGTTGTTTTAGGGCATTTTTTTAATTGGTGGCTTTTTATGAAAATGACATACTTTTATCTTTTATCAATATTGTCTTTTTAGAAATTTGACATTCTGCTTGAACTAGGGTTGATGCCATACAGGAATACCTTCATTTTAGGCACCTAGATCTAGTACTTAGGCAGCATAATTTTAAATCGTCGAGAATTGACGAACAACCTGTGCTTAGACGAGTATTATAGTTGAAAATATCAATGAACCGGCGACGATGTCCTCCAGTATAGGTCTATACTCTATACTCTATAGCGTCTAGGTACTAACAAAAAATACGTATGGTGTACTACATACTACCACATCCACCCCCGAATCTAGTTTTACATATGTTTCAATGTTTAACTTTTCGAACACCACACAAAAGATTCCGTTTAGAGACCATTTGCTAAATACACAATGTAAAGTATTGTGTCTTCGGTAAGTAATGGTGTTTTATTCGGGTATTACCTCTTTATAAGGTTATAACTCGGTAGAAGAATACCTCGTACGCAGATGCATTGTATAAACCTTCCACCTTGACCGGACACCTTTCTCACGACCTCATCGTTTGCACTACCGGAAATCAACGATATATTTTATACGAAATTGAAGGAAAAAAAATCGACACAAAGAGTATATGGAATTGTGGACGTGTACTATACTTACATATTTCGCAGAATAAAAAAATATTGATAATAAGATACCTAAATCTAATGTATCCTTGCGTTATGCTATATCTGTGGCATGTAAGACATTCATCATACTGTATACAAGAAAGGAATTTTTTTTCAAGTGAACTTTTTCAAACGTATCGAAATTTCTTAAGTCCTCGTTTCCGTGCGAGAAAAAGAATGAGAAATTCCGATACATAATTTTCTGTATACCTCATCTACGTATCAGATATGATGAAGAAAAGACGGGTTGGAAAGGTGTCGATTGTTTTGCATACACGAACGCCTTAGTTTATGGATTGTTTCAGATTACTGTGAATGGCAGTACAAATATGTAGTTTCTTTTGGTGGATGATTTCGATTTGAAAATAACTTTGAAATAAAATTGTTCAGGGTGTCTAACAAGTCCTTCCGCCTTATATTGACTGAAGAATCCTTTCGGTCCTTCCGAAGTCCTTATATTGAGTAAAAAGTCCTTCCCATTTCAAATTTTGAGACTCATCCGTCAAAAGCTAAAATAAATCACTAATATTTGAAATGTCGCTAGTGGCAACTTTGTGTGAGATGATGAAAGATGATATGGGTGCCTGAAAAAAGTTCAGCTTTTGAATGCTCTTGTGAAAAAATTGTCCTTCTCACTTATCAAAGGAGGTAACGATCTCGATTGCAATTTTCAAAAATGTTTTGATTTTTTGGAAGGAAATCAGGAACGGGTCCATAGATATTGTTTTTTTTGAAAGTCTAAATAAAACACGGAAAAAGCACAAATTTTACCTAATGAAGAAATTTTTAGATCCTGGATGCCCTTTTTTTTCAAAAATTGTCGCCTTCGCTTCGCTTAGGCTCAGTGAATTTACTTTTTTTTCGAAATCATGGTAAAAACTCTTCTCTTTCATCTTAAACAATGAAATATTTTGAAACAGAAAAAATTTGTCCTCCTAAAATGAGTTTGAATTTTTTGGTGGGGGGGGGGGGACTATATTAATTTTGAAAAGGTCATGCTGAAAGTCCTTCCAAGATCCTTCTAAAGTCCTTCTTTTGGGGTTTGAGATTTTGTTAGACACCCTGTTGTTTCGTTATGAAATTTTTGAAAACATTTTCATTGCATTTTGATTTACTTAGGTGCTTATGCAATTTTCATAAAATTTTAGTTGGCAGTACTGCTACAAAAAATTTTCAAAAATAATTGAAATGATAAAAAAAAATGACGTACTTTTCAAGTTTGGTACCGAATGTACTAGATACACGCATTTTTTGAAAATCGCGTAAATAAAAACGTCGTTGACAGCATTTCTACGAAAATTTTCTGAAAAATATCATCAAAAATTATTCTTTGTGACCAAAAAAATTTGGCTCGATTTCGAGATGTTTCAAGTACCTAATGTTTGAATTTGGTAAAAATCAAAAATTCGTCAAATTCCCGATTCAAAACTTTTCAACCCTTTTTGTGGAAGGCGAAAAATAGTAGATTTCTATTTTGAGGACAATGGTTCACTGAGGTATAGAAATTCAAATCGCTGCTTTTTGGAGTGAGAGGGGACTGTGGTTCTCCCCCTCCCTCAGGAGACACTATCCAAAAATTGAAAAACCACGTTTTTGAAAGTGACTCCATTTTAGTCTTTAGCATCCTCTTCTCTGCTCTCCTTTTGGATTTGGCGGGTCTTCCACTGAAAGTAAACTACCGCACCAACTTTCGACAAAATCCAGGATATAGGTATCTCTTTTTAGCGGACTTCCCGCTCTACCTGGAATCCGCTTTTGCAATCAACAGGGGGTGTTTAGAGGAGAAGTCCGCTATTGCGATCATAAGGGTTTGTTTGTTTATTTATTTGTTGAAGCCGTTTTTTCTAACGCGATTTCTCTCGCTAAACTAAACAGATCGGACTGAAATTTTCATGACAGGTGTAAATCATGCAGGTAAAGAGCTGATTAGTTATTGGTGCAATTCTGTGCATAAGAAGCTGAGCTTTTCAACTTTAAAGCTCATTTTTGGGACATTTCTTTCTGACTCGATAACTGACGCTAGAGTTGATCGATTGACTTGAAATTTTTATGGTGATTAGAAGGTGTATAAGAGAAGAGCTGATTATATTTTGAAGTCGATCCGTGCTTTGAAAGTTGAGCTTTTCAAGTTCAGAGTTTATTCAGTTTTTCAAAAATATCTCGCGAGCGGCACATTGTAGAGGAAAACGAAGGTCAAAAGGATAGTCAGGAATTTCATGTTCTACAACTTTTGTTCTGAGGAATTGAACCGTGTTAAATTAAAAGAGACCAAGCAACATCAAAAATTTCACCAAAAAACAAACTTGAAAGTACCTACAATAACTTCTGAAAAAGTTGAAGAAGGGATAATATGTATGAGAAATATGAACTCTGGTAACAGTAATGTATCAGTAATTTACGTGTTTAGAAGCTTATTTTGTGTTCCCAGTGAGAAATATGTGAAAATCTCAGCACTCTCAAATTTGTTGATTGGTCGCTTTTGACTTAACACGGTTCAATTTTTCTTAAATGCTCATGCTTATGAGAAAAATGGGTTCAAAGTTTGAAGGCTTGTGATTGGTTAACTTTTTTGCTATGATTTCATCAAATTTCTCTGCAAGGGGTTGGCAGATGAAATATTTTCTTTGATATACCGTCCTCTGTGTTGGCATTTTTGGACCAGCACAATGACTGGTTTTATTGCTCCTTTGAGACATCATATTTCTCAGCAGGAAGTCAGCTGATGAAATCCTTTTTCAAAATTCCTGGTAAGGCAGACTGGTTGATGGCATTGTGTTCGGGTTCCCTTTGTTATGTTTATTACTTCAACCTTTGTTCCTTTTATTACCCTATGTGACCTGAATTTGTGATACAATTTAGAATGGAATTTTAATTCTGTTTTTTTTTATGATGGGCAACCTGCTGTGTTGATATTTTTAGACCAAGACAAAAGAATGGTTTTATGGCATGGCCCATTTGAGGCATCAAATTTCTCAGCGGGGTGTCAGCAGTTGAAATAGTCCCATTCTAAATTTCATTCAAAATTCTGGTCAAGTAGGACAATAAAACTAACAAATGTTGATGAAATAAAATTCTCTGTCCTATAGTCAAAAAATGCCGACGCAGCAGGTGGCTCATCACAAAGAAAACGAAACAATGAAATTAGATAAAATTTTAAATGGAATTTCTTTTGTTTCTTTTTTTTTTGTGATGGGCCATCTACTGTGTTGGAATTTTTAGGGCAGGGTAAAGACAGGTTTTATTGGGGTGCCATTTAACTGCACGACAGAAATAATGGTTTGCACCACAGAAAAAATTGAAATAACGACGACATTATATAACAAGCGACGAAACAAATTAATACACGAAAAAAAAAGAATAAACAACAGTAAATAAAACGCACGTCAAAAAAATGTATTTGGGCGACGAAACAAAATAATCACTGGGAAAATAATTGAAAACACGGGAAAAAAAATTAAACGACAACTTGTGAACGACAATTAAAATCAAAGGAACGACAAAGTACGATTTAAAAAAATTAAAAGTTTGAGCGACAAATAAAAAAAAAATTAAAATTAAGCGAAAATTACAATAAAACGCACGACAATTACGACATACTCCAACCTACTGCACCAACAAAGCCTTCCTGGCGTTTGATGGGCGTCCGCACTTGCTTTTATATAAAGAAATTTCTCCTGAACATAATAAAAAAAAAAAAAACAGATAGAAAATTGGTCGAATAGTTTTGAAGAAAATGGGACAAAAACATGAAAAACCAACTTAACGAGAAAGAGCTTTTAAAAGAAAAAATTTCAATTTCCAAAAAAAGTTGAACTTTTTAAGCCTGAAAAACACCTTTTCATAATTTTTTCCAAATTTTTCATAAGTTCATAGATTTAGAAAACATGGAAACTTCATTTTTGGGCAATCTAATTTTTCTGTACTGAAGTGAGTGAAAATTTGAAATTTAAATATCGTTACTAAAAATAAAAAAATGAATGCTCAGAGTTGTATAGAATTGTGGGTTAAAATTAAGGCAGTATTTAATAAAATTCAATTTCATACTGTCGTTCAATGATTTATTTCTTATCTTAAAAATTGTCGTTCATTCATATTATTTCGTCGTTCATACTTTGTCGTGCAAATTTTACTTTCTGTGTTGTGCATTCCCATTACTCTGTCGTGATTCGATTTTCCCATTTTTGTCGTGCAAACCCTTCTTTTGTCGTGCAGTTTTATATTCCCCGTTTTATTGCCCCTTTGAAGCATCATAAATTTCTTAGCAGGAGATCAGCAAATGAAATATTTTTTCAAAATTCATTTTATGTATATGGAGGTCTTTTCCACTATTGTTTGTAATGTAGGTCTTTTTAACATTTGTCAGTTTTATTGCCCTACATGGTCGAAATTTTAGATAAAATTTAAAGCGGAATTTTTATTGTTTTTTTATTTTTCCTTATGTTGGGCCACCTGCTGTGTCGGTATTCTTAGACCAGGACAAAGATGGGTTGGTGGATGAAATATTTTTTCAAAATTCCTTTATTGTATGAAAATCTTTTCAACCTTTGTCAGTTTTATTGCCCTACATGATCTAAATTTTATATGATCTAAATTTTTGATAAAATTTAGAATGTAATTTTTATTGTTTTTTTACATTTTTCTTTGTGATTGGCTACCTGCTATGTCGGCATTCTAAGACCAGGGACCTGTGGAAGTCTTTTTAACCTTTGTCAATTTTATTTCCCATGATCGAAATTTTAGATAAAATTTAAAATGGAATTTTTATACTTTTTTTCTTTGTGATGGACCACCTGCTGTGTCGGCATTCTTAGACCAGGACAAAGATGGGTTGGTGGATGAGATATTTTTTCAAAATGCTTTCATATGTATGGAGGTATTTTCAATCTCTTGTTAGTTTTATTGCCCTACATGATCTAAATTTTAGTTAAAATTTAAAATGAAATGTTTATTGTTTTTTTCTTTTTCTTTGTGATGGGAATTTTATTGCTCTACATCACCTAAATTTTCAATGAAATTTAAGATGGAACTTTTTTTTGAAAAGCTCACCATCAAAAACTTTGATGAAGTTGTAACCTCGTAAAGCACAAAAAAACATTTAATTTCATATGGTTCTTTTTGATACCGTTTGGTTTTATTTGGTAGGTACCAATTTTATTTTGGTTTCGTTGGGTTCAATTTGATATTTTTTGATTCCGTTTGGTTCCAATTTTATTTTGATTTCGTTTGATTCCATTTGGTTTCGTATTGAATGTGTTTTGCTAATAAAAATTTGTTTTAGACTCCCCCCCCCCAAAAAAAAAAAAATTAACAAGAAAAATGAGAAGTTGAGAACCTATCTCATGACTTCACTGTGTCTGCGCCTGCGCCTCTGCGAATAAATATGTAGGTAGCTAGGTACTTACTTAATAATGATAATGATTTAAGTAGTAATTCTAATTTCGACTTGTACATTGTTGTATGCCTACTATTTTATTGTATGATTTTTTTTTCTATATCTGAATGGCTGAAACTATGCTATAGGTACCTACTTGAATGATGCCTAAATGATATTTGTTTCAGTAGCTGATCAAACTGTCAAATTATGGAATTACTCCGGTAAAGAAAAACACCCTTGACGTCCGTTACCATCCTACGTGGTTGATTTAATTATAACGAAGTATCAAGCAGTAGAAATACCTACACAGCCATAGCATGGGGGAGAAAAACAATCGAGTAAGTCAAAACTTATAAGTATACTCCAAAAACTACAACGACGGATACCATGAATATACCTACAGCTGGGGGAAAAAAGGAACAAATATTAATGAAAACATTCGACGAAAAATCGATAATAAAGTTACCAAGAACCGGACCGAGGCGAAAAGTGGAAGAATGACAGCAATACAGCAAACCATGCGATCTGTTCAACTTTCGAAGCCATTTGTCGATGCTGGCAAAACTCGCGTACGTAATGGTGGTATAAGAGTTAAGTACCTAGCGTAACCCTTCGTCGTTTTTCATGTAGCGCACACTCGAACAGTTGATGAGGGAAGAATACGATGGTTCATGGTATACGCCGGTTGATATTTACATAAGACGATAAAATAATTTGTTAATCGTTTGATAGACGACGACGGCCGAAGAGGAGAAGAGATAGACGAACGACGAGTAAACCTACTTACTACAGATGCATTATAATCGACCACACCGTAGCAAATCGATGATATCGTCCTTATAGACGGTGAAAAAATCAACATCGGATCGTGTTTTATGTTCGCGGTTATTCCGGCCACCGATTTCTTCTTTTACTTGTACTTCTCGGCATTTCGAAAGGTAGCTAACGTAGGTTTTATGCGATAAAAAAGCACAGCGTCGACTAGGCGAGCTTAAGCGCGTCCCGGTCTCGATGCCATATTTTCTACGTAGGTACCTATTTACCTTTTACATAAATTATGTTTTGTGTTCGAGCACAGGCGAACGCGAACCCATTCAGGAAAACAAATAAAGAGGACCGGAACATCGGAAATTCTCTTCCTCCCTTTAAAGATTCGTCAATATCAACAACGACAATAGACAAGAAAAAAAAGAGGCACATCCGCGGTCGTGTTGACATTGCAAACGTTCCCAGCATTTTGCGAGGCGTCTCTTTCTTCTTTTTTTCACTACTCGCCGACGTAAGTACTCGAAACATTGAGTCGCGTTTAAGGATAAACTTACGTTGTGAGATACACCATCGTCAGCTAGGTGGTGGACTGCTGCAAGTTGTATTCTCATGTTGATGGTTTTTCGTTTGTGAGGGTGAAAGTTGTCACGTTAATTGTTTTGATGGCGACGATTTACAGTCAACCTACGTTGTTGGAAAACTGCCTTGTGCCATTTCGAGGGTGATTTCGACAAGGAAAGTGTGGCGAAGAGCACGAACTTGGGTGGTAATAGCGTCGATGTAATGACCACGTTTTCAAAATACACCTAGGCTGCTATGAACAGGGCTTCGGAAAATCTCGGTCGAGGTATTGCTTCTTTCGTTGCTCGGTCTCACTCGTGAAATTTTAAGTTTACAGATGAATCAGCTAAAGGAGACTCGTATTGCTTCAATCGCTAATTTGCAAAGACTCACTGCTTCAGTAGATTTAACCATAGATATTTTCAATGTCCTATTTTTGTAATATCGACCAACTTTTAAAAAACTGCCAAATTTCTGGAAAATTATCCAATTTTTAAAAAATTATCCACATTTTGAAAAATATCGTCGAATGCTCGAAGAACCGTAAAATTTTTAGAAAATTGCCCAATGTTTGCCAAATGGTGAAATTTTGATAAAGTTATTCACTTTTTGAAAATTTTTTCAATTTGTAGAAAATGTTCCAGTTCAGTGTGTATTCTAAAAATTTTTTGGAGCTACTCAAATTGGAAAATTGATGTTCTTTTACAATTTTTTTCCACCCGGCTACACACATCCTGTTAAAGATGGAATGGTTAATTACGCCATCCACTTTAAACAGCTGTCCGAGAACAATAATAACACAATTTACTCTAATAAACGCAACTATGTATTATTGAACTTTCAAAGAACCATATTATCCGAATAGTCGAATTATCCGAATAGGCAAATTAACCGAATAGACAAATTATCTCAGCTGGGATTTCTCCCGTAACGATGTCACATACCTCTCGAACGGAAGCGTTCGAGATGTAGCTGTTACTCTCACAACGAGGTTCGAGTAACTGCTAACCGTAGCTCGTAGGAATCCACGAGCTGCGTCTCAGGTACTATGTTCTACGTAGCTACATGCAGTGCAACCACTATATGCACAGGAAAGTGTCAGTAAGGCCAAGTCCACCCCTTACACTTGCCCCCTCGTGCTTCACAGAAGGAAGACCAACTGCTGGACAGAGGGGAAGAACGAGCATAAGTAAGTTGGGCTTGGGCCCCACGACACCCCTGCCCCCTCGTACTTGACTTGGGGATAGTGGTTGTCCGATGTAGCACGCTAACATTTTAGTCCTAAGTTGAGGATTGATGAAATCATCATCCTTTCTGAACGTTTGGGTAGAATACTACCGTCTTTTTAGCATCTGAATTGATCGATATGGTCAATGACCTGTACCTCTCATTTCGCTTTTGAATTCAGTTCGACACATGCCGAAAAGAATCGTCGAGAGGGATCTCTGACCTTGTTGTGGAATCACACAAAAAGCCAATGACCTGTGATATCGTTGAGCTGAGTTTGCACTTTACGTCAGTGTAATCACTTTCGTAAATGGTGAGACGAGAGGTTAATATCGCCGATCCGGATGAAAAATACATTGGTATAGGTCGGTAGGTAAGTGAATCACTTGCCTACCTTCCTATACGACATGGGTTACATAAAATGAATAAGATGGTTCCGAAAAAAATAAACAAACGAATAATAAAAACAAGAAATACAAAATTAATAAACGAGAAACAAAATAAATTTGTGACTATTGTCACTCCCATTACGCACTGGGATCAAAATGTAAAAATAGAAAATAAAAGTATACATATATCGCATAATAAAATGGCAAGAACGAATAAAAACGTATAAAAAATGAAAAATATGAATTGCCAAATATAAAATATAAAAAGAAAGAAGGGCAAGTGCATCGATCCGATAACACTTTTCCTTATTCTTGGAGAAATTCTTAAATTCTAAAAATTAAAAATAGGGACGAGAAAAACAAAAAAAATTGAAGGGGCGAAAGAAAAGAAAGAAGAAAATTTACACGTGTAAAGTTACTTATAATTATGAAGAAGAAAGAAATAAAGGATAGGAATCAAAGGGTGACATACGTGCATGACCTATATATTAAAAAAGAAATTTTGGTGCCTTTCACAGTACACGAGGCAAACGTGTTTGAGGAAAATAAATTTTGAAGGGAAAAAGGGGTAAAAAATAAAAATAACAACAAAATATAATATAAATCACAGAAAAATAAATTTAAAACTTAAACTTACGTCATGCACGTTTTATAGTTAAACTGGTAACAATATCGGTGAAAAATTCTCGAGGATACTGGAACGTTGACGGAGATTACTCGACGATAACGGTACAGCGGCGACGAAAATTCGAAGACGAAATCGGTGGTGATGATTGTTACGTAGCAGGAACGAAGTGCGGCGAAAATGTTGAAAACAGCAGATACGACGAAAACAACGAACCATGCTACGTATGCAATCATTCGTAGTCATAATCGGTAAAAATTGTTGACGAACTCAAAATCGAATGCGAATTTGAGAACGTCGTTTGACTGGCATTGGGAGAATTCGAGAAAAATTTCTACGAATATCTCGCCAAATCGGTATACGCAAGATGTTCCAGGACGACGATGTTTCACGTAAACGTTAAATCTATGATTACGTGTGGAGCTACGGCAGCTTGCTTCGCAGGTTGCCGGACGTAGTCGTATACGAAGAATACTTTGTTTACTTTTCGTCTTGCCCCTTGTCCTGGGTTTTGTTGACGTTGGAGGTTGAACCGGATTCAGAATTGGAGGACAATTCTGCGTCCTGGTTCTCCTCTTCTTGAATTATGCTGAGAGATGCTACTGCACCGGCTAGCAATCCAGATCCGGATGCAGTAGTCTCTTCCATGATCGAATCTTCACCTTCTGCCACTTCCTTGGTATCCATCGGTGAATCCACCGGTGGTTCCGGTTCTACCAAGGTGTAGTCGGTCGTTTGTGGCGCTGGAATTGCGTGTCCGGCTACGTATTTCCCTCTGGAAATATCCATGAGGGTGTGCATAACCCTTCTTCCGTCCTGGCCACGATACGTGACACAGTCGGGATACACGCGTCCATTGCCCATACGGGGTAAGGTGTTGAAGTTGACAACGGCATATCCCCAGTCCGGGGTATACTGTTGTCGTTCTATAATCATCGCGTTGTAAGCAGCGCGAACTCTGGGTAATTCTGCGACTTCTGGTTGTAAAATCACAACGAGATTTCGCACTCCCATACGTCTAGCCGAGTCCACAAGTCGGCAGAATTCTGACCATAGGGCTGGCAACTGCGCGATTCCGGTGTATACCCTGGTCGCCGGTCCACCTGCTGAAATCATTAAGCTAACCGGCAGCCAGTTGAATCGGCTTAGGCGTGTGATTAGCATTGGGAGGTCCATCTCCGGCACGTACAGCCAAGTTCGCTGGAAGTGCCGTGAGTGGGTTTTCAGGGCCACACGCACGGAGTTGTGCAGGAATCCATCTCCCGCTATCCCAAACTCGCCAGCAAAAAGCATGACGTCCTCGCCGTACGTCGCAATGGCGTAATTGCCAATGCGCTGTGTGGTGGCCAGGCACGGTCCGAGATACTCTGGTTGCGGTCCTTGTACTACCACCGGTACCGGAATACCGTCGATACGCGGTGTCGCTGTCGGTGGTGTTATTTGAATGCCTTGACGTAAACGTTCGCGTCTCCGCTGACGTTTCGCGGCATTTTTCGATAATGGTCCGTGCGGCCGATTTCCAGCATCTTGACCGGGTTCCCGTTGGATTCCCATACGGTCTGTCTGGTGTTCCTGCTGGTCATGGGCCGTTCCGTTGACATTCGCTTCTTTGTGTGGCAGATTCGCGGCCGCAGCATCTTCGTGTTGTGGCTCGCGACTCGGTGCACCGTTGTTCTCCGTGTTGGGAGCTTGCTCCTCTAGCCTCGCTGGAGGAGCATGTCCCGACGTTGATGGATGCGAGTCCAAACTGTCAATACGGTTCGTATCTCGCACCGTGTTCTCGGTGTTTTGACGATTTTCATCCGTTGTTCCTTGCGTTTCGGATGTCTCATCCATACGCTCAGGTTGGTTGTCATCGTTTTCCGCCATATTCTGAAAGCAAAATTCCATATTTTCGTTAGTACGATAGTAATCTATTGCACCGATTGAAAAATGGGTTAAATGCGTAGCTTCCTCCGCATCCGCGTCATACGCCCAATCGTTACCATTTTGGTAAATGTATTCATTTCCCTCATAGGTCAGATTGGGGTTGGCGTTCGCGAAGGTGTTAGTAAAAGCAAGCGTTGTGGTTGGTTCTGCTTGAAAATTCGATTCAAAATCAGACCACTCGTGCCTATATTGAGGGATGTTATTTTGTTCTGTTTCAGAATACGAAGACGTGTCTGATTCAGAAGCTGCTGGCAGGTACGTGATATTCGGATCCATGTACATCGTATTAGGATCAGAATATTCATGTTCGCACCGCGATGTTCCTGGTTGCATATCCTGCTCCAGGCACATCGTGTTTGGTGCGTCCATGTTTCGGTAGGCGTTTGCAGTTGTATTGCACTGAAATGAAGAAATTTCTTCATTCGGCGTATACGCTTGCTGGATTCTATTTTCGCCGTGCGTCGTAAGAATGCATTCATTCCTTTCGTTCCACGTAATCCTGTCGTTGATCGTCATGTTTAGGATTGATTCCAGCGGTACCTCGCATGTACGCCAATATCGCGGTATATGCTCAGAGTTCGCCGAAATCGTGGTATTCTGTTCGGGATTCTGATGTTGTTCATTAACATCATCAGGCTCCTGGCTGTATTCGGCTAAATAATTGTCCAACACTTCAAGTGTATCATCCGCTTCGTCTTCGAGATCGGTTTTGTCCATGTTTAATCTCGTTGTGTGCGAAAAATTTCGTGCTGACGATGTCTGCTGCGAAATTTCGAAATTGATTTCCAGCGAATCGCTGTCAATCTTTTTCTTTTGATGACGATGCTGTAATCGAAATCGGTTCGTGCGAAATTAAAACATGTCCTAATCTACGTGTTATCTGTTTCAATTTTTGTCGATGAATTCATCGACAAGTCATATCGGCAGATGCTTTTAGCGATAAGCGTTTTGGTTGTATTGTGACTCGACGTACGCACTGGGAAATACAACGTTGCTCGGTGTGCAGCGCAGGCGCGCACACGCGTTGTTGTCGTTTCCAAACGAAATCGTAGTGGAAATGCTACAGCGTGGTTGTTTTCGGCGTCGGTCTGGCGTAAAAAATCGGCTTTGGTAGGTAAATACCTACCTAGAGACTTTTGGCCGTTGGGGTTTCGTAAATTGTGGGTTTCGAAATTTGCATACGCAATTTTCTGGCACCGTAATTTACGTGTCATCAATACGTTTAAATTAATTAGCACAAATAAAGCGTTAGAAATGCAACAAAAATAGGTCTAATTTTCTAATTATTCATTCGTATTTCTTTGGAAAATGGATTCATTTTCCTTCAATATCAACGAATAATTAAGCAATACGTATTTGTATCATTTTCTGCCCCATGTATTCGCATACATTTGATAGAAAATGTCATAATTTTTTCAGAAAAATTTCTGAAAAGCATATGTCGCTATCTCTAGCGTACACAAATTCGTTTTTATCTAGATAGAGTATATAATTACTTGTACATATGCGTCGGAAAATCCTCAATTTTCCTATTCATCTGTACCTACAATTATAATTGTTTCATTTCGTGTTATTTTCTGCCCCTTGTGGTGGCACACATTGGACAGAAAATACATGAACTTTTCTCGCAAATTCGAAGAAAATATCACGTAGCTGTCTTTAGCCCACACGAAATTGTACATAATATGTATTTAAATTATATCATTGTCTGTACGTCTAGTTTCGAAAATCGTCGATTTTCTTATCCATGCGTACCTACAATCATATTTGACCTTACTCGAGTTATTTTCTGCCCCATGTGGTGTTTCACGTGGGACAGAAAATATCGTGATTTTTGAATCAAAATTCGCAAAATACACGTAGCTGTTCCCAGCCTACTCAAGTTGGTACACACTTACGTATAAAATTACGATGAAATTGTGTTTTTTCAAGACTGCGTACCCTGTGATGTGAGTACATCACATGGTGTCAGACTCTCAGTGGGTGCAAATTTACTCAAAAATGAACATTTTGAGTGCATTTTTCCACTTCAAAACACGTTTTAATACATATAAAGTGAGAATCGCACAATCGTATATCGTTTTTCAGTTACTGACTTGTCATGTTACGCATTCGTCACATGGTTCAAGTACTTTGTAACCGAAAATTTACCAAAAATGAATCATTTTAAGTAATTTTTTCAATATCGATGTGCGTGGATAGTACATAGAAGAACACAATTAATACACATACATAAACTTAAGTCAGAAAATTCGTACTTACAGCTGCTCAACGTGTATCAATTCAGGAAAAAACGGATCGGTTGATGATTTTCTTATGCAAATCGCATCGATTATCATCCAACGATTACGGAAACGATTTAAAAGAAGAGTTCGGAGAAGAAAACTTGAGGTAATTTACTTTATTCGCGAAAACGCAATAAAGGAGCAAAATCTTAGCAATATTAAACCTTACCGCATTTGATGTAACTTTGAAACAACTCAAACCTGCTCGAAGATCTTTCGTGTTGAGCTGGATCTGCGCGTCAGTGTTACCATTCCAGTGGATACGAAATCGCTTTACTGGTCAGGCTTGCCTTTGAAAATTCGTCATTTTTTTCGGTTGAATAACTGAAAAATTTCAAATTTTCGTTTTCTTCTTGTTGTAAAAGAAATATACGAAATATGTTTTTCAAAATCCTTTGAAAATCAATATAACGTATTTGTAACGTTTTTCTTTCTTTTTTCCTGGTGCTGGTACGAAGTGGTAATTTTGATCTTACGCTTCTTCATGACGTCAGCGATGGATGATTCGTTTTTCGTTGGTGTTGCATCATCTTCGGTTTTAGCACGCGTATTTTGGCGGCTTTTTTCGATTTCTCGGTAACGGTTGAAATCAATCGTTGCCTCTCGAGATCTCGGTACCGGGCTTCGAGGTTTCTTTGTCTTGAATATTTTTACGCTATTTTATTAAAATGGCGCCAAAATATTTCCACACGTGTACGTAAGGTCCTCGATACGGTTTTTTCAGAATTCTGATTTTCCTTTAATCGAGTTGGTTTGTCTAATTTTACGTTGAATTTTCTATTCAACGTGTAATTTTTACCACATTGTGAGTAATCTCAGCAACTTTGACCCAACGTTGAAATTTTGGCGGGAGAAATCTCCTTACCGATTTTTCTTACGTGTGTTGGTGATCTTGAATTTTGATTACTTTTCGAGTTGTTCAGGTACTTCTTCGATTTCCGGGGTATTGGATTCAATACCTGCGGGTTCAATCTGCGGTACCTGAATCGTTATTTCTCTGTCAATCATACTGATTCGCCTTTGCCTGGTATGTCCATGGCTTCGGCGTAATTCGTTCTGTATGATTTTCATTGAAAGTCGGCCCATGATTAACCCTCTCGTATAGGAATCCCATACGTAGAATGGTATTTTCATGTGTACTCCTTGAAAACGAATTTCAATTAGCACGACGTAACCTTTTGAATCGGTCACGGTACCGTTAATTAGTCGTAATCTACACGGCTTAATCAACGGTACGTACGTAATGCTCTGAGGGTGTTGAAGGGTAATTTCTTCTACCGACTTTTGTGTAATCACATTCGGTAGTGCCCCTGTGTTCACCCACGCGGCATACGTTCTGTTTCCAATTTCGATTTGAATTATGCACGCAGGTATGTCTTCAGAATCGATGACGTTTTGTCCACGTGCCAATTCTTCGTTGTTTGAGCTGTCTTGATGCTGGGGTAGTAATTCCGCAAATAAAATCTCTCCGGAATAATTTCCGTTCGAGCTTCTATTCTCGTCATCGCTATCCACCACGTGGTCGGAATTCGGCCCGTCAGTTTGACTTGATGCATGTCGAGTCGTCCTTTCGGGTAAATTTTGAGTTATTAAAGAATCTCTCAAAATTTCATCCTGTTCGCGTGGTTGCGCGTCTTGCTCATCTTCGCTAATTTCTCCGAAAAGTTCTTCATCACTGTCACGAAAAATTTCGTTACAGATCATGAAGTCCTGTTCTGGGTCTTCTTCCTTGGTAGATGGTATTTCTTCAGTATCTTGTGCCCTTGTCGAACTTTGGCTTGATCCCGCTGTCATTTGCTGACTTGCGGTTTCAATATCCATGTCGACTTCTTCGGACACGTTATACTGTTGGTTTTCGGTTTTTAGTTTTTTCCGGCTTTGAAAAATTTCTGAGCCGTCATAAACTTCTTCTGACGGCATGTTTTCGAACGTGAGTCTACGAGCTGTTGGTTCCACTGGTCGTAGCTCTGCTAACGTGTATGAATCTTCAGAGTCGGAAGCAACTCTGTCATCATTTACGTTCGAATCATGACTTTTATCCATTCTGAATTTTTTATTAAAAATTCTGTCTGGATTTTACTGATGTTATAATTTTCAATTTGAAAATTAATTGGAATCCAACTAATTTTTACTAAGAATTCGAATATACGTGTACGTATATTTTTATTCTTTACAAATTGATTCACTATATTCTTTCAACGATGTAAAGTACGATCGTTTTTCAGAGATATTTTTCTTTTGCTTATTAGCAAAGTCCTAATTGATTTGTAAATTATTCTATTCCGAATAATTTCTTATAGATTTCAATACGCGTAAGCGTGTATTGTATCTATTTCAAATCAATACGATGTTTCTGGAAAACGATATGTAATATACTCGTTTCACACTAGGCCTCAGTGAGAACGTTGTAAATACATACGTTTTGGTAAGAATATTTTCTTACTTTTGATGATGGTATGATTCAGTTTGAAAATTATTTGGAATCCAAATAATTTTTCAATAAATTCACACCTACGTAAACGTATGTATGTCTTTATTTCAAACTGGGAAAAAATTTAATCTTTTAGACGATGTAAATACAGTCGTTTTCAGATTAAATTTCGCGAAATGTGCGAAAAACTGACGTTTTGCTTCGACTTCTTGATGGTAAAATCTTCGTATATACGACGCGTGCACTCGTCTTGTATATAGCTGATGTAATAATGTGTTGGAACGAATTCGTTTCAACCGTCGTTGCAACGTGCTGGACTTAGCTGGCCAGGCTGGGGAAACGCTGCACTGTGATTGGCTAGCGTAATCGCATGATGCAATCACGGCGTGGTTTTCGTCACATACGTTGAAAGTTGGAGCGAATCGCTTCAATTTTCTAAAACCTTATAACTAAACACAAAACTTAAAAATAAACACAAAAGACAACACAAAATTATACAAGGGAGAAAACGGGGTTTGGACTGAATGCCAATCCGTTTCCTTCGACTCGCGAAGTACGCTCGTCTAGTTTTTCAACACAAGGTTAGAAAAACTTTGTGAAAAATCCAAAGATATTTTCACGGTTGGTGGGGTTCTGCCACCTGTGGCTGGAAGAGGAAATTCGGGTGATCAATCCGACTACTTACCAGACCACGAGCCGGGCGCCAATGTTAAAGATGGAATGGTTAATTACGCCATCCACTTTAAACAGCTGTCCGAGAACAATAATAACACAATTTACTCTAATAAACGCAACTATGTATTATTGAACTTTCAAAGAACCATATTATCCGAATAGTCGAATTATCCGAATAGGCAAATTAACCGAATAGACAAATTATCTCAGCTGGGATTTCTCCCGTAACGATGTCACATACCTCTCGAACGGAAGCGTTCGAGATGTAGCTGTTACTCTCACAACGAGGTTCGAGTAACTGCTAACCGTAGCTCGTAGGAATCCACGAGCTGCGTCTCAGGTACTATGTTCTACGTAGCTACATGCAGTGCAACCACTATATGCACAGGAAAGTGTCAGTAAGGCCAAATCCACCCCTTACAATCCCTCCCCCCACTCTGGGGCAAAAATATGCAATCCGATTTCAACTTCTCGTTTGGTGTCAAAATCTTCAAAATAGGTACTTGAAAATGACGAGGGTAAGCATCAGAAATGAAATTTGGACAAAAATCTTGGAGGAGGTGAAAATGAAAAAAATTTCTGACTCAAATTTTTTTCAAAAATGGAAATTTTCCCGACCAATCTTATTGAGAATGAAGTACAAAAATTCGTGATTTTTTGAGCTAAGTACTCTTTTGACTTCTAAAAAAGAACTATACATATATTCCCTAATGACGACCTCTCTTTCAAAAATCAAAAAAAATTCGAAAATTCCATTCCAGGTCGTTACTAAGTCTCCTGATAAAGGAGAAGGGCTGATTTTTTCCATTTCAAAATATTAAATTATTTGGAATGGAAGGAAAAAGAGTTCATATCATTATTTTGAGAATGAGCCCAAGCGAATACATCCAGAAGCTGAAATTTCCTCGTTAAAATTCGTCATTTCTTCGTGCTACTTTTTTGGCTTCGAAAAAAAACAACATTCCTTAACGAGCTCCTCTCCTTCCAAAAAATCAAAAAATTTCTGAAAATTCCCTTCAAGATTGTCACTAAGTCCCCGGGTAGAAGAGGACAATTTTTTTCACTTGAAAACACCCAATTGTCTGGGCTGGAAGGGAAGAAAATTCATACCATCATTTAAAAAAAGAGTTGTGTGAAGTTACTAAGCCGGAGCGAAGCGAGGGAGAAAATTTTTCAAGAAACAGTTGTTCTCATTTTTTTGGATAAATTAAAATTTTGAAAACGTGTTTGAATGGTTATTTTCAGAACTTTTTTCGGAATTGCCCAAATTTTTTGGAGCTGCCCACAAAATTTTTGAAGCTACCCAAACAAAGCCTAAAAACCCCTTAGAATACACACTGTTCCAGTTTTGCAACATTATCACAAGATATAAAAAAATTGTTAAATTTTTAGAAAACTTACCCAATTATTGGATAAGTAGTCTAAAAACGTTCAATTTTCAAAAAATGAAACAATTTTCAAGAGATTGACCAAGTTTTAAAAAATTCTCCCATTTTTATGAAATTTTCTAGCTTTTTCAAAATCGCCTCAAGTTTTGGAAAATTGTCTGAAGGGTATGACCGGATAAGGGGTGAATTTGGCCTCGGGCACGTTTGGGCTCCTAACACCTCCAGTGGTGTATAATGTATATTATCTAGAAAAAAATTTTCACAAAATTTTGGACCTCTACCCCCCTTCCTGTCGATTTTATGGCCATTTTATTCCATTATTTTCAAGAATTTTGAATTTCAACGGAAGTGAAGGAAATTTTTTGTTCTTTGGCACAAAGTTACATCTCATAGAGGTGTATTTTTGATCATTTTTTCAACAATTTTGGTGCACTCCTTCGCGTTTTTTTCTGCTATTCGCAGTTTTCAATCGTAAAAAACACCACATATAAGCGAAGAGCTACCACCCTGGAAAAATTACTAAAATATACATTTTTTTATGTCGAATTTTGCTGTACACTTGATTTTGGCCATTTCTCTGAACCGAAGCCCAAACATTTCGAAAACCCGTACAGAAATGTTGTCATTTTAGCAGATTTTTAAAATTTTGAGCGTTTTATGCAAAAAAATGACTAAATGAAAAAACCAATCTCATATTCGTGTTTAGCAGGTCAAAACACCCCAATAAACACCCTTTTCGCGATCGTTTTCTTCAATTTACTATTTTCACTGATTTTTCATATTGGATTGGTTTTTTAATTTAGTGATTTTTCCCGAAAAATTCGCCATTTTCAAGTTTGGATAAGGTCTCTCGAAGAAGAAAATTATAATAGACAATAATTAATGCCATATACTACCTACCCAAAATTAGTCAGAAATGGACATTTTTTTTCGATTTCAATCTTTTGAGTCACATTTTGTAGATATACATCCATAAGTACGTCTTTGAGCTGCTACAGAACCCGTCCAAGAGGAATGATGGGGAAATTTTTTTCTCCGCGTATCCTCAACCTCTTTGACATTAAATTCTGCCAAAGAATTGCAATATTGTACGACCAGAACTCAAACAAACATTTTTTGAAATTTTTTCACAGAGACCAAATTCAAACTTGAAAATGGCGAATTTTCCGGGAAAAAATCACCAAATGAAAAAACCAATCCCATATTTGTGTTCAGCAGGTCGAAATACCCCGATAAAAAAAAAAAAAAACACCCTTTTCGCGATAGCTTTGCTTGAAGTTTCGAAATTCACTTTTTTCGCCATGAAAAATCAGTGAAAATGGCGAATTTTCAAACGTTAAGAAAACTAGCAAGAAAAGGGCGTTTATCGGCGTGTTTTGACCTGCTAAACACGAATATGAGATTGGTTTTTTCATTTAATCATTTCTTTCTGAATAAAACGCTCAAAATTTGAAAAATCTGCTAAAATGACAACATTTCGGTACGGGTTTTCGTAATTTTGGGCCCTTACTTGAAAAAAATGGCAAAAACCATGTTCACAGCAAAATTTTACATGAAAAAACGTATTTTTTAGTAATTTTTCCAGGGTGGTCGCTCTTCGCCTATGTGGTGTTTTTTACGATTGAAAACTTCGAATAGCCGAAAAAACGTGAAAAAGTGCACCAAAATTGTTGAAAAAATCATCATAAATACACCTCTATGAGATGTAACTTTATGCCAAAGAACAAAAAATTTCCTTCACTTCCGTTGAAATTAAAAATTCTTGAAAATAATGGAATAAAATGGCTTAAATTCGGTAGGGAGGGGGGTAGAGGTCCAAAATTTTGTGAAAATAAGATTTTCAACCTCTAGAAACATTTCTAACGTAAAATTTTTAAACTTTTTTGAAAATCGTTCAATTTTAAGGAATTGTCCACGTTTTGGAAATTTGTCTAGCTTTCGAATAATCATGCAATTTGTCAAAAGAAGTTCAAATTTTTAGAAAGTTTGGAAAATTTTTGATTTCTAGAAAATTCTTCAGTTTTTGCGAAATCGTCGCAAGTTTGAAAAAAATTGGCCTAGCTGTTCATGTCATCCGGGTCTACTAATGCTCGCTGGAAGTCAATGGTTAAAAATGTTGCTCCCCACGACAAAAATCTTTAACGAAACTGGCATTGTGTTTAAATTCAAATCATCCCGGAAAGAATTAATTTCACATCGCGCAGTAAGAATACCCATCGTTTCGGTTAAAAGCACTTACTTTCGTTTGGGAAAAATTGACGACGACCGTCGACTATGCCGCGTTGTCGTGTAAGGCAACAAAAGAAGCGTATTTATGGAAGAATATGATGGGAATTAGGTAAAAAAGCAACCAGCCCGAGTGAAAATGCATCTAAAACATTTTAAAATTACTCGATTTTCTCGGTATAAGGGAGAGGCGACCGTGCGGCGGGAAGTTTTGCGGGGGTAAATGTTTGTATGCTTTTCATTTTGAAACCGTAAACCAGTCGGAGAAAGGTTGGAGAAGTTGAAATTTTAGGCTGTAGCAGCCGGATGTAAATATTGACTGATGCTTGTACCCTTTTTTTTTGCTTCGCTTTTCGGTGTAGTATGTACGGCGGAGTTATTGCACAGGCATAGGCTGTATACGAGAGAGCCTGCGCATCGCGTCTTCTACTACTCGCGTATACTTTGTTGTGTTTCGTCGACGAGTAATTCAAATAAAAGATACACCCCTTTGTACCACTAGGCCAAAGCTTTGCCGTTGTAGCGCTGCGAAACCTTTGGAAGAAGGTAGAACGCGCCGAGGTTCGGTAACCATGTTGCGACGTAAGACACAGAGAGAAAGAGATTACAAACCCACTTTAAGTTTATTAAACCCCCTAAAATAGTTTTAATATTGTATACGCGAATCTCGTACAGCGTCGACTGGGACTGGAAGTTCGCCGTTGCCAGCGTCTGCCCTGCCCTTCCCCTCCTCCTGCTCGTCGCACGATAAAGTGTTTTTTCTCCTCCGGTATCGAATCGAGCTTTTGTTTCATTTTCGCTCTTAATCCTTGATTCAATTTTTAATTAAAATTTCACTCTCCTTCTAATTGGCATTTTTAATTAAACGCGTAGTCCGGAATTCCCGCTAATTCGATTTGTTTGATTATGTTTTAACTGATGTTGCTGTTCGTGGCAGCGTTCTGTTTATACCTGTTTGTACGACAACGCTGATGTACGCCCTGTGCCTTTATATCGTTATTGTAATTGAAAATCGATCTGAAAATTGTCGAGATTTTGTACGAGTGTCGAGTATCACCTTTGGCGTACAGAGTGTGAAGTTTTTTGTACCTACTACGACGCGACATTTGTTGTCCTTGTTTTTGTAATGATTGTTTTTTGTACCTATACTTACTAATGCTTGGAGTAATCGTTCTGCTTTCAGATAGATCTTCAATACCATACTGTTTTAAAAAAATGATGGTCATCGGTGAAGAGCGAGTAACGGAGTTCCCTTTCCATCGTATCGTCGTATTGCACCTATCGAACAATGAGTGCCATAAGTTCAGCCAAGCGGAAATAGAACAGTCATTGGAATATATTGGAAAATATCTAATTGAATATTCATTTGATCCCAAATTGCAGTCTCAGGGATTCGTTTTAACCATTTATAAAGGTAAGATTTTCCAATGATCTGCGGATAAATTATAGAAATGGGTTGCATAAAGGTTATTCCATACCAACTCGAACCAAAAATGAAGTTAGGGGCTGTTCCATACTAAAACAGACCAAAAATGAAGTCGAGTCTTCCGATTTCGCTCATTTTTTTTTTACGAGTTCCCCTTGATGGTCTATTCGCAAAACCACGATCATTTTTTTCCTAACCCTCAAAAAGGCAGGGAGGTGAGCCTCGAAATTTTCATACAATTGCGATTTTTTTGCCAAATTATCCAACTTTGAAGGCTAATATCTCGAAATAGGTTGTACTTGGGGCAGAACTGTTTGCGGGGTTTGAAAGAGAATTGATAGGAGATTCAAAAACGATAATCACATTTTGAAAAGCTCAAAGTTGAACTTTGACGGTGAAAGCTCAACTTTCATGATAAGAACAAAAGATGAAAGCTACCATTTAAAAATCTGAAAAAATTACAGTGAGTAGCCCTCTTTAGCCTTTTTTCAACCAACAAATTTTCAAGATGGGATCTCTAGACCCCTGGAGGTACAGGGGTCCACAATTATGACAAAATTTTAAAAAAAATCGCAAAAGTAAAGTAACACATCAATTATTACTAATTCGAATGCGCTGATTTCGAATGTGTACTCAGTTTTTTCATTTGACCCCTCTGAACCCCCCTATTAGCCTCTTTGATAGGGTCAAAATTCAAAAAATTGAAAAATAACGTGTGACCTGTCGTTTGTTAGGTTTTTGAAGACGCTGAGTTCGAAAATTTGGTTATTTTTTGGATTTGACCCTTAAGTGCCCTTCTAGTCCCCCCCATTTTGGGAAAAAATATATTGAGAAACGAAAATGATGTCTACACCCCTGGGAGTACAGGTGTCCACAATTTTGGCCGGAATTCAAAAAAATCGGAAAAGTAAAGTAACCCATCGATTTCTACTAATTCAAAAGTGCTGAGTTCGAATGTGTACTCGGTTTTTTCATCCGACCCCTCGGAACCCCCTATTAGCTCCCTTGGTGAGATCAAAATTCAAAAAAATTAGATAAAATTATCGTGTGACCTGTTGTTTGTTGGGGTTTTAAGGGCACTGAGTTCGAATATTTGTTTATTTTTTGGACTTGACCCTACAGTGTCTTCTGCTTCTCTTCCCTCCATTTTGGGGAAAGTATGTTAAGAAATGAAACTAGCTTTTGGCATATTGATTCTCACTAATTTGGGGCGTAGTATTCGAATATCGACTTAATTTTTGATCCTTTGTACCCTTTCCCCCATGCGTGCTTTAACGAAACCCCTACTCTAAAAATCGTATTTTTTCACTCATTTGCTTTTAAATAGGTACTGATCCATGGATTATGCAAGTAATGAGAGCAAGTCTTATTTCTTTATTCTTTGATTTCATTAATTTGATATCACATAGAGGATGTTTGTTCAGTATTTTTTTAAATATTCAATTTCGTGTTGATCACTTGGGACTTGTTCTCATTACTTATATGGATCAGTATTTAAAAGCAAATGAGTGAAAAATACGATTTTTGGAAGAGAAGGTTCGGTTAAAGCACGAGGGAGGGGGTAAGATCAAAAATTAAGTTGATATTTGAATTCTACGCCCTCAAATTAGTAAGAATCGATATGCCACAAGCTATTTTCATTTATTAACATACATTTCCTCAAAATGGGGGAGGGGGGAGGGGGTACAGAAGACACTGAAAAGTCAAGTTCAAAAAATAAAAAAATATTCGAACTCAATGCCCTTAAAAATCTAACAAACGACAGATCATACGATCATTTTCATTTTTTTGAATTTTGACCTTACCAAGGGAGCTTATAGGGGATTCCGAGGGAACGGATGAAAAAACGGAGTACATATTCGAACTCAGCACCTTTGAATTAGTAGAAATCGATGTGTTACTTTACTTTTTCGTTTTTTTTAAATTTCGGTTGAAATTATGAACCCCTGTACGCAGGAGGGGTGTGGAGATCTCATCTTGAACATTTGTTGGTTGAAAAGGGGTAAAAAAGGGCTATACCTACTGTAATTTTTTCAGATTTTCAATTGGTAGCATTCATCTCTTGTACTTATCATAAAAGTTGAGTTTTCACTACCCTTATAAGCGGACCCAGAAATTATTTAAGGGAGGGGGTGAGACTCGAGAAAAATAGGGGGTGAAATTTCAATGAAAAAGTTGAATAACATTGTTATTTCAGTAGCGCTGGTGTAGTCAGGATATGTTCAGTAGGCTGATAATACATGAACAGATTTGTGCAAAGAAAAATTGAAAAATTGTGGAATTTAAGTGATTTTTCAGTTGAAATTATTGATTTTTTCTGACAGATTGGGAATTGGTTGAGAAATTAGTGATTTTTGACTGAAAAATCAGTGAAAAATCATTGATATAATTTCCAAATAGAAGGATTAGAATATTGCCCGAGCGAAGTGAGGGCGCAATTTTTTTTTTGAAAAATCACATTTGAGGAGCAAAAAAATGCACTTTTTTACATTTTTGTTATAAAACTAATCTCCTTTCTAAGCTTAAGGGGGCTCTAGCCCCCTGAACCTCCCCCCTGCGTGCGCTCATGTCACCACCAAAGTTCAACTTTGAGCTTTTCAAAATGTGATTTTCATTTTTAAATCTCCAGTCAATTCTCTTTCAAACCCCGCAAACAGTTTTCCCACAAGGACAACAATCTCGAGATATGAGCCTTCAAAGTTACGTAATTTGGTAAAAAATCGCAATTGCATGAAAATTTCGAGGCCCATCCCTCAGCACCCTACTTATGAAATAACCGTTTTTTTGATATTCTTGAAAAACATTTTCCACTTTTTCCTTCTACTGAAATAGAGAATAAATAATTTGATACGTTTTAATAAAAATACATTTTTATTTGTCAGAAAAAAGGGGATCATGATAAAGAATAAGAAATTGCGGTGCCCAATTGGAAAAGGGTAAAAGAAAGAAAGAAGTGTTTTCAACTTTTTCAATTGATTATTCCTTTGTTGCATGGTGTAAGAAACAGGATCCGATGTGAATAGACCCCACTTTTGGTATGGATTTGAAAATCTTTAGTTGTAAAAATTGGAATTCCCAGTGTACCTACCTACCTATTTTCAGTTTTAAAGGATAATGCTGAAATATAGTGATGACATTTTATGATTTTTTTGAAAAATCTTTGTTTGAAGTAGAAAAATGAGAGAAATCATACTTACCTTAGAGTCGAAAAAAAATCAGTTTCCTTCAAAATTTCTCCATGTTTTTGAAAGGCAGACTGAAAATGTCGATTATCTGCATGTTTAAAACGGGACCTCAAAACATCCTGCAAAAAATTATTTACTCTACCCCAAAAACATGAAACACGTCAAACATTAATTTTTTGTCTCTTCAATAAGCTGACTTCACCGTTTTGATTCGTCCATTGTGTATTGTTTTTTTGCACTTTGATTTTTTAACGAAACATGCTGTAGGTCACTTGTACCCCGAAGTTTTGTAAATTTAATTTATTGAAGGAGTAAATTCAGCTTGTAAGCAAGTTGCAATGCTTTTTAGCGGACTTCCCGCTCTAACGGGAATCCGCTATTGCGATCATAAGGTTTTTTTTTTGTTTTATTTATTTGTTGAAGCCTTTTTGGTTCTGACGCGATTTCTCTCGTTTAACTTAATGGATCGGGCTGAAATTTTTACAGTAGGTGTAGTTCATGCAGGAGAAGAGCTGATTAGTTTTAGCTCATTTTTGGGACATTTCTTTCTGACGCGATAACTCACGTTAGAGTTGACCAATCGACTTGAAATTTTTACAGTTGTTAGAACGTGCATGGGAGAAGAGCTGATTAAATTTTGAAGTCGATCTGTGCTTTGAAAGTTGAGCTTTTTGAATTCAAAGTTTATTTAGTTTTTTGAAAATATCTCAAAAACGATGCATCGTAGAGGAAAATGGAGGCCAACAGGATGGTCACGAATTTCACTCTCTACAACTTTGGTTCTGAGGACTTTTACTTAAAAGCTCACCATTTACGAGAAAATTGAGCTTAAAGTTTGGAGGCTTGTGATTGGTCAAATTTTCTGATGCGATTTAATCATATTTCTCAACAAGGGGTCGGCAGATAAAATATTTTCTTTGAACCCTAGCAATACCACCTGCTGGGTCGGTATTTTTAGACCAACACAAAGACTGATTTTATGGCCCCTTTGAGGCAGTGGCCGGCAGATGAAATTTTTATCAAAAATTCCTTACAATGCAGACGACCCGGCTTTGTATTCGGATCCCCATTGTTACATTTATTTATTCAACCTTATTAATTTTATTGTCCTACTTGACTTACATTTTTGATATGAAGGTCTTTTCAATTTTTGACAGTTTTATTGCCCTACGTGATCTAAATTTTTGATAAAATTTAAAATGAATTTTTTACTTTATTTTTTTTCTTTGTGATGGGAAGCTTTGGTTTTGTATTTTTCGGATTCCTTTTGTTAGATTTATTTCTTCAACCTTTGTTAGTTTTATTGCCCTACGTGACCAGAATTTTCAATGAAATTTAAATTCTTTGATATACCGCCTGCTGTGTCGGCATTTTTGGACCAGCGTGTTCGGGTTCCCTTTGTTATTTATGTTTATTACTTCAACCTTTGTTCACTTTATTACCCTACAATTTAGAATGGAATTTTGATTGTGTTTATTTTTCTTTGTGGTATAAAGTAGAGATGTGCGCCGCCGAAAAATTACGCCGCCGCCGCCAATTTTTCTTGGTTTTCGGCCGCCGCCGCCGCCGAGTCAATTTACCGGCGCCGCCGCCGCCGCCGCCGCCGATTTTTATCTCGGCGGCGAGCTTTTTTTTATCATTTTTTGACTCCCTTATGTGTCGTTTTTTTAATTTTTTTTTACCAATTGGTACCTTTTTTCCAAACGCACGCACGTAATTTGGTAACCCAGAAAAGAATTTTTCATTTACAAATATTTTATACATTTTATACCATAAAATATTTGTAAATGAAAAATTCTTTTCTGGGTTACCAAATTATGTGCGTGTGTTTGGAAAAAAGGTACCAATTGGTAAAAAAAAAACCACATAAGGGAGTCAAAAAATTGATTAAAAAAAACTAAAAAAGCACGCGGCGCCGCCGAATTCGCCGCCGCCGATTGAGGTCGGCGGCGCGCCGATGGCGTCGCCGCCGCCGTAAGATTTTGGAAGTTCGCCGCCGCCGCCGATTTTACCTCGGCGCACATCTCTAGTATAAAGTCGACAGATGCGACGTGATTTAGAATGGAATTTTTATTCCTTTTTTTTTCTTTAAGATGGGCCAGCTACTGTGTCGGCATTTTTAGACCAAGATATAAGAATGGTTTTATGTCCCCTTTAAAGCATCAAATTTCTCAGCAAGGGGTCGGCAGATGAAAAATTTCCATTCTAAATTTCATTCAAAATTCTGGTCACGTAGGGCAATAAGACTAACAAATAATGAAGAAATAAAATTCTTTGTCCTGATCAAAAAATGCCGACGCAGCAGGTGACCCACCACAAAGAAAATGAAACAATGAAATTCGATAAAATTTTTAATGGAATTTCTTTTGTTTCTTTTTCTTTGTGATGGGCCAACTATTGTGTCGGAATTTTTAGGCCGGGATAGAGACAGGTTTTATTGAACTTTTGAGGTATCATAAATTTCTTAGCAAAGGTTCAGCAAATGACATATTTTAAACATTTAGACTTAGACCAGCATGAAGTTAATATTAAAAGTAACCCTACGTAGACCACCGAAAAAAAACCACCTGGTGCCAAAAACGGCACTACAATGCATTTTCCAAAAAAAAACCACCTGGTGCCAAAAACGGCACTACAATGCTAATGGGATTTTTCGAAAATGCATTGTAGTGCCGTTTTTGGCACCAGGTGGTTTTTTTTTGAAAAATGCATTGTAGTGCCGTTTTTGGCACCGGTGGTCTACATAGGGGTAAGAACCCTTGTGATTGGTCAAATTTTCCAGTTTGACAATACACAAAATAAAAAGGAAGTCCGCTATTATGACACAGTGTGTCTAGTTTATTTTTTCGTAGCTTGAAAAAATATTCTAAACATTGCAAATTATGATGTTTTCAAAATCGTTGACAAAAGTGTGATCAAAATCTAACGTCTACCTCCTGCAGCAATGATTTCCTCCTTCAGCAAAACGATACGAGTTTCTCATATCACACTAGTGTCCGTTGGTTTGCATCTTCGCCTTTTCTCAGGGAGCAAAACGGTCTTAATTTGTCGATAGTTTACGAATTGATATTGATAATGATCAAAAGTTTTCCCTTCTTGTATGAACGATTTTCGAATGAGAAGTGATACGACCCCTGTCTCGCATGTTGAATAATATTCGTACTGCGAAGCTCGTCGTTCGTTTAAAATTTATTAACGAATAATTCGTACCCCGTCATCTGCATATACGACGTCCTAATAAAACCTTTATTGTTATAACGTGTGTATTACCGGATCGGTGAAAAAAAATGGTAATAATGGCTATAAATTATTCTCGACGGACGCATCGCTTCGTAACCACTGTCCAGTCTCCTTCGCCTTTTTTTTTACCTCATTCTTCGTGACATCGAGTACTTCCGGTTCGTACACGTGTCGGAACGCGTGCCTGCGTACCTGAATTGTGGCACACGTTCAAGTATCCATTTCCTGCGAGACGCCATCACCACCACCACCTTGGGGATAGCGTACGTTATCATAAATAAATTAGTGCCATATTGGTCGAGTCGTTGGTACTGGTACTTTTTTCCACCAAAAAAAAACAAAAGTAATTAATGAGTGTATTTGAAAGGTATCGATTGCGTATTCCGAACGGTGCGTTTTATGCACAAACCACCTGAGCCTGAGCCATTGTCAATTTCAATAATGTGCTAAATACGATACTCCTACAAAAGAGTGAATGAGAAATAAACGAAAAACCGTTATAAATGGTAACAGTTCATTTGAAAAGAGAGGAGAAAAATTATGTCTTAATATTATTTTACGTGTGAATATAAACGTAATACCCCGAAAAGAAAGAAAAATAAAAAAACAAGTGATAACAAATGTAAATTAATTTAAGTAAGGCACATAGTTAACAATACAATTATCGTCACGTCATTTTACGCTTATCAACATCATCTTGCAAAATCTCTCATATAAAAATATGTATGTTTTTAAGGTATCCGAAGAAGAAATTAAACAGCATCAGCCTTATCGAGTTGAGAAAACAAAAAAATCATCACAACAAGGTACTTCACAACCGGAACAGCAAATACCCGGACTATTAAGTAAGAACAAAAAGCATTATCAGTCACACGAATATACAAAATATGAAAAAATATGTCATTAATAAAAAATAAGAATAGCGCTAAAAAATATTAGAACACGGTTATAACTATAAGTAGTAAAGGTAGAAACACGAATATGTACGTAACCGGTTAAAATTCGTTTCGATCGAAATGACTTCCGAATTAGACATTAATTTTTTTTAGTAAATACAAAAAAATCTACCAATTTCGAATTACTAGGCGCGAATTTCATTTAATCGTTTTTCCATTTTCTCGCGGATGCTTGAATTTAAACGAATAATTATTCAATCGCGAATCTAAATTCTTCCTTTTTAAACAATCTAGAAAAATGCAAAAAAAAATTAATTATCGAGTTTTTTTCAATTTACTAATGAGGTCAGTGATGGGAAAAAACTTGATAAAGTCGAACGAATTGTTACGAAAAATGTAATGAAAAACGTTATTTTTGTTATTTTTAGTTACGGTGGTGCACGAACATACGAAACAGTACGCGAGCAGGTAGAAAAATCGGTCATAAATCGGTAACCGGTCCGCATAAGGTTACATGTGCCGAGTTCATTGAGCCCGGTCCTAAGCTGCTGGACAGAGATTCGCAACTTACTGTACTAAGGGAATTTCCGTTACAATCTGAGCTGGTCTCTTGAACGTCGGAATTCAGTAAATCCAGGTTAGTGGAGTCTTCTTTCTTTGCTACGGTGATATCTGAAGATCTGTAATCCGAACGAGATATTTTTATGGGGCGATGAGTGATTTTAGGAGCATGAGTAACAATATGTTCAAAGTCTTTTCGAATGGGGATTAGTACTAGATTTTCGGCTGGAAAAGTAAGCTGGACGATTCCAAAGGTGGCGAAAAAGAATTTGAAAAATTACTGCAGATCGTATTAATTTTCAACTAAGTGGTCGCAAAATATGGAATTTCTTTTTTGAAAAATTGAAAAAAAAATCGTTGCTTTTTCATGTCAAACAGATTCGTTATTTCAATTTATCAAAATTTTTACAAGTTTTTAAAATCAAAATTCAAATAAATTGTTATTACATTGCGATGGGTAAAATTTGGTGAATAAAATTTGATCGACAAAGTCGATTTAAGGTTTCTTTTCACACCCGAAGAAAACTTATTTCATGTCCTGCGTAACTTGAAGCATTCCACTATACATCAAAGCGAGATTATCGAGAAAGACTACGCGAACATACGATTAAAAATGATTCAGAACGAATGTAACGCACTTTGAAAGTTTATCCGATTTCTCAGGATTTTTTTTATGGATACTATCGATCTCCGAAGGTGTCGCATTACCATTAACTTTACCGTCAACTCTGAAAAAATAATCGACTCGTAAATATTTCAATTACTTATTAAAATAATCGTCGGTGAAAATCTAGTTACTTGGAATGTATTCGTAAATGGTCAAGTTGATGTTCTAACGACGATATTCTTCTCTTCAAAGAATCGATTTCGTTTGATATGTTGGTCTGTGAAAATGATATAATTATTATTGATCATAATTGATGAATCATAAACAGTTAGTAGTTAGATAACACGTTAATTAGATGAAGACACAAGTTGAATAGGTTAGAGATACGAACGAATACTTCGTGATTATAAACTGTAAATTGACGTACCATATTTTTGGTTTTGTTGCAATTTTCTATCAGAGCTTCAGTTTTTGATATTAAGATGTTTTCTCGAATCTGGGCAGCGTCGCGAATTTCTTTCACCATTTCTGTAGGAAATTTCCAACGCAATGAATAAAACTGCCAAAAAATGGACTCGGTGCAAATAAAATAGTAGATGTATACTCACGAGCTAAAGAGACTGGTTCATGGCACGAAATTTTACTAGATATCGCTGAGATTTCAGATTTAATGGTTTTTAATTCATCTTTGGTTGCTTTCAAATCAGAAACGAGTCTTTTGTTCTCGCTTTTCAGTTCTGAAATTTGCTCCAGCAACGAGTCATTCATCACGTCATATTCGTCCACGTCAGAAGATTCGCTGCTAGCTTCGTTCGATTCATCTACGTTATTTAAACCGGGATCGCTGAATCGTCTTTTTTGGTTACAATTAACATCTTCTAAATTCACCGGAGGTAAGCTGGTGAAATTCGAAGCGCTGTTGCTGGTCGATACGGTCTCCTGCGGAAATTTATTTTTTCTACGAGTCGTCCTACGGCGGGAGTATTCTAACCCAATCGGATACATCGTGGAACAAACAGGGTAAAATTGGTAACCCGAGTTTACAGAATAGTCGCATGGTAATGAGTAACCGCATACTGCCGAATCAGACATCGTCGGGTAGAGCCTTTGACCAGCGTGAGAATTCCATTGTCCGACTGAGAATTCCGATGATGGTTCGTATTGATGCCATTCTGGTACACGATTGTAATATGATTTATGATACGAGCGATTCTTATCTTTTCGTTTTGATATGTCTGGATAGTTAGGATCTGAAGTGGATTTTCGTCTGAAATAGTTATAGTTTTTAGTTTTAACTAAGAACTTGGGCGGAATGAGTGAATGAATGTACCTTGATTGATCCATTGTTGCGGGATTTCACTCTCATAAAAGTTTCTTCGTACGATATTTTGTTTACAATTTCGCCTTGAGAAGACTAGCCGCAAGTCGGAAACCGTTACGTTGAACTTTTAGAGCACTAAATTATATTTAAAATCGAACACCATATATTGTGATTAACGAACCTTAGAAACAGCCGTCATTTTAATTTTCAATTTTTTCCCATTTTATAACTCACTCGCGAATTTATTCTAATCTAATCTCAAAATCGATCATTCTCCTGAAAAAAATTCATAAAGAATAATGATCTGTAAATAAGCAGTAAAATTTGGATTGTTGATAAGCCGTTATTTGTTTATAGCGATCCTAGCGCAGGGAAAAGAAAACAAAATACGACAATTTATCGAAATTGGAATTCGGCTGAATTGTTTATTCTCATTTCTGATTCTGATTTCTTGAATTAATTTTGATTTTTTGATTTTTTCATGATTCATGATTCATTACTCATTCTCCTTGTGCTTGTGTAATATCTAACATAGCATTAAGTAATTAACTTAGGTAAGTAAGTACTATAGCAAATCATGATTGTATTTGTATTTTTGTATTATTCCTTCCTAATTTTGATTCATTTTTCAGATGCTTAATTTCACTCGAAATCGAAATCATTGGGGAATACAATGAATTCAGAGTACAGAAGATACGCTTAGGATAGTCAAACAGTACCCATAGTAACAGTTATCAAATTACAGTCAGAATGCAGTGTAGGATCAACGTTTTTCATATTTTCAATGGGTAAGCCCGTAAGCCGTACTTACTTCAATAGAATCAACACCGAACCAAACTATTAAACTTATATCAAAAGTATCGCGCAACGCTCTTAAACGAAAATTTGTTAACCAGCTTACTCATCGGCGTTTTACAGAACAGTTGTGTTTTTTTAAAGCATCGGTTATTATGTACCCTGATAATAATTATAAAATCTGGATTGATTTCAGATTATGAAAAATAGGTAGCCAGAAACACTGAAACAGACGATGTTCTTACGTTTATGTTTACCTACTATGCTCGCAACGCCGAATAATGAAATACCATGCTTGCTTTCGTTGTAAAGGGATCTACTTACTGTTTCTCAAAGCTACGAAATTATCGCACGGAAGATTTTATTCTAAGTAATACCAATAACTTGAAGTATTACTGAGAGCTTTTTTAGCTTTGTTTGAAAATTACCGTCCTTCTGAATCAGTATTTCAAGTAAGCACATTGACTTATCGATATATTGATATTTACCTACCTACTCACTATTTCGTCTAGAGTGTATTGTTAAGTAAGGAGTTTGTTTTCTCAGTGATCGTAATGTATTCATTTTGAATTAAAAAAGTATAAAGTAATGCTTATCGGGAAGGAAGCATTAGGAAATATCGTTGCTCCGTTACTTGTTCTCTTGTTCATTTCACTTCTAATTTTTATATCTTTTGCGTAGGGAAAATTACTTCAGTACGCTTGCGTGGTACATGAACAAAGAAGACTACAAGTTCAATTGCTAGCACTTCGTCAATAGAACTGGTAAGTAAGTTACAAACGAACGAAAATAATTTCTTGAAAAGACAATAATGGATGAGCAGGGTTGAAAATTTGTATACCAGATTTCAAAAATGCTATTTTTTCATTACTCGTTTTCATAGGTAGGTATCAGCGCGATGTTACCGTCGATGAGATTCAGTTTCGGAAGTGAAGAATTTATGTACTTTCTAGCGAGATTTACGAATACTTTGGAAGCATAGCATTTGTTGCAGAGAATTCCTAACATACTTAATGACAGACTCGTCGGTAAGTTCACGTTTAAACTTTGGCAAAATTTCGTGACTTTCGTGTAGATATGTGTCTGACCGGTGATCGTAACATAGAGTTACGGCGTTTCTTTTGAACGAACATTGAAATTCTGATATTACCAGTGATCAAAGTACTTATGTTGAACATGTGTTCTAAGACCCATTGATTTTGTAAATGATTCAGAGTAGTTCGAGTTGTTATTTTTGTAGCTTTCGTCAAAAGTTTGTTTACAAGTTGTGCATCATCAAACATCAAGTAGGTAGCTAGGTACTCATTCGGAATTCTTTCAAAATTGTTTATTATTTTCCAACAAAAGTTGCTACTTCTCAACGATGTGAATAGTACTTACTTCTGTGTACTGTTTAGGTACTGAAAGATTTTCTGAGTCGACGCATCGACGACTGTTCGATCTAAATTTTATTTCATCGAAGAATAGAATGTCATTACGTGATTACGAATGAGTAAAATTACGAACGTTGTAGGTTGTAATTCAAGTCTAATTGTCAAGACAATTGGGTACCGAGGATATAAAAAGATTGTCTAGTGCATTCTTGCGTAATAAATAATTTTCCGCGATTTCCATTTCCAGTGGGGTAAAGGCACAATTTATTATACTTGAACAAATACGTTTTAGACTTTGGTCAAGTGTTTCTTATTCGTTCGATTGAAAAATTATTTAATTAAAAAAGAACAAATTTTGAATAATTTCTTTTCAAGGAAGTATAAATATAAATAATAATGACTTGAAATTATAACTTTAAGTTTTCAATCAGTTTCATGAAAATCATATTCAATTTGCAAGAATTTTTTTCAATTTTCTAAAATCATATTATTTGGTATTTTGTGGTGTGATTATTAGGTAAAAAACAAAAATTAATCTACCAAAAGAGAAATAGTGTTAAATTTATGATAAATTATTGATAAAGCAATCAGCAGTTGAAATAGGTAATTCAATTATTAAAATTTAAAACGAAGTGTTGGATTAACTAAAAAAATAAGTTAAAGACAGAACGTTCAATGTTCAAACCTGGAACTCAAAATACCTTCATGACGTCACTACTGATAGCTGACGTCACTAGTCATACCGCTGAACGTCGTTTTTTGGCTGTGTCGCTTTCCTGAAGCTCGTTTCTATTTGTATTTCTCTGAAATGTACTCGATAATAAATTACCTTTTCTCATTTTCAATTTCAGTCATTTTCTTTTCGATGTTGCAAAATTTGTTCTTAAATTTTTATGATGAATTTTTTTCAAAAATTTTTGTCATGTAGTTGATGTAGTATTCAATTCAGGAATGTTTTTATTTCGATTAATACTCTGATATTTTTTCCAAGAAAATTTTCTTCGTGGAAAACTGCTACTTTTCTCAAATTACTGTTGTGTAATGAGTTTTCCTAAGAATATTTCAATTCGAAATTGAATACAACTCTCAGTTTTTTCTCAATAATAATGTCTAGATCTAGAATATGAAATTTCGAGTTGGAATTTTGAAGTTCCTTTGTGAAAAATGTTTAAAAAATTGTAAATTGTCACAAATTTTACTGTAGAGACGTATCTAATATTTAGATTTTGCCGATACCGAATTATTAATTTTTGGAAAGTGTTACTAGTATTGCCAAATATATACATTTAATTTTAAAAAGTTATGAACGTGGTTAAAATTGCATTGTTGGCAACACTATTGAATTTCGAATTGATATGGGCAACAATTATAATGTAAAAATGTCTAATTTATTCAAACAAAAAATAAAACTAAGAAAAAAAAATGGAAAAGTATTGAAAAATAATGAAAAAGTAGAAAAGAGTGAAGATAATTCATTCAAATGCATTGTCGTTTTGATAGAAATTTACGAAGTTCAAAAAACTTTGCCTATTTCTAAAAAAAAAAAGTAAAATATGCGGAAAATTGGGGTAAGTATGATTTGAAGAAAGTTTGAAAAATGAAAAAAAAAATTGTAAAAAGTACTGAAATGTTGAAAAATGATTTTAAAAATTTGTGAAATCGTATACGTACCTATCAAGAAATGTTTAAAAAATTAAAAATTGAGAAAGATATATTCAAGTGAATTGTCTAGAAAAAAACAAATTGAAAAAATGAAAATAAAAAATATATTTAAAAAATTGGGTCTTATTTCGAAAAAAAAAAGTAGAAAAAAATGATTGAAGAAATTGAAAAAGTACTGAAACATGTTTGAAAAATGAGGAAAAATATTAAAAACCTTAGATCATGGACATGTTTAAAAAATATTCACTTCGCAGACGAGACAATGTTTCTTATTAACATTTATGAAAAGAAACGAAAATTCATTATGTTTTTTCAATTTCATAATTTTTTATTAAAATGATCCGAAATCAGAAAATAATACGAAATGATCTGAAATGATCAAAATTCATCAGAGGTGATCCGAAAATAATCAGAAATAATCTGAAAACATTGAAGTCTGAAAAGGATCAAAAATCAGTCAAAATGCGATCAGAAATGATTGAAATATGACAATAAAATAGTCAGAAAATGACAAAATAAAATCAAAATTAATGAGAAATTATTAGAAAATATCACAAAAAAGGCTGAAGCAAAAATGGTGAGTCCAAAATTGAAAACTAATTGGTAAAAAATTTTCCATTTTTGTCCCATCCCATCTCCAAAGGTTACTTTCAGGGCTTGGAGTCGAAATGACCACAGAAATGCATTCGAAGAATCAAAGCTCATGGATCTGGGTAAATATTCTCACTCGATGAAGTTGAAGAATTTTCGATTCTGGTCTCATTATACTCCCTCTTTCGAGATTCCACTTTCAAAATTTGGGTCGAATGTCAAATAACCTTATAAATGGATTCGAATACGTGTGCAGCGATCAAAGTAGTCGGAATCGTACTTCAGATTGCTAAAGGAGTGAAATTGGTTCTAAGACCGTTTTGATTTTCACTGATCAAGTACCTATGTGGAAAGATGCTCAATATTTGGAAAATGGTCCTAATTTTGGAGACCCGTTCAATTTTTATAAACAGATAATTTTTGAAAAACCCGTTGGAAAATTGTTCTATTTTAGTAATAAAATGAACCGACTGTTTGGAAATTATCCATGTTTCAAAAAATTTAGATTGTTTACGGAGAATAATTTGATTTTCAATTCATTGAAGATTTCCCAATTTAGGTAAATTATTGTTCAATTTTCAAAAAATCAGGTTTTAGAAAACTGTAATTTAAAAAAAATTGATTGTGATCCACGCTTTGGAAAATTGTCAATGATTTCAAAAAATTGTCTTTCTTTTGAAAGAATTACGTAATATTATCATGTTTAAAAAAATTCTCTAATTTATAAACATTTTTTCCGATTTTTAAAAATTCTTGGAAAATTTTTCTATTCTTAGAATATTGTTTAATGTGTACAAAATCTATTTTTGGTAAATTGTCCAAATTTTTGAATAATTCCCAGAAAATTTTACATCTTGGAAAATTTTCCTCGTTTTGGAAAATTTTTTGTCTTAGAAAATTTACCAGTTTTTGAAAAATTGTGAGCGTTTTCGAAAATCCAGAAAAAATTTTCAATTCGAATTCAGTTTGGAATTTTTCAATATCTGCCCGAGACCAAGACAGACCTGTCCAGAATTGTCTCTTTTTTTATAAACCAACCCGTATACAATGCAATGAGTCATTACATCACTGCTCAATCTCGATTTGGAATTTTATTTTTATCGAATTCAGCTTGGAATTTTTCAAAACCTGTCTAAGACCCATACAGACCTGTCCAAAATTGTCTCTTTTCTATAAACCAACTCTTGTGCAATACAATGAGTCATAATTCATAAATCACTTCTCAGTCTTGATTTGAAATTTTATTCGTCAAAATTCACCTTGGAAAGTCTAAAATTCCGACTGATTTAATTTTTATTACCCTCAAACCCTCATACTATAAAATCCACCTCGAATTGGAATTTTATAATTTAAAATTCTCCTTGGAATTTTTACCCATCTGTCAAAAATAGACTCGTTTGATTTTCAACCCTGTACAATAGAATGCCTTATTTCGTCATATCTCAATTTCGTCTTATCTTTATAAACCTCATAAAATATAGAATACTTGTTAGTCACCTCTCTGCCTCGAATTGGAATTTTATTATTCAAAATTCATCTTAGCGTTTTAAACCAGTTGTCAAAAATAGACTCGTTTGATTTAAAACCCTGCACAAGATTGCCTTATTTGGACATGTCGTCACAGTCCTTAAGCATTAGTCACCTCTCTGCCTCGATTTGGAATTTTTGTTATCGAAATTCACATTGAGAAGTCTGAAATCCCTACTTGTTTCTTTTTTATTATCCTTGTAATATGAAATGCATTTTTTGGTCACGTCTCTTCCTCGAATTGGAATGTTATTCAATATTCGAAAGTCACCGTGACATTTTTAACCACCTATCAAAAGGCTTGTTTGATTTATAACCCTGTAAGTAGGTACAATAAAAATCCTTATTTGGTCATGTCTTATCAGTCTCGTTTTATGTTTGTAATCCTCACACAGTCACACAATATAAAATGCTTGTTAGTCGCTCTCTGCCTGATTCGAAATTTTATTCATCGATATTCAAAAGGAATTTTCACCACCTGCCCAAAGCCGACTTATCTTTTTATAACACTCGCACAATAAAATGACTTACTTCGTGACGTCACCCTTGTAAAATTTAATGCCTTATTTGGCCATGTCTCGGTCTTCAATATTTGCATCTTTTGTTATCTGCTTTTTTGAATAGCTTCATGAACAGAATTGGAAAAACCTAACACGTAAATAGGTACCTAACTACCTACCTAAGTATTCGTCATCCTGTTGGAGTTTTTGTTCAATGAGTCATCCTTTCATTAAACCTTTTCACTGTACCTTTGAAGATGTGAGGGGAAAAGTGGGAGAAGTAAATTGTGGGATGGATCCAATCAGAGAGATTTATTCTACGTCACCAATTTTTTTTCGAATTTTGATTGGAGGTTTAATTTTTAGGGTAGGAGTATTGAGGTGATCAGCTGGGTTGGTGGTGCTGCTTGTGTGATTTTCAAATTTCAAAATCTTGCTCATTTCTTCGATGTTCTGGCTGGTGATAGGATCTAGATGGTTATATTCTCGAATGTTGGTGTCGTTTGTTTATTTTTTCGGTGTCGGTCGTTTCGTTTGATTTTTTTCTTTTAATTACTTCATGTTGGTCGTTGTTTCGTCTCGTTTTCGATGTGGTTGTTGAATTTGGGGCTTTTATCGTAATTTTGGTTGAATTTTTAGGGTTGGTAGTTTGATCTGGAATTTTTCAATTTCGATGTGGTTTTGAATTTGGGGCTTTTGAGGTGTTTTGATTTTGGTTTTTGGTGTAGGGAAAAATACACAGGCCTGTGCAGTCTTTGGTTGGTTTTTCTTATTGAGGTTTCGAGGTATTAATTACATATAGGTATTAATATTTAATCATTTTTAATTTTTTAAATAGCTTTTAATTAGGTAGCAATTTCAGCGTCACGTCGCCGGCTGCCATCTCGAAATTTGGATACCGATACTTGGGATGAAGATTTTTTGATTAACGAGAAAACTTTTCGCATAGGAATTTCAACATTACACGGTGAGTTTTGCTTTATTGTATTTTATATAAAGAATTCTTCGGTAATTATTTTCAATTGTTCGTTTATTTGTGGTGAATTTTTTTCGTGCATTTTTAAAATAATTAAATTTCTAATTCGAACTTCAGTTATTAGTGATAAATAATTCAAATATAATTTTTTGGTTAAAATTTTTCAAAAATTATTGATTTACGATTTCGGATTTTTTTAATCATTTTTTTTAATTGATTTATTTTCGGTGATTTTTTCATTTTTGATTTTTTTGGTAAATGTTTTCTTTTTTTTCGTCTGTTTTATTTTAGTTTTTTTTTAATTTATGATTTTTTCGACAAAATTTCAATTTGATTAGGTACGTAGTGTGAATTAAATGAAATTTTTCACAATTTTTTTTCGAAATTCACTTGCATTTTTTTAAATTTGTGGTTCAAAACTCTCGAACTTGGATATTTTTTTCGTATCTTAATTTTATGTTTGAATTTCAGTGTCGAGTTACCAGCTGCCCAATTGGATTTTGGATATTAATGCTTTCCGATGAAGATTTTTTGATTTTCAAAAAGGATTTTCGTATAGGAATTTCAACATTACACGGTGAGTTCTTCTTTGTTGTATTCTGTAAAGAATCATTCGGTAATTATTTTCAATTATTATTTGTTTGTTCGTGTTGAATTTTTTTCGTGCATTTTTAAAATTCAATTTCCAATTCGAACTTCAGTTATTAGTAATAAATAATTCATTTATCATTTTTTGGTTAAAATTTTTCAAAAATTTATTGATTTATGATTTTTGATTTTTTTGGTAAATGTTTTCTTTTTTTTCGTCTGTTTTATTTTAGTTTTTTTTAATTTATGATTTTTTCGACAAAATTTCAATTTGATTAGGTACGTAGTGTGAATTAAATGAAATTTTTCACAATTTTTTTTCGAAATTCACTTGCATTTTTTTAAATTTGTGGTTCAAAACTCTCGAACTTGGATATTTTTTTCGTATCTTAATTTTATGTTTGAATTTCAGTGTCGAGTTACCAGCTGCCCAATTGGATTTTGGATATTAATGCTTTCCGATGAAGATTTTTTGATTTTCAAAAAGGATTTTCGTATAGGAATTTCAACATTACACGGTGAGTTCTTCTTTGTTGTATTCTGTAAAGAATCATTCGGTAATTATTTTCAATTATTATTTGTTTGTTCGTGTTGAATTTTTTTCGTGCATTTTTAAAATTCAATTTCCAATTCGAACTTCAGTTATTAGTAATAAATAATTCATTTATCATTTTTTGGTTAAAATTTTTCAAAAATTTATTGATTTATGATTTTTGATTTTTTTTTAATTCTGTTTTTTTAATCGGTTTATTTTCGGTGATTTTTTTAAATTTAGGTATGATTTTTTCAACAAAATTTTAATTTGATTAGGTACGTAGCGTGAACTAAATGAAATTTTTCACAAATTTTTTTCGAAATTCACTAGGTATCATTTTTTTAAATTTGTAGTTCAAAACTCTCAAACTTTATATTTTTTTTCGTTTCTTAATTTTTTTTTTGAATTTCAGTGTCAAGTTATCGGCTGCCCACTTGGATTTTGGATATTGATACTTTCCGATGAAGATTTTTTGATTTTCGAAAAGGATTTTCATTCAAGATTTTCGACATCATTACATGAGGAATTCTGCTGTGTTGTACTTACGTCTTGACGAATTATTCGGTAAATTATTTTCAATTATTCATCCGAGTTGAATTTTTTTCCTTCATTTTTAAACTATTTACTATTCTTGTTCACTTCGATTTAATTTGAATTCCAATTATTTTTGATGAATGATCCACCTATCACTATTGTTTCAAATTTTTCAATTTGTTGAATTATGATTTTGGATTTTTAAAATTCTTTGGTTTTCAATTGATTTGTTTTCGGCAATTTTTTTCATTTTTGATTTTTTCAGGCAAAATTTTAAATTTGATTAGGTATACAGATAGTGAGAAGGAAATGAAAATTTTCAATTACAATTTTGGTTCTGTTACAAATTTTCTTCGAAATTCACTTTTACTTTTTTTTCATTTTCTGTTCAAAGTTTCTCGAATTATTATGGTATCCAATTTTTTTAATTTTGTTTGTTTCTTAATTTTTTTTCGATGTTTAGTGTCAGGTCACCAGCTGCCCATTCGGATTTTAGATACTGTTACTTGCAATGAAGATTTCATGATTTTCGGAAAAGTTTGGGTTTCATTCAAGAATTTCAACATCCTTAAATTGTGAGTCCTTTGTATTTTTTTTATTTATTCTGTAATTTTTTATTGTTGAAATTTTCTCGTTCATTTTATTATTGAATTTCACGTTTCTTTCATTCCATTTTATTTGAATTTCTATTTTTTTTCTATGGATAATCTAATTTTCAATTTGCTTCAAATTTAAAAAGAAAAAATCATTTTCGTAAAATTTTGATTCATTTATGTACCTAGTGTACATTATAAGAAATTTCTCTTCCGTATTTTTCCATTAAATTTCGTTTTTATTTCAATTTACTTTTTGGATTTCAAATATTTTTTTAGATAATACTTTTTTGTTAATTTTTGTTTCAAAATTTCTCTAATAGGTAGATTTTCTCTATTTGTTCAATTTTTTTCGTTTCTTTTTAATTCTGTTTTTAAATTTCAGTGTCACGTTATCGGTTTCCCCTTCAAATTTTAGTTACCGATACCTGATATGAAGAATGATTTTCAAGAAGAAACTGCACATCGTATGAAAAGAATTCCAACTCGTTACCATAAATTGTGAGTTCTGCTTTTATATTCTCAAACATTTTTCAAACAATTTGTTTTCGATTTTTTATGTATCGATTTTTATGTTGGTAGAATATTTCACCTGTATTATTTCACAAAATTTCGCGCTCATTTCAATCTCATTTGAATTTCAATTTTTTAAATGGATAATTATTAATTTTTGGTTAAAATTGTCTCAGAAAAAATCTCGATATTCGATTTTTTTCTTATTTATTTTCGTTTTTTTTCGTCACTTTTGGTTAAAATTGTTTCAAATGAATTTCTCGATATTCGATGTAAGTATTCTTATTCAGGTATTTTCGTTTTTTTTTTCGTCAATTTGTTTTTGGTAATTTATTATTTTCCTTTTTATTTTTTGAGAAAATTTCAACAAGAACCCCATATTGTTTCGTCAGTTCATTTTTTTCGATGCTCGAAAGTTTTTTTTATTGGCTAGTGAAAATTTGTTCATTCATTTTTGGATTAATTTTTTCCCCAAATTGATATTTTTGTGTATTCTTAAATTCTGATTAATACCTGTGTTGAAACGATTCAGGTATTCGAGCATTTTTATTAAATTTACTCTTGCTAATTTTTGTTTGATACGATGTTGGTATTTTTTTCAATTTTTGGTCAGTGTTGATATGCTGTCAAAATTTAACCAATTCTGTCTAAAGTTCAGGTTTATTTGTTGTAAGTATTACTTTTGCTTTGATCTCGAAGTCGTTTTTGGTGAATTTTAATTATTTTTCAAAAATTTTGCTTGACTAGTTTATTCGTAAATTCTGTTTTTTTTTTTTCACAATTGTTTTTTTTTGGTTACCTACTTACCTAATTTTATTTTTCAAAATTTACTTGACCAATTTATTGGTAAATTCGTTTTTTTCGCGATCTTGAGATTTCTTTTTGGGTAATTTGAATTATTTTTCAAAATTTTGATTTTTCGTTAATTTTATTTTTCAAAAATTATTTGATCAATTTATTTCGCGATTTCGCGATTTCTTTTTGGGTAATTTGAATTATTTTTAAAAATTTAGGTACCTGACCAATATATCAGTACCTATAGTCCGTACAACGAAAGAAGGCACTTTTCCCCTACTCGACTCGTAACGCGGAAACCAACGACGCGCGTTGATTTCAAATTTCGTCTAATCACAACTCAACGTTTATAAATTTTATTTATTAACGTGGTGTCAATATTTGTTGAATTTTTTTTTAGTGAATTTTTGCATTCGGTTTCACATTTTTTTTTTAAATTCCGATTTTAATATTTATTAACGTGTTGTCAATATTATGTTGAAATTTTTTTTAGTAAATTTTTGCATTCGGTTTCACTTTTTTTTTTTAAATTACGATTTTAATCATTTTCTGAATAGACTGATTATTTTTTAATATTTATTTTCGAATCAATTTCTAATTTTGATTTTTTTTTCAGATTTATGAAAAGGATGCCATGTCCTCAAGAAGTCCAGAACCAACTGTGAATTCCTCATCGAGAAAGCCTGCCATTCTGAAAATGAAAAAATCCAGTTCAAAAGTGTATGGTATTTGGTAACGTAGTCTTATTTTCTTTTAAATTCAGTAAGTACGTATGCATGATGTTAGCAATTTTTTATTCGCGATTTTGAATTTCGCTAGTGAACCCCTCTCCCCTTCCTCACCTATTAATTGATTTTAATTTTCTGATCTTGAAATATCGAAATTTTCTTAAACTAAAATCTGTCCAGTTTTGATAATATTATTGCCAATTTTTTAAAAATTTTCCTATTCGGACATTTTTTATTCGATTGCGATTTTTTATTCCTGTTTTATTTTCTCAATTTATTCGTGATATGTTTTTTTGTAAAATTAATTTTTGAGACCGAATTTTTGAGTTTTAAATTGACATTTTTCTGTTCTTGAATTTCGAGGTTTTTAAAATTTTTAGAATTTTGGCCCATGATTCGGCTACCTAGCACCTAATTAACCCCCCTTGTTGGTGAATGCTACGTACGACTATGAGCAGTTGGTATTTATTGGAAAATTTTCATCAAGATCGTGTATCATCATTGTTTAATTAAGCACCATTGTCTCATTCCTTTCGCAATCCTTTTTGTTTTCCATTTACAGAGAAATTACTACTGATGACTGCTTGTTAATATAATGGCATATCGTGTTTATTATTTTTGGTTCATAACTGTGTATTGACGAACAATATTGGTGCATGTTTCCTCCTAAATGACTATTTTTATTCTCCATTTCAGGAAATTTATAAAAGGTATTTGAAAGTGTATTGAAAATAGGCATATACACTTGAAGCATGGACAATTTTAAGCGTCATTTTCTCATCCCTTTCCACAATTCTTTTTTTTCCATTTCAGCATTAGTCTCATCCCTCTCACAAAATCCTTTTTTTTTCAATTTCAGCATTGTTTTTGAATAATATGTAATTATGAATAATTATAAAAAATATTGGCGCATGTTTTTTTTCCTACATGATTACCCCTGTTCTCCATTTCAGGAAATTAGTGCAAAGTGCACCTATGAAGATTTTTGCTTCTCTACTTATCCTATAAGAAAATCCTGATCCATTTGGCGTGCATTAATTACGATTAAAGTTCGTTCGAATCGCTGGTCAAAGGTTTGAAGATTGAGAAGGTGCTCAGTGTGTGAGGACAGTAGGGCTGTCTGCTGTTTTTTTTTTTTGATCAGGTAGTTAAGGAGAAAAGTTCTTTCTAGTCTGTCCAATGTCGAGTCTATAGGTAATGGGTAGGTAATGCAAAATTTAATCGGGTTCATCTCTGGGCTTCTGGTTAGACTCCCCCCAACCATAGTAAAACTTTCATTAGGAAAGTATTACGTTGGAGTAGCCGGTGCTTTCGCAGATCAGAGATTCAGGAATCCAGGGTCTGCTCCCTGGGTGTTTCGCTGATGGGGAGACAAGGAATCCACTGCGAATGCCAGGGTTATCGTTGGCGTTGTTGTACGGATACGCTTGCCGATAACCGGTTCGCTCACCCCTCTATACTCCATGGCAGGTTGGATCGGATGATCATGAACAGCTCGTTGGTAACCAAAGGGGGTGCGTGGGATTCCGGAGTCGTTAGCACCGTAGGGAGCCCGTATCGCGGCTCGCGGTATGGGGTTTACAGTTCCGGCCTGCCAAAGAGGGGTAAAATCCTCGATGACCAGGCGCTGCCGCGGTCTACAATGTTGTAGTCTACCCCCTTAGGTTCTACGCAACATTGGGTAAGAAAGGAGTGTGTTGTGTGAAGCGGCCTCTTTGTTGTCTTCAACATCCCAGGCCATGCAGGAAAATGAAACGAGCAAGTGGGTGGGATGATCCGGGTTCCTAACGACCTTTGATTGTAATTAATGTGCGTTTCCAATTTTTTCCCATTTTTTTACCCGTTTAATCCATCTCTTCTCCAACGTGATAATTTTGGTTTTCATTTCAGCAGAAGATTACGAGGTAGGTGAACATTATTTGTTCCGATTTTAATTTCAATTTACGCGAAACGTAATTGAAGGTAGTTTCAAACACCCGATTCAAGAAAATTTCAATTTCTAGTTTTTAAAAAAAATTAAATTTTTTATACATTTTTTTAAACACAATTGTTTGATACTTTTTTGATGAATTTTTGATACTTTTTTGATGAATTTTTGATACTTTTTTAATGAATTTTTGATACTTTTTAGTTTTTTAATGAATTTTTGATACTTTGTAAATGAATTTTTGATAATTTTTGATGATTTTTTGGTAATTTTTTTTAAAATAATATAATTTTTGATCGAGTATTTTTTGAAGCAGGTAAGTACCGATTCCTTCCTCCATCCTGACAAATATTTTACCTCTTTTCCGTCGCGGATTATAGGTTCCTTCCTAATCTCTCCTATTCGAAATAATTTCTTCTCTTTTCAGTCCCAATGTCGAAGAATCCAGGTTTGGTATTTATTATGCATTTTTCTCCCAATATGTCTAGGTAGCCCAAGAAATTACTCTTTTTTTAACCCCCCCCCCCCCCACATTGGCAACAATTTTTTCATTTTTCTAAAAATTTACTCTTGTAGTTTTTTTTTGTTGGTTAATTTTGTATACATCGTGCATACGGATAATTTAGGTTAATTTATTTAATAATTTAGTAGGTAGGGCACGTCCGTATTTCATGGGTAATGAAAAGGACGAATTTTTTAACCACACCAGGCTCAAAAGTCTGACAGTCCGAAGTCTGTTGAAGTGGGACGGAAAAATTCGCTCTTTTTATTTAAATTCACTCTAGGCAATTGGTACACGTCATTTTTTCAAGTTTTAATATTTTCAATTTTTTTTTTCAACTCCAAACATTTTCTTAACTTGAAAAAAATCAAAAAAAATGAAAGTCCAGCGGAGTAGAAACAAATAAAAAATAAAAAAATTTTGAATATTTTTCAAAAAATTTTTCATTTGTTCTATTTTTGAAAAAAAAAATGAGATGTATACTTATTGTATTTTTGATTATTCGATCCATTCATTTATGATTTTATTTTCTTTCAACTTGGTTTGATTCTGTTTTTTTTTGCCAAAATTTTACTAATAATTTCATTTTTCTGCGAGTATTTTTCCTCGATCATTTATCGCTCATCCGTTTTCATCATCACGTAAGTATATTCGTAATCAATTTCGGAAAAATAACTCTGAAATTTTTCCTAACTTGAAAATTTTTTTTTTTTAAATAACAATAAAACGTCCTGTTGAGTTTTTTAAAAAAAATAATGAAGAAAATTATGAATATTTGAACTACATATAATTTTTTTTCAAAAATTCAACTCGGAAAATTTTGAACAGAAAGAATGAAACATTGAAATGTTGTGAAAATACCAACCAAATTCTAAGCAAATTTTTTCCAATTTCTCCAAAAATTTTCCAGTTAAAATTTTCATAGCTTTCTTAGATTGTCTACTTTTTTCCGAATTTAAATAAATTCTGAATTTTTTCGACTCGACAGGACCTGAAAAATTTGATACCTAATAATTTAACGATTGAATGATCAATTTTCCAATATCTGCCGTTTTCAAGTTGGGAAAAATTTTGAACAAATTTTTCAACTCATTCAATCTGTTTATTCTTTTTCTTTTTATGTTAGGTATCTAATTTTATGGTTCTTATTTAGAATTAATTTACATTGGTAATTTTATGTTTTTGTGAAAACGGATCAAGAGGTTTTTCCTTTTTCCTCGAAGCGACCGATTCGGAGTTCCAATTTCCATATAATCGTATTAAAATTTAAAAATTGCTCTGCTTCGTAAGCATTTTTATTTTTTTACACTAGCTTTGTTGAAAAATAAATGAGATTTATTGTATTTCGATTATTCGATCTATTTATTTGTTTATTTGTAATTTGTAACTTATTTTTTTCAACTTCGTATGATTGAATTTGAATTGATTGATTGTTTTTTTTTTGCCAAAATTTCGTGAAAAATGATCATGTCGTCGTCATTAGACCGCTTTAAAATTTCTGTATATATGTTGGCAACATTGTTTATTATTGTTTACAATTCTGTGGGCACTTGTTTTGATTTTGAATTCGGCGACTGATATCCGATGAGATAATTCGTTTATGCGAAAATTTTAGCAGGTTTTTTACACAAGACAGTCAAACCTGGAAACTCGAATACCTTCATGACGTCACTACTCATACCACTGAATGCCGTTGAATATTTTACGTCAGTTTTAAACAGTTTAGAATTTTTTGAAAAAGTTTTCCAGCACCAAATTTTTTCCTCAGAATTTTTTTCTCCGAATTTTCTCAACTGAAATATTTCTGACATATGTAATTTAATTTTCTCCACTGAAATTTTTTTCTGAAGAATTTTTCCATCGTTGAACTTTCATATTTTTTGAAAAGAATGATTTTTGTTTGATTGACGCCATAAAAATTTTGAGAAAAAAAATTCGAGTTGAAAAAATTATGATAGGACGTGGAAAATTTTCAGGTGTGAAAATTGCGAGAAAATAAAATTTTTACGACGTCAATCAAACAGAAGTCATTCTTTTCAAAAAAGATGTAAGTTCAATAATGGAAAAATTCTTCAGAAAAACTTTGGTCGTGGAAAAATTACGTCAGAAAAAAATTCGGTCGTGGAAAAATAACATTAGAGAAAAATTTCAGTTGAGAAATTTCTGAGAAAAAAATTAGGAGTTGAAAAAATTTGGAGTTGGAAAACTTTTTCAGAAAATTCTAAACTATTTAAAATTACGTAAAATAATCTGGACTTTGAAAAAAAAAGTCGAAACGGCATTCAGTGGTATGAGTAGTGACGTCATGAAGGTATTCGAGTTTCCAGGTTTGACTGTCTTGTAGCTAAAGTGTCGAGTGGAATAAAAATAATGTTGAAAAGTTCAATAATTTTTTCAGGAAAAAAATTAATCTAAAATAAAATAAGAAATCTAATTGGACTGATGAGTCATGACGTCATAATATTTATCTGTGCCCTGGACGGGGAACCCTAGCGATACCTTTTTTCCGTGTTCCAAGTTTTTGCCAAAAAATTTTTGGGGAAAAAAATTTTGTGGGTTTTCTTTAGGTTTAGTCATCATTTGGGGCTTTCCCTTTTTTGGTACTTTTTTGGGTTTTTTTTGTCGAGCCCCCTACTCAGGGTTAAATTGTTGTTGCAGTCTTTCCGTTTCCGGTCTTTCTTTCTCTTTGTGCTAGTGGCATGAAGTTGCGTGGTGACAAATTATTCGTGTTTTTTATTGAAAACTACCGATTATTAATTATTTTACGCAATTTTTTATTTTGCAATGGAATAAGTTCGTGAATTACGCGTGGTTCTGTTCCGACGGTTATTTCGAATCGAAGTGCAATCATTTTTCGTCATAACATTATGTGAGTAGGTATACCTAGGTATTTCATCGTTTTCTTCGCTTCGTTTCTCTTTCTAGCTAACGCATGGTCACTAAAAATCTATTTTTTATCTTTCACCGTTTTTAAAAACCTGAAATTCGTCAGTTTAATAATCTGTTTTGATGGACAGGTGTTTTGTACTGTTTCAATAATTCGCGATTTGACATTTCAAACCATGAACAAACGTTTTATTATCGATGTTTGATTTGAGTGTGGTAAAATTTAGGCCTTAGTTTGTTAAAATTAGAATATTCGTACGAAATCGGAGTGATTAATTCATTCAGGTAATTTAGGTACCGACGTACCGATGTCGCGCGTGCGCAAATGTACGTAATCAAGTCGTAACTCGCCACTCGTGAAAGGGATGAAACGGTTCATTTCAGTATGATGACGCATTGACGCGACGGCGACGCCATTTTGTAATGTATGTTTCTTCAGTCATTGTTGACTTGTTGTTGCAAACTTCCGACGACAGAATGATTCTTCCGAATGGAATGTTGTCTTTGTCGAGTTGTGTGATTCAGTCTCGTCGTTTCTTTTTCTTCTTCGGGGTTTTGTAATGTGCTGTAGTAATGTACTTGTGTTTTCTTTTGTGTCGAGTTCAATCAATGGCGACGATGCGACGCGACGTAACATTTTCGCTGTAAGTAAGAATTGTAATATTCCATTTTTTTTTTCGAAATCTGCCTTTAAATTACGTAATAAACAATAATGTAGTGCATTTGGTGTTTTCATACGATGGTACTACTACTACGTGTGTACGTAACACGTTGTGGTGTTGGCGCGTGCGTGCGTGTGTGTGTATATGTTAATATGAAAGAAGAGGTTCGAAGTATTAGTTTTGCACGATTTCTTTTTCTCTTTCTCATTCTGTTGAGTTGTCTGCTCGCGTGGTTAGTTACGTTCAATAAGTTTCATTATTTCAAATTGTGATTTTGTTTGAATTTCCCAACAGTTTATAATCGCGAATGTCAAAATAATTATGAGTAGATTGTTTGGGCGCCATTTTGTGTAAATTTTTCGTTGTCTTTTCATCGTTTATTGACTGGTTTTTCGCCGCTTTCTTGTTTGTGGTACCTATAACTATGTCGAGTGTATACGTAAGTAATTTGTAATTTTCGGACTAAAATTGCATGAAATTTACGTGATCATTGTCGATAATTGGTCTGTTTTGAGTGGCATTTTCATGATGTAAAAGGTGGCTGCAATAAGCAGGGAAAATTCTGCGAATGAATTTACTTGAAATATTTCTTACAATGATTCGATCGTAATTTTAAAGATTAGAACATGTACATTCGAAATTAATCGATGTTTAACTTGATTACAGGTGCAAACGACATGAAAGAACACAGTAACGTGGTAACGAAACGATCAAGAAAAATTGAGACAGAATGAACATCCACGAAGCGGCTAGGAAAATACAGATACCTAAGACGGTTGCGAAATCAAAGCTTTTGTCTGTTGTGAAAAATGAGCAGTAAGTAATCGTAATCTTGAGATGTGAGTTTTATTGGATAGGCGAAACACGAACTAACCATCGCATCGTCATATTTAGGATTGAAATACGTGATTCGGAATTGAATACACGTAGAAATTAATTACTCGCGTATTAGGTAATCTATGTATAACTTGATTACAGGTGCAAACGACATGAAAGAACACAGTAACGTGGTAACGAAACAATCGAGAAAAATTCGGACAGAAAAACATCGAATCGGCAACGAAACTACAGATCCGGCGACGGTGCAAAATTGAAGCTTTGTGCCTCGTGAAGAGCGAACCGTACTCGTAATCTTGAGATGTGAGTTTCCATTTATTTACCTACCATACGAATTACATGTGTTTGAAAATCGCGACTGCTTGGAAATTTTCTTGGATCTACTTTTTTCGTTGCTTCGATTTTCTGGTTTTATTTCATTTTATTTCCGCGATCGTAATCTGTTCATTTGGTGATAGGGTTTGAAATCGGTTCGGTTTAGGTTCAAGTAGGTCATATTGGAAATTACTGAGGTTTTTTTTACGTTTTTCAAAAAAATAAACTACAGCTCCATCGACGTGTCGAACTTTAATTCTACCGAAATTACCGACGTGATTTTCCACTTTCAGAATTTATACTCTTTCGTGGTGATTGAACAAGATCGTGTGTTTGGTTGATGTGATGTTTTGCAAACGAAAAAAAAAACTTTTCTCTATTGATGATGTCTTTTGTACACACAAAACGATGTTTGTTCAGTTGGATTAACTTTTCACTCAGGCTTCGTTTTTTTGGCGTAATTATTATAAATTTTCCAACTTCTCAGTTGGCCGGAAAATTACTTATCTAGTCTGTATGAGAGAACACTGATACTCCAGGGATCGAAAATTGGCTGTCAAATTATAATAAAAAATCGATAATTTAAATATCTTACGTAATAAATATGATAGATGATGATAACTCGTTGAGTTTTGTTTCATTTTCAGATTTGCTGGTGCTTTGAATTCGAGAAATACTGCGAGATGGTTCGTCAGCGTCGTGATAATGAATATTTTTGCTCGAAGAGCTGGATCAACTAACTACGAGTGTACAATATACGATCACAATAGGTAATTATTTTATATATATGAGTAGGTCAGGGATGAGGTCAATATTTGAATTTATTCAGGTATGCTGGATAATTAAGTACCTATATGAAGAAGTACAGACGAAAAAAGACTTTAAAAATTTTATCCCGCGAAAAATTTCGTTGGCCTTATTGACTGTCTGCCTAACGATGTCAGTACTTTGACCATATATAGTCAAAAGAAAATACCTACGTCAAGTTACGATCCTTTTTTGATTTCAGTTTTTTTTTTTTTTTTGATAGAATACCTGGCGCTGGAATTGATTTAAAAAAAATTAAATTCGTCTTCTGAAGCTAGAGTAACCATGGCAAACATGCGATGAAAGTAATTCAAGTCTTGTGTTTAGGGCAAATCCTCTCCCCCTCTGTAATGTTTGCAAAACTCGAGAAACAAAATTATTATTTGGAAAACTCGAAATGAAAAAAACTAGAGATTGTTTTAATTATATTTTTTAACGTTTTGGTTTCAGTTGTGGTTACAGTTTTAGTTTTGTGCAAATTTCGGCGATTTCTATCGATGTTGGTTAAAATTTTGATGATTGTTCCAGTTTCAGGGTGTCGATGATCGTTCATTGTCCGATTCCTACTTCTCGAGGTTGCCCAACCAATCTAAGATTTTCATTTTTCGTAATATAATCCGCGTTTTTTTGTGAAAAATTTCAACTTGTAAACCGAACTGAAACCGAAACCATTAAAAACCGATTGGAAAAATTTGCATGAACCCGAAACCATTGAACCACGAACGATTTGTTTAAAAAAATGATTTTAATTTGATTTTGATACGATTTCTTTGTCTGAAGTTTCCTATCGTATTTTTAGATTATAATATCATTCTAGAATAATAGTGTTATTTTTATTGATTATTGCAGTTCAAAACTATCGAGAAGTACTTTGAGAAAAGCTGTGTAAAGATGTAACATGAACAACGGAATTTCCAATCAGAAACGAGAAACGAGAAAACCAGTTACTCATCGTTGTTCTTTTGTGTACTAGGTATGTATGTACTATGTGTGTACATTTTGAATTGAATTTTCCATCCTCCGTCGCCTTTGTACGTAAAATTCGACCATAATATTGAAAAGAAATAGTTCATTGTTACGAAATTGGTTTTCGAATGGTGTCGATGCCAAATATTTGCATTTTTAGGTAGTTTTTCAATTATTTGAGCAATTTTAAAAATTTTCAAGCTGATGTACCATGGCATTTTTTGGTTTCCAACTTTGATATTTACTGTTTTTTGGTTTTTTCAAAAAAATGTATCGAAACTGTAATCTATTTCTGCCCATTGCACACTGGATCGGTTAAGAAAGAAATACGCTCGTGCTGCTTGTCAAAAAACATCGCTGGAATGATAATTTAGGAATCTGCTGGTCATAAAAATCGTGAATTTTCATTAAAAAATTGAAAAAAAATTCAATACTTTTCTTAATTTGAGCCACTGTTTTTTTTAAATCTGGACTTTTTTGACGTTTTTTTCATTCTGATTCTTATGATGTAATACATTTTTTTTCTTAAAAATGGGGGGGGGGAGGGGGTCATAAAAAAAATTATTAAACTACGAAACGCCAACTGGATTTGATTTACAGGCCCATTTTTCGTTTTTCCTGAAGAAAGAGGGTAAAGCAATGAAATTTTGAAAACCGATCAATTGAAATTTGGAGGGTTTTCGATTTTCGATGCGTGTTAGTTTTCGTACACGCAGAGATTCAGATCGATTTAGAGGTAGTTTTTTTTACATGTTTTCACAAATTGCATACCTATTTGATTTTGTTCGATGCTGTGCGTTTGCGTGGATTCGTTTAAAAATTAGGTTGAATTATTTTCACTTTTTTACCGTCGACAAAATTTATACTGAGCTACGACTAAATCGTTTACTGCAATGTAGATATTGTAAGTAGTGATGAGAAAATTATCGTTTGAAAGCTTTCAAATGGTATCTAATTTTCGTTATTTTAGATTTTGGTTTCAACTTTATCAAAATTTTTCATTTTTTCGACTCGAAGAATTTTCAAGCTTAGATTTTTCCAATTTTCTGATTTCATTGACGTCTTTTTAAAATGGGGATGAGTTTGGTATTGGTAACAATACAATTACATAATAAGGAAAAATATGCACTGTAGGGACTTATGTATTTAGATGGTATGTGTGTACGGATTTGTGGTTGAGCAATATATTCAGATTAAAATAATCGTAATAATTATTGAACATATTTTCGGATTCGCCACTGAGAAACGTATTTTTAGGTGAGATTTGCTATAAATTTGGCCGATCTGTGTCAAATCTAGTCAAGTTGAGCTCACACTTCGTTGTTTAATTTAAACGTTGAATCGTGCTACTAATATTTGAACTTGTTTGTTTTAATATGGCAAGTTTTTTCATTTTTGGCATTCATTTATCTAATTAGTTATAAGAAGTGTATATTCAAGTTTTTTTTTTTCAAAAGACCTCTACTTCTGATGGTTGTTATTATAGAAAATCTCAATGTTTGTAAAATGGTCCGAATTTTTTAAATTGTACTTTTCAAATATTTTCTTTCTTTGGTAAAATTGTTCAGTGTTCGGGAAAACATACAATGTTTAGAAAAATATTATTTGATTTTCGTAAAATTCTCCAGTTTTTCAAGATAATTAATTTTTGGAAATTTTGTAAAAATTAGTTCGAATTCTGTGAAACGTGAAAAAGGGAGGAAAAATTATTTAGAAAAAAGAGAAGGGATAGTGAAATTTTTTTGTCGTTTTTCAATGAAAATACGTACTTCATTAAATTATTTCCTCGTTTTTTTGTTTGATAAGCTAGTAATTATATCTGTATCTGTCATTAATTTGGTATTTTTTAATTTTTTTTACAGTGAAATGCTGAGAAGAATGGAATAGAAATCATGGTCATGCAGAATACCTCCTGCCACGAAACGATAAATGGGATGGTGAGTGTCTCTTGTATATTTCTAGTAATGTTCCATTCGATATTGGATTATTTTCTTTCAGCGAAATGAAGAAAAAAATAATACAATTGGTAGATTGGTAGCTCTTTCCGTAATTTTTGAAATTTTCGTTGCCCAATGTCGAGCACAATTACTGTCTTATTGATGTTTTTCCGGTTACTTGGGAATTTTTTCTCTAAATAGCGACGAGTTTTTTTCGTTTTCAGCATTCATAATCTGCGATCAAAATATTGCATGTTATTGATACGTAAAATGTATCTAGTTAATTATAAGAAGTGTATATTTAAGATTTTTTTTTTTTGACAGATCCCTATTCCGGATGATTATTGAGCCTAATGACTGGTGGATATTGGTCAACGTTCCTGAAAGAGTGAAAGCCAATGGTGAAATTTCATCGATCATATGAAAGCGAAGTACTGTTGTCAAATTATTGTCTAGATATTCGGATGTTGATATTCAGCTAGATTAGTTTTTTTCATCAACGTGTTTAGGAAAACTAGATTTTTATTTTTTTGCTTGATTTTTCATTACTGTGTATTACGTTTAGTATTAATTCATTAAGTATTCCATCTTTCCGAGGTTCTGAATGGGAATAAGGGACATTTTTTGGTGAATTTCATTGAGGAAGGAGGATACTTTCTTTCAGGGGACGTTTGTAAAAATTAAGCGAATTATTTTTCATTACTAATTTAATATAATATGAAATTTTTACATTTTCGGTGGGATTTTCATATTTTTGTATTTTTAAAAAATCAGTTTCTAGGAAGTAGTTTTTCTTAGGGTTTTGGGAAGGGTTAGGAAACAACTTTGGCAATTTTGGGGGTAGAGGGTAGGTGGCTTAGTCAGAGAATATCAATGTCGTGCGGCATTGGTGAAACCTTCAGATTCTGATGGATGTCTGGCGCGATCGTGCCCAGTAACTGGGAACCCCACGGCAAGTCAGCTCCAAACACGGATCGGGGGTGGCTGTGGTCTCTTGATCTCTGGGCGCCGGTCGGCCTTGTTGATCGCAAGAGAGCCCTCAGGTATTCTTTCACAGTAGGCTTGGTACTGTGGATAGAAGCGTCTGCTGTGGGCGAAATTTGTCGGCGCCGGTGATCTGTATCTGCGGACACCGGAAGAGGCCCCGAGTTTTTGCGATGCCTGGTGCGATCGTACCGAGTATCTCGGGTTGCGCGGCATGCCAGGGTCGTATAGAACGGAGGGTATTTAGGGGGCGGTCTACCGTTTTTCAAAATTAAACCATTTTAATTGCAATCAAATGCGATGGTAAGTCGCAGGTAAAAGTTGGTGAATTAGCGATAGTGTGTGTGTGTAAGTATATACAAGTACGAGTGAATTGAGTGAATGGGAGAGGGGGTCCAGTTAGGAGTCTGCCTTATAGTGTCCCGGTGCCTTTGTCGAATTTGGGGTAATATAGGTATTTTCAGTGCAGGGCGTGCCATTTTCGGAAAGAATTCAGAATTCGGACCGGCAGGGCTGGTGCTGGGTGTATGCTTGGCTCCGGTCGGTGAACGGTAACTCTAGCTCCTTGCGTGTGGGAGTATTGACCCTTCGGGGCACCCATCATGGGGAGTGCTTGACGGTTACCTGGATCCTTTGGCACGTGACCCCTCCCCGCCTAGTCGGGAGCCTGTTAGCGCACCAACGACAGACTGCTGGTGCGAGGGTGTCGGCCCTATCCTTGTGGATGTAGGCTGGCATCTCTAAGGGACGGGTAATGCTAAATACCTTGCCACCTGGAGAAGACCAGCCTGTGTATGAGCTGCCTAATGTCGCTATCTGATAGGTAAGGAATTTAGGCGCTGCCTTTGCGACATGTGTAAAGTTGAGAGTGCGTGATGACCTGGATCTTACGTAGCGTTTGATTGCAATTAAAATCACGATCTTGATTAGCATCTAATTTCAGCAAAAAATGACGTTTGGTTGAGCGACTGATGAGAATATAGGTGTTTGGTCTTTTTTAAGACCCTTGGTGCAATTTTTCATGGCCTAAGTTATCTATCGAGCAAAAATAATCCCTCCCGGGTCTTGCCTGATTAGGAAATCTAGGTGTCACTGCTAGGCGGTTTTTCATTAGTGCATTTGACGATTATTTTTGGATTATAGCTCGTTTGTCCTACATTACGTGGTATTTGCGGTACTCACTTTGTGCATTTTTAATTTTCGTGTACCTCACTTGAAATTTTATCAAATAATTTCCTGGTCTCGTATTTGTATATGTTTAAATTAAGGTACCATTGGATTTGTTTTATTTTTATAAATACCTAGATCTTTGTAATATCTGATTATTTCCATTCAATTTCCATCTTTGTATGTTACAATTAGGTACGTGTTTTTTTAATTTAACAAATTTTTAAAATACTTGTTGTTTAATACCCACCTGATTAATTTAAAATTTTACTTTTGTCTGTTTCCACACTGGATTTTTATTCAAAATTGATGAATTTACTGAGTAATTATTCATTATTAAATGATAATTCAATTTTATGAAGCCCCCTTTTGTAACTTATTTTGATTTAATTTTATTTATTTTCAAATTACCTATCCTTGTTTTTTTTTTGGATCATTAATTTATTGATTTAATGCTATTAGTTCTTCAATGTTGAGTTACTTATCGATTATGTTTTATACTTTTTTATTCGTATGTGTTTAATGTACCTTTTCTTAAGATCTAACTTGAAGTGCGACGTAATTTTTGGATCATCGCGATTCGTGTTCAAATAAAAAAAGGTGCGATGTTTTCCGCTGCAACGGTTTGTCTGCAGTTAGGGATGCCAAAAATTTAATTTAGGTATCTATTTATTTGTTGTCTATGTTGTGTTTAAATGTATTATTTAATTTTGAAGATTTGTAATAACCGATCACGGTTTTTTTAGCTGTCGAGCGGCCGGCAGTGTTTTTTTAACCCAGATCGGTTAAAACTTAGAGACTAGTTTATTTGTTCTTTTTTTTTTTGCCGCTGTGTCAAAGAAAATGAAGTTTGGTTTTTGGTTTGTGTTATTTTACTGTCGCCATTGAATGGTCTCTGACCCACAATGGTAAGGATAGTGCTTGATTATCCGCTACTCATTTTCAACGCCAATGAAAATACGTATAATGAATCGCGTTTTTGGAAAATTGATCAGCGACCTTGAATTGACCGGAATTTGGAATACCTTATCTTTGGAAATATTTAACCAGCCTCCCAATGTTTGTTACTTTTTAAAAAAAAATTTATATATTTATGATACATACGTCGATTGAATTAATTAATAGGGCCCTAGGACATTGAATTTTTGTTAGCTGCCCAAATTTATACAAAAAAATTGTCCGGTAGTTTGAGTTCTTTTCGGTGTTTGCGTGTAAGCAAAGTGTGATTTCATTGATTACTACTTTTCTGGGCTAGTTTTTCTGTTTGCTAATTGCAAATAACATCTCAAGTAAATTGAAATTGAAATTTTAGTGTTTTCTGGTCGCTGATACCGTAATTGATGTTCATTTCTCATAACGAAACTGATCACTTTTCAGGCTGTTCAATTTGAGCTTTTTTTTAGTAAGAAAAAATTGAGAATGGCGTGTAAAACATTCGAAAAGGTAATTGTCTTAATTATTGGCAAAGAAAACGATACAAGTAATTTTGTGAATCAAGACGCAGTGAACGAATTTCCAATTATTGATAATGACAACACCGGAAAAAATTATTCGCATGATGAAGTTGAATAAGTAATTTTATTGATTCAAAAATTATAGAAAATCACGTAATATGAAAAAAATTCTTCGCAGGTGCAGATTATGCAACTCCATTAACGTCGAAAACTTAAAGTATGGATAATTTTCTGAAACAGTGTTAGAACTGCCTGCAAAATTATGCAGTAGGCAACACAAATAACACGAGTTGCTAATTTCACAGGATCCTAGCGCTATCTGTGTGGGTGAAAAATATTCAATTCCGAGAAATATGATCTTGTCGAGGAGAGGATCGGCAGTACAAATTTTTGAGGTAGCGCATATGTACGCAAGCATGGGGTGTGAAATTAATGATGCGTGTTATTTGTGTTGCCTACCTTAGAATTTTGCAGGCATTAATAATGTAAGTATCAGAAATTTATCCATAATTTTAGCGTGATATTATTCGAGTTCAACGTGTTATTTGAGTTGCCTATCCTGATTTTTTTTGTCGAGAATAATGTTGGGAATAGTAAAAATGTAATGTAGGTGTTACGATAATTATGGGGAATCCACTGGCGATGTTATTTCAAACCTTTAATGCATAATTAACCATTGAACCGCCATTTTTAAACATATTCCATTAATTATTGACTCAATTAATTAAATTTCGTTATTACACGTCTAGGTGACCATTTTCAGACCCAATTCATCTGATCTAGGTTAGATTGGGCTATAATTCGAAAATTTCTACAAAACAGTACACTCGATACATATGAAAGCGAATTTATTACACGAATTGAACATCTTAAGAAACAGACGAGTCTCAAAAAAAAAAAGAAAAAAAAGATCAGTGCAAATTACTCAACTCGATGAAATATTTGTTCGCTGCTTAGGTAGGAAAAAAATATTTGTACGTAACAACACGATAGATATTCACTATTTTCATAATCATAACACATTCCTTATTCGAGCAATTCGACGAAATAATTCACCAATAAGGAAAAACAATAAGAAATAAAAACTAAAAATTAGGTAGTATACATTCAGTCACCATTATAAAACTACAATTCAATTTCTACTTTTGAAGCACCGCGTTCAAGAAAAAAATGATAAAAATAAAAGTAGGTGAGTAAATACTGTAAAAATCAATACTGAACAACTGATAGGTAAGTAATTAAATAAATCGTAAATTAAATCACATTTTAAAAAACAAAAAAAAAATTAAAATACCGCATTTCGAGTTTCAAGAGTATAAGAACTTTCGAATAAATCAATGTATCAAATATTGTTGAAATACTTTTTGTAAAATTTAAATGCAAAAGTAATACTGCTTATTTATCCAATAAAACTTTTTTCTTATAAAACTACGCGCATCCGATGCGAATTGAAAAAAAATTAACAAACACTTAGAAAAAATATAACTAGACAATTTGATATTGCACTTAAATAACGACATAAACATATTCTGAGAATTTCACTCTTAGAGAGGAAAAAAATTAACTAATAATAGGATTAAAATTCGTTTTTGTTCGAATAATTGTTACGCGTTGGGGGTTTTTTCATGTCGAATGAAGTTAAATGAGAAATTTAAAGCGTTACAAATTCATACGTACATTTTGTTCTATCCCAGAAAAATAATAATTCGAATTTTTTTTGGAAAAATTACACGAGTAACGTGAACGTGTTGGTTGAACGAATAAAAGAGCAAGTTTCGAGTGGACCGCTGATGTTCGTCGTTTTAAAAATACACATGTGATAGAAATTTTGATTAAAAGCGAAACAAATTATTCGTTAAAAATTTCCAAGCGTCGCGCTCAAATAAGGGGATACAAAATGATACAAAAAACATTTGTAAAACGAATACAAAATTAAGCTTCTAAGTTCCAGCATCACTAAGTTTTTGTTTTAGTGTTATTTCGTAGATGTAGTAACGATTTTACAATGAAACGATCTCCAAAACGTCTGGTTATTTACACTTCGCAACTGTAAAATCGAGAAAAATCGTTAGAATTGAACGTAGGTAGGGGAAAAAATCGTGAAATTGTAAAAAAAGAGACATTACCTGGGGAAATGTCATGTAAGGCAGTGTTTTTGATAATTCGTCCAACGGGCGTCGTCCGATTCGTGTGTCAAATATCGACAACCGAACTGATTCTCTAAATCACGAAGATCTCGCCACGTTTGATAATCCTGCAGAAAAAGAAAATCCACTTTCAATATCAAACTATTCAAGTATAAAACAAGTAAACTAGAATTCTTTCTCACTTGAAGCCAGACATGGGCTAAAGATTTATCCACCGTATATCTTTTGCGTTTCTTCACTTGTAATAAATTATTAATCAAGTCGATGGCTACGGAGGGGAAAAAATTAATATGTTTGCTTCAGAGTACAACTTTATAAAGTTGAAAGCTGAACAACGCTTACCGTCGTCTGAAATATCTTTCCAAGGATGAGGAGGATACATGAAGGCTGCATTTTGAATTTGTTCGTTGATATCTTCATCTTCGTTGAAAGGAAATGTACCGCTAATGCTTACGTATATAATAACGCCGACACTCCACATATCCAAAGATCGATTATATCCTTTGTTTCTCAATACTTCGGGCGCTGTCGAACAAAAATAGATTCACTTGTAATGTATCTCAAATAAACACATTTGAAGAAAAATATCTAAAATTAGGCTCCAAAGGGTATTGACGCCCTAAATCTAGAACTAGGATCATTTTGACCTTAAATCTGACCCTAGACCCCTGAGGATGACGGATGAGGTCGAGGTCAAAAAGTAAACAAGTTTGCTGGAGAGTAAAACATTCTAAATCATAGATATTGGGATTTCCTACCCTGGCCGGATTTTAAGCACAATCGGAAGATGAAATTTTTTGATGTCACTTTCGCCACGAAAAACCTAACTTGACCAAACTTTTGTGTCATTTTTTGCTGGAAAAAATGCCACCACCTCGACACGAAAAATTTTATTGCCAGATCACACTTTAAATCCGGTCAGGGGTAGTTTTTGAGAAATCAGTCATGAATCTGGCGTCGGATTTTAGGCCAGATGCTTCGTTTCTCTAATATTAGTGCGAAAAAATTGTAAAAATGCAAATAGAAATTGCGAAAACTAGTCACACGAATGGCCGGATTGAAATTTCGACATCACATTGGCAACCGGCGACTCAAAATCTACATCTGACCGGATTCCAAGAGTGATCGGACGATAAAATTTTCGTGTTAAGGAGGAGACATCTTTTTCCGTCAAAAATGAAATAGAGATTAGGTAAGGTAAGGTTACGTTGGTTTTTTTTCTTGTGCCTAACCAGTGGAACCGAAAATTTTTATTACCGGATTGCCCTTGGAATCCGGCTAGGGGTAGATTCGTGGTCGCCGGACACGAATCCGGCATCGGATTTTCGATCAGAGGGTTCCTTTCGCTGATATTCGCGAATGAAAATTGAAGAAATGTCAAAGAAAAATATCAATTGTGGTTCAACGACTGACCGGATTGAAAATTCGACGCCGGATTCGTGTCCGGCGACCTCAAATTGACCCCTTACCGGGATCCAAGTGCGATTGGACAATAAAATTTTTCGAGTGGAAAAAAGTGTGACAACTTTGGCACCAAAAATTTTTATTGCCGGATCGCCCTTGGAATCCGGATAGGAGTAGGTTCGAGGTCGCCGGACACGAATCCGGCATCGGATTCTCAATCGGAGGTATCCTTTCGTTGGTGTTTGCAAATTAAAATTAAAAAAATGCCGAAGAAAAATGTAAATTATGGTTCAACGAATGGCCGGATCGGAAATTCGACGCCGGATTCGTGTCCGTCGACCTCAAATTGACCCCTGACCGGGATCCAAGCGCGATTGGACAATAAAATTTTTCGGGTCGAAAAAAGTGTGACAAAAATTTGGCACCAAAAATTTTTATTGCCGGATCGCCCTTGGAATCCGGATAGGGATAGGTTCGAGGTCGCCGGACACGAATCCGGCATCGGATTCTCGATCAGAGGTCTCCTTTCGCTGATATTCGGAAAATGGTGAAATGCAAAAGAAAAATGTCATTAATGGAAATTTACTCATAATGAATTATTATTTTATTACATAATATTGATTTCTATTTTTAATTAAATAATTTGGTTAATTGAAATATCTATGAAATTTTATATGTTAAAAATAAAGTAACTCCTTTGAGAGGTTTGAGTTGAGTTCAAATGATCCCAAAATTTGATTCATGGACTTCGAATATCCCTAAGATACAATTTTTAATTTATTTCTTGAAAACGCCCATTCAAACTTTTTTTTCAAACTTATTTGATTTTTTATTTGGCTCCCCCCTCCCCCTCCCTCCCGAAGAGAAGAAAAATTTAAACAGCCATGCTGACTTTGAAAACTTTGAAGTATCGAATTCCGCAAATTCGAAAACTTTATTCAACACGGCGAATATCTACTCACCTAAATAAGCTGGTGTTCCAACGACCGATCTTCTAAACGATTTCTCGCCAATTATCCGAGCGAACCCAAAGTCGCATAATTTCACTTGAGGAAAATCCGAATCCGAGCTCAACAGCACGTTTTCCGGTTTCAAATCACAATGAACGATATTCTTACTATGTAAATGTTTCAAAGCGATTAGAATCTGAAACAGAAGACGACAACAAATTAAAACCATTCATCACAACGAAAAGGTATGTATCTGGCATATGAGTAACTCACCTGAGTAATTAAAAATTTCGTTATTCTTTCGGGTAGTCTGCCTTTTTCGCTGGATAATATCATCTCTAACATATCGCCTTTTAACTTTTCCATGACGACGAAAATACGTTCATCTGTCTCGAACATTCGTTCCAAGTTAACCACTCCAGGGTGTGAGAGATTTTGCAAAATGGCCACTTCGTTTTTCAGCTGAGCTTCTTGTTTGGTAGGGAAACGTAGCTTGTCTATTACCTTTATGGCTACTTGTCGTTTAGTTTTACGATCCAGTCCTATAACAGAGACGAAGTTTTTAGATACAAGTGTCTGAGTACTGTCGTTTCATACGTAGGCCTAGGCAGATCGCAAGCTGAGCCACGAAGAAATGTGGGATCAACGAATAAAATTTCCGAATCATGCAGAAATTTTTACAGAACATTTGGTAAGATATTTCCATGCCCATTTCATTCATTTTTGTAAAAAATTAAAATAATCAAGATGAGCTATTTTCATTTGCTAATATACTTTTCCCCAAAATTGAGAGCTAGCGACACTGAAGGGTCGAATGTAAAAAATGAGCTAATATTCGAATTCAGTGCCCTCAAAAACCCAATAAACGAAAGGTCGCACGTTAATTTTCATTTTTTTGAATTTTTGACCTCATCAGGGGGGGGGGGGGTTAGAGGGGTCGAATGAAAAAACGAAGTACATATTCGAACTCAGCGCCTTCGAATTAGTAGAAATCGATATGTTACCTTGCTTTTTTTATTTTTTTGAATTTTGGTCAAAATTGTAGACCCCTCTACCCAGGAGGGGTGTGGAAATTCCATATTAGAAATTTTTCTGGTCGAAAAGTAGGTAAAGAGGACTACTTACTGCAATTTTTTCAGATTTTAAATGGTAGCATTCATCTCCTGCACTTATCATGAAAATTAAGCTTTCATCACCAAAGATCAACTTTGAACTTTTCAAAATGTGATTATCGTTTTTGAATTTCCTATCAATTCTATTTCAAACCACGCGAACAGTTTTCCCCCAAATACAACCGATCTCAAGATATGAGCCTTCAAATTTAAGTAATTTGGCAAAAATCACAATTTACATAAGAATACGAGGCCTATTCCCCAGCTTCCTTATTGACCTGGTTATGTGAATAGCCCATAAAGGGGAACTCTTAAAAAAAAAAATTGAACGGAATCGAAAGACTTGACTTCATTTTTGGTTCAAGTTGGTATGGAATAGCCCGAAAATGTAAATTAAATGAATAAGGAACCATAGGTAGGGTGTCCACTATATTTCAGAAATGATTTTCCCAAAATTTTCCAGGTTTTCCAGACCAATTTTTTGTATTTTTCCAGACCTTTTAAGTATGATATTCGTAAACCAGGGAGAAGGAGGGAGGATTTTTCACGTGATGTACTTCAGGGTGCCCACTATATTTCAGAAATGATTTTCCCTGACTTTTCCAGGTTTTCTAGGACCAAGTTTTTTTTTTCCAGACCAATTTTTTGTATTTTTCCAGACCTTTTAAGCATGATATTCGTTAAAACCAGGGAGAAGGAGGGAGGATTTTTCACGTGATGTACTTCAGGGTGCCCACTATATATTTCAGAATGATTTTCCCCGACTTTTCCAAGTTTTCCAGACAAATTTTTTTTTCAGATCAATTTTTTTTCCAGACAAGTTTTTTTTTTGAAGTTTTTTACGTGAATTTTTAGACCTTTGGAAGTATGATATTCGTAAACCAGGGAGAGAGAGAGGAAGGAGGGATTTTTGAGCCAAAAAAATTTTTATCGCCCAATCGCGTTTGGACTTCGGCTATAGGCTAACTTTTTGGGTCGCTGACCACCGAATCCGGCGTCGGTTTTTCGATCCGGCCATTTGGTCGAGCTGATTTTCGCAATTTTCTCTCCCATTTTTCCCAATTTTCACGCGCGAATAGCGGAAAAAAACGCCCGCCGTCAAAACTGAAATCCGGACACCGAATTCGGATTTTCAGCGACCTCGAGTTAGCCTATAACCGAGCTCCAAGAGCGATCCGAGTGTAAAATCGCCAGGTCGTTTTTTCGCCCCAAAAAGTGAGGATTTTTGGATGAAAAAATTTTTATCGCCGAATCGCGTTTGGAATTGGGCTATAGGCTAATTTTGGGTCGCTGAACACGAATCGGCGTCGGTTATTCGATCGGCCATTGTCGAGCTGCATTTTCGCAATTTTCTCTCCCATTTTTTCCAATTTTCACGCGCGAATAGCGGAAAAAAACGCGCCGTCAAAACTGAAATCCGACACCGAATTCGGATTCAGCGACCTCGAGTTAGCTATAACCGAGTTCCAAGAGCGATCCGAGTGTAAAATCGCTGGGTCGTTTTTTTCGCCCCAAAAAGCTGAGGATTTTTTTGGGG